>OY755239.1:65749358-66349358 GCA_963576725.1 Azorinus chamasolen | reverse complement strand
CAATAGTTTACATTCTTGAAACGCCTAAGCATGCTAGAATAATAGATATAACAACAAAATTGTAGATGATAAATATTAGATTGCTTATAAATTAAGCTCTATGCTTCTTTAATATTAAAATTTTGTTTCTTTAATATGTTTTGTTTAATATTTGCCAAAAATGCACGGGAAAGGCCAACGGAAAACTCACTCAAGCTAATGTCTCTAGATAAATGCATTCATATATGGTATTCTAACTGTATAGGGTTTAGAATTGATCTGTAAATTTGGTTTGCTTTACTTATTACGATTGCTTTAACTCTTTCGCTATATATATAATCGTATGAAAAAAATCGTCTTCTGCTACAATGTTCGTTTGTTTAATATTCGCCTTATTTCTCTCAGAAACATTCACACAGTAACATACAATTTGGATTCCGATGAGACACCAAGTTACTTGGGTCTCATCTGGGTCCAATCTGTTCGCATATGTAATAACATACTATGCGACATCGGCAGCGAAATAGTTGAACTATTATCAAACTATGAGTTTTGCACGTATGTTGTATGGGTTGATTAAATTAATTACAATACTTTCATCACAAAATAATATCTACTCGTTTGATCCAATGGCATATATGTACAACATGGATCACTTTGCTAACCACATGAGCGCGGGAGACTGGTGCAGTCATTTCCAAATATTTTCAAAATTAATTCGCAATTTTTAAACGGTCGTACTGTATCGATTCTACAATTAAACAACGGTGGACTATTCCACTCAATAGGAGCCGTCTGATCAGGGTCTGCTCTGTTTGGTTATGGCGTAATATAGATCTGATTCTACAGCTTCTGCCCGAGTCAAAGTTTCCGGTGTTCATATGCCATTGTAAAAAAATGATCTTAATAGTATTTATGACGTCATTATTTCTTACATGAATATTCATCAGGGAAATTGTTTAACAGATATGAGATTTACTGTAATATAGTAAAACCCCTCTAAACCATAATTCTAGTAGAGAAGACTGTTGATACTTATTGGTAGATGGTCGCTGAATGCAGGATGAAAGTCATACAGAAAGCTCCCAGACGTTTTGTCTCAAATACCGATATTTATACTAAATTTAACGTCCGGTTTAGATGGATTTAACTGTATTCCGAGGATCATTCACTGCACATTAGTAATGGAATACATGGACGTGAATAATTTGGGATACATATTACATAATGTACAACGGCTGTCAGCATATATAACCATAACTAGTTCGGAAATTGTAGATTAGTCGAACAGTAATTAATCACATTTCTCTGTCGCGTAACCGAAGCGTTTAGGATTGTAATCGACAATATTATGTTTTCAGAATGGCTCTGTTGCATGTTTCACAGTACTTGTCTAAAAGTTGTAATGACTAGGCCATTAGATATCTGCAAGAACAACTGATATGAAACTCTCATTATGTCTGTATGACAAAGCAAAGCGGGACTGGTACTAAAATCCGAAGATTTAATTTGAGCCACTGGAAGCATGCAATGTTACATGCTCGTCTGGTTTGGTGTCTGGCGAAAAGTATTTTATGTATATAAACCACCTTGGCTATTTATGATACATAAGTTCACTACATTCAACTGTTTCAGCCGATTCATATACGTTACTTAACAAGCTGCCAATTTTGAATCATGACCATGCCACCCATTTACAGACACTGTACATCTTTAATCCTTTGCTACAAAAAACCTCTCTATAAAGGCCACTAAATTGTATTAATTAGTTTGTATTTAGGGCAGGTGCTTGCTTAAAGCCATGTGAATGTAAAACAGAACGCTCCTATAGGAGCGTTCTGTTTTACGATCACATTGCTTTAAGCAGTCATCTGCCTTTAACACAAAATACTTGATGTAATGTAGTGGTCGTTATAGAGAGGTTTTACTGTACATGCATATTGATAGATAATGGTTATCATAGTACGCGGAACCATGTATATTTGGCAATGGCAGAACCTGTAGAATCAGATTTATATAATTCCGTAAGCAAACAGAGCATACCTAAATAAGTACACGTTGAACTCACTGATGACTCCTCCGTAAAATGTTCTGATATCTGCCAACTCGAGAAAGTATTGGATGTTCTTGAAGGACGAGTGGTTTGTTTTCCCAACCCACCTGCTTACGTTAACGAACTTCGTCAAGCGTTCATTCACAAATAAAATACTATTCCACAGACAGACATCAACATTTGATGCGATCAAATGCACCGGCGATGATCTGCCGTGGTACATCCAAGAGGTGGTCATGTCCGTTATTAAGAATTATTTCTTCTGTTTTTAAAACACATCTCACTTGGTCAAAATGTCTACCGCTTTCTGTTAACCTTTAGTCAGCCATTTAACACTAAACGCTGCGTGTCAACACTCTTTCAACGCATATAATTATGTAACTGGTTCACCGATTCGTTTTCATCAAGCTAATTTCAGAGTGTGTAAGAGTTGCGATATATTCCACAAGTAACAAGTTTATGGTATGACGTGACACCACAGTGCTACAAGGTCAACTCGGATACTTCGGACTGTATTATGGGATGACAATCCACCTGTGTAAGGGATACACGTTTATTATTAGAACGTGGTTGTTCTCAAGTGTCTCTGAAAACATCGGTAATGATATATGTGTCAGTTTGTTTCCATGTCTCGCCATGTCATTCGTTATGAAAGAATACATGTCAGTAAATGCGGGATGCAAAATGCACTCAACTTACCTCCACATTTCAATAAACTGAATGTTTTTATGTTAAAGTTGACGTGTTTCTGATAAGTAATTATATTATAAATTATATGATTTACAACGTACGTAATGCAATATATATAGCTAAACGACACTACAGCAGCTAAATGCAGCTTAAACAATAGGAAGAAACTTTGACTATTATGCTTGCAGTGCAAAATGTGGAAACAGTACAATCTATACCAGGTTACAAGTGTAGTATAATCTTATGTAAATGCTGATATTCTTGAAATAGTCGTATTGAACTTTATTACCACATCTCACTGTATTGGTGAATTTGTTAATGCTTTGTTTTGTTATTATTGTGATTCATTTGACGGTTAACGGGAGTAGATGATCCTTTGACCATTACTTGTACTGCATTGATAAATTGGCATATAATGTGTTTAAATAACACAACGTGAAGATTCAAGAATGATTCAATAAAGCCAAATTGTTAAAAAAAGGATAACCACAGGCTAATTAAACTTGTACCACTAATTCCGTGATCCAAGTTGATGCGAAATTATTGCTGCTTAAGAACGGCCACTGCTAGCGTAAGAACGAAATATACATGCTAAAAGAGACAGATGTTTGAATAGCAGAGGGATCGTAAAGGCACCGACCGATCAGAGTCTCTACTGGGTCTTGCACAGATTAACACATTTCCCCGGCCCGCATTTTTTGGCAGAAACCCGTCACATAAAAAATTGGACGAGTTCGCCGATTACATGGTAGTGATTGGGTGGATAAGGGTCACTCATGCATGTGTATAGTTGGAGGCATTTTCAAATAGAGATATTCCCGTAATACCCTTCTAATGCGACCACCAAAAGGGGTATAATTCTGGGTGGTGGTGGAGGCAGGTGGTAGCTAAATGCATGATGAAATGTATGCAGAACTCTCATATAGGAGCTTTCTGCATTACTTTCATCTTGCATTAAGCAGCCACCTGCTTATAAAGACAACCCTGTTTATTCATTAAGTGGTGACGTTAGAAGGGTTGCATAAGTGATTGCATTGTGTGGTTGCATTGTGTGTGTTTATCCTGACCATATTACTGATTCGCATACATAGATTTCACAATAGGTCGTCATACGTCTTAGAATGTTTTTATTCATTGGCTGGTATGTTTGCTTTGATTATGTCAATGCCATTACGTTTTTATTCAGGGAATATGTCAATTTCAATTATAAAACATTGTTATCTGCCATCACTTGTTATCAAGTATATCCATGTTTCTTTCTGTTGCTCCTTATATAGATGTTGGATTTGTTGGACATATTGCCCACGGACATAACGTTTTACATGTCAGGCGCTCCTTTAGGCATTCACTACTGCTCAATGTTCACGCATTACAGATTATTGTGCTTATAAGTAGTATGTCGAGTGTCAATTCTCTACAGAGACAGTGTCTTAATTAATTTCCTATTTGCTACTTTAAGAGCATTATCTTAAAACAAGGTGTTGATATTTTCAATGGGTTTAAAAAAGAGAAGAAAAGTAAGGAAGTGTCGGCGACTACAATTAATAAAATAATATAAAAACTCGATTCGTTGATTAAAATGCAGAGTGGTCGACAGTTAAACAATTAGAAAGGTGTCCGACAAGTAGTTTAAACGTGAAAAGATGCATGCAGATTCGTTTTATCCCTGGTGCATATTGATTATTTTCGGATTCCAAGCATCCGTGTTCCAGTTGAGTTACACTGGAACATAATTAGGTATAGAATGTTGTGGGGAAGCAGTTGTACAATTTAAGACATACGCCGCTGACCTAACTAACTGTATGCCTAAATAGAGTATATGTATACAATAATTTATAAACATCTTGCCTGGCTGTAAGGCAGCTTAATACAGTGTATACCGACAGGATAGCCTTAGTTTTTTTTCATCAAGACACACTCTAAAATCATGGAACCGAAGAATGACGTCGGGCTCTAATATAATCTCGTTTTGGTCGTATATATATAAATATTCTGAAAATGAGAGATCCTTCGAAAGCAAATTTTAAAGTAGAAATGCAAAAAGAGAAAAATTGCAGACACGGTTTTATTGAGTCTGTTCATGAGTAGTAATTAAAAGTGCAACACTACTCATGCCCTCTGGCACCGGCTGAAGCAGTATTATTTTTTTAAAACTAATAACATCAACAATAATGATCCCGAAGGAATAGAAAATATAACAACACTGAGAATGAAGTATAAGTTTGTCCTATGAAGTATAAGTTTGACTTCAGTTACCCTGATTGCAGCTCAACCATTGAGTACACTAGCGATAGGTGGATCCAGTATGTGTTTGTTTTACATAAAATTTACCACTGTATTTGTAGATTAGACGGAGGGGGGATAAGTTTTTTTTAACTTTGTTTGTCTTATAGGGTGAGAATGGAACACCGTAAGTGTCAGGTTGGGCACCCCACATTCACACTTGTCTCTCGCCGTTCTAAGGCGATAACCCCGTCGCCGCCCCACTAAGTTTGATGTGTCTTTTTGCGTCTCAGTTTGTCCTTTCATAGGCTTATACATCCAATGTTCCCTTTTGTAATGGTGCTGTTCGAACGACTGCGTTTTTTGTATATGGTGTTTCCTGCATGAATCATACATTTATTTTCACACCGCATTAAGCCGTAATTTTGCCTAAAATGATTATACTTTCTATTCTAGGGGTTTTATGGTACATTTGAAGTTATGAACCACACTTTAGCCGTGCTTCACCAAATTCATTGATATTATGATTGATTTACATTCATACTTCGTTCAGTACTCGTTCGTCCATATACAATTCATAATACTGTAGTATTACCTAATTTGTATCCGGTATTACTGTGGAGGAGGAACAATCAAACATTGAACTACCTTAACCCTTTCAAACCTGAATTATCAGATTGGAATAACGCATCGGTGTTCCGCTAAAGGCTTAAACGTGTTCGAGGATATTGCACATCCTGAACAGAGGATTCCTCTAGGTACCCTCTGAATTTGGTCTACACTGTTCGTATATGACATTTAATACGTGTCCTTGGTTGAAAGGATTAAACACATATACTTGCATGTAATATACACATTAAATTTCATTATGTATGTATGTAAGGAATAAATGCATAGGGAATTCTAACATGTTCAAACTATCAAATAAGTAATGATGTTTCTATTAACAACTGTTTTCACAATGGCCCAAAAGTGATACTTTCTCCGTTAAATAAATCTATTCAACATAGTACTGTAGTTAATATGATTAAAAATAAACGGCTTTTGCACGGAAGACGTAGAATGTATCCAACCATTGATAAGTGCAATGCTAAGAGGTGTATGTGCTGCAATTATCTATCTTGTAATTCTACCATTAAATCTACAATTAATGGTAGAGTTTTTACCACAAAATTTACATCAAATATTAACTGTAAAACGTCTCATGTGATTTACGTTTTAACATGAAATGCACCACTTTGTTGTATACAATATGTAGGACAAACTGGACGCTCACTAAAAACTAGATTTCGTGAGCATATATATCAATGCCGGAAAAATAAAATAAAAAAAATTCTACACCAGCATTTTCGTAAATCGGGTCATTCATTTAAAGATATTACAGTTCAGCCAGTTGAACATCTTGTTTATGATTATAATTCTTCAAATAGCATCAAATCTAAAGCCAGATTTATGGCAGAAATCAAATGGATAAAATAATTACAGACACCTTTCCCTTTAGGCCTAAATGATAACATATATCAAACCGGAAATATTTCTAAAGACTCTAACATTGATATATTTTCTATTTACTCAATTAGAAAACGAAAAACCAGATCACATGGTTTACGTATAAACGGCAATATCAAACGCAAAGCTCGACTTAAAACGTCTGTTTCAGATTTACACAATATACGTCTACAATCTGGTAAACATACTATGCTCTCTCGTCTATGTTCTTGGTCTATTTCTTCCATACGAGACATTGACATAGAAGTAGACAAAGTGATCTTACGAACAGATTCTTTATATAATACAGCTTCTTTCATTCAGAGCTACACTCGGCATGTTCTTCGACCACACGTTGATTCAGTGTCTGACCGTAAAATATATTTTTTGAAAATTCCTTTTGTTAATAAAGGTATAGATTTTATCGATCTACAATCAATATTTCGCGATAAAAACGTAATTAATACCATCCCAGCCTATTTCAAAAACTTAGAATCTCCAATTATCTGCTATAAGTACAAAATACCTATTAGGAATACTATTTTTAATTATAATAAAATTGTATCGGACCTTAATATTGTAAATAATACTCCTGTTAGTTGAAATTGTAATTCTTCTAAGTTCTGTTACGCCGAGGCTGGTCATGTTATTACAGGCAATTTTGACATTATCGAAAACAAACGTCTCCGTACTTTATTAACTAAGGGACCTAAATACAGACTACCTTCTTTGAAAGTTTTCGAAATCTGCCGTAGCAAAATTATAGAATTTTTGTTAGACTTCAGTGTAAAATGGTGTCGCCGAGAACATGCAGACAATAGTGCCCTTACAAAATGGATAAAACAAATTTCAAATATAATGGATACACGTATCTCGTTTTACAAATCTAACATTCACATTCTTCCGCCTAAACCTAAGACTTCAGTTCGCTTCTTAAAAAATAGTATACAAGAATTCCACTCTAAATACGTGTTTGTCCCAGCTGATAAAGCGTCAAACAATGTAATTATCGTTTGACGACTTTATTATGTGGATGTTTTAGAACAAGAACTAACTAAAACAAAGTCATATATTGTGGTCTCTAAATCTGAAAACGACATAATATCTGAACATGTTAATAAATGTAAACAGTTCAATGCTGATATATTAATCACACATCATAAACTTCCGACAATGCACTGGATACCTAAACTCCATAAAACGCCATATAAATCACGCTTCATAGCAAATTCTGTCTCATGCACAACAACCGCACTATCCAAACTAATTACATCGTGTCTAACAGCGGTCAAAGAACATGTCAAGCGTTACTGCGATAAAGCATATGAGAATTCAGGAATTAACCTTTTTTGGTCTATAAAAAACTCCAATGAGGTTTTAACTAAATTAAAAATCAAGCAACACCAAGCTAACACTATAAGCTCTTATGATTTTTCTACACTTTATACCACATTACCACACGATCTAATAAAGATCAAACTTACTAATCTTATAAATAAAACATTTGCCAGAGAAAAGGTATCATTTATTGCCTGTAATTCTAGACATGCGTTCTTTACCAATGACATTACAAATAAATATACCTCGTGGACATGTTTAGATCTTTGTGACGCAATTACGTTTCTGTTAGACAATATATTTGTTCGTTTTGGTAATTCTGTTTATCGCCAGGTCATTGGTATTCCCATGGGAACCAACTGTGCTCCTTTAATTGCAGACTTGTTTTTGTTTTGTTATGAACGTGATTTTATGCTTAACCTTAATACAGATTCACAGGCGGATGTCATCAATGCCTTTAACAATACAGCACGTTATTTAGACGACATTTTTAATATTGATAACCCATACTTTGATTCTATGATAACCTCAATTTACCCTAGAGAGCTCAAGCTTAATAAAGCAAATAGTTCTGACATATCTGCAGCCTTTTTAGATTTAAATTTATCTATAAACAATGGAACAATTTCTTCTGGAATTTATGACAAAAGGGATGACTTTAATTTTAAAATAGTTAACTATCCTCATTTGGATGGGGATGTTCCCCGTGCTACATGTTACGGTGTATACATTTCTCAGCCTATTCGTTTTGCTAGAGCTTGTTCCTCTGTTGATGATTTTAACAATCGTAACCTTATTATCACTGAAAAACTACTAAAACAGGGCTACAGATATGACAAACTTCGTAAAACATTTTCAAAATGTTACCACCGTAATGTTCTACTCATCAGCAAATACAATTGTAATTTACGTACTTTTCTAAAGTTAGGTATTTCACATCCGGAGTTTTACGGTGATGTCATTTACAAACTTCGAAAAATTATTGGACACACATATTTTGATACTTTGTTTGTCAAACGTATAAAGCAATTCATTAAAAAGGGATATGACCCCTCTATATTGCAGCACACTACATGCTTGGTGGTCGACCCCTTTACAGTTGGTCATTATGCTTTCCTCTTTGCTTGTGCGACGACGGAAAAGTCTTAATACTCTATGAAGATTCACTCTTAAACCCGTTTACGGAGGGAGGAAATTAGATATTTGTATTTTGCCAGTTCTGTCGTACACCAAATGACTTCTCCACAGCTGCTCTGACCTCTGAATAGTCATCGAGTACATGTCTACGATGTCAAGTTTATTCTTTTTCAAACAAATCAGTTGTGCATGTTTAATATCCACTAGTATTTGTATCTTCTTGCGATTTATTTTTTATAAAATGTCGGTGTAGAAGTGTTTCATATAGTTTTCCCGTACTTTTAAATTATGACGTCATTTAAATTATGACGTCGCTTGTTTACCTCTAACGTTTATTTTCAAATCATTTCATTTTAGACATCGTTATGCATGTTGTGGAGTTGTCTGGAGGGGGAATTTTATTTACATTTTGACTTTGGTGAAAGTGGGATAAGGACGAGGTTGGGTACCCGTAAACCAGGTTTAAGTCCCCCAGTAGCTTATTTTGGTTACTGGCCGTTCCAAGGCGGCACTCCTGCTTTCAGCCTATGGTCAATTTTGTTGTTTAATATGCTTAATGTTTAATGGTTTTCGTCTTGATATGCGTCCTGTTATGTTTTGTCTTGTGGCTTTACCGTTTCTTGTTTGATGGTGTTTGGTGCGGTGTCATTTCGTGTGTGGCTCTCACTGTTTGACTATTTTTCCATATGAACTATAATTTATATCTATATGTATGTAAATGTGTATAAATGAAAATGTAGTAAAGTCAAGCAGGCAAAGCCACATAAAAAACGCAACCACCACCCACACACACAAGCACTAGAGACAAACATTCCAAACATGAACAAAAGCACAAGCACAAAGACACAAGACAAACAAAAGTAAGGGCGACAAAGAGAGTACCGCCTGGTCACGGTCAGTAGCAAAATTTCAAATGGGGGTTTAAAGCGGTCTATGGACGTTCTAACCTCACACTTATCTCAAAGTCACCCTAGCTTAACAAATAGTGTAAATAAAGGTATCCCCGGCGGACTTTCCCACAACATAATTCAAGCAATTTAACGAGTGTTTCAACATGGAAGGGGCCTAAATATAAATATTAGATACGAGAAATAAATACACACATAAATATATAAAGTTGGAAAATATCATGACATTATCTATAGATATATCTTAAATTTACAAAATAAATTGTTATTTCTTGCATCAAACCATTCAATTTATCCAACCACTGTTAACATGACAGTGTCCTTGTGCTGCCATCGATACAATTACAGTAAAACTTCGATTATCCGAACACTAAAATACGTATTATTATCGACCTTTAAGACAGGTGGCAGCTTAATGCATGGTGAACGTCATGCAGAAAGCTCCTCTAGGAGCTTTCTGCATGACTTTCACCATGCATTAAGCAGCCACCTGCCTAAAAGGGTCTAAATTCTTCTCTACCGAAAGTTCGGATAATCGAGGTTTTACTGTAGTTGTGACCAGTCCGTGCTATGTTCAACCACATATGTGTTTTTTAAATATAAATTAATGTCTGTAGCGATCTTTGACTGTATTCTGATGTTAATAGGTTCATAAAACTAGGTATGTTTATCAACAAGTTATGGGCGTACTTATGGACGAATTTACTGTGTTATTCTTTGCTACCACAGCTGCTATCTTACAGACTAAAAGATGCGATTTATCCATGACAATCATTCGTTTGGTGGTGTTTGGTGCGGGGTCTTTTCGTATGTGGCTCTCCCTGTTTGACTATTGTTTTTCAATACGTATCACATTCTGGTGGTAACTCCTTCAATTGTAACTTGCTCAATTCCATTTTGTACAGTTGTCGTTGGAATCATATTATATAAATTAAAACGCAACTAAGTATATGGATATTACATGTGTAAAAAATATATGAAATCTAGAATAGGATCGTAATGGGACCGAGACGAATATACATATAAATGTATATTGCTGATCGGCGGCCTCTACTGAGCCTTTGACTCTGACAACAAATGTATTGTTCTTGCGCCCGACCTATATTCAGGATACATTTCACGCAAAATTTGAGCAAAGCATGTGTAATGCACATGGCGGAAACACAATTACCTAAACATTGAATCAAACCGCTGCATTGATAATAATGTAGGAAATATCGACGATTTACGTGACATTTTTACCAGCATGTGTGTTAACGTAGTTGTAATCGGAAAGAACATTGAAGAGAAAAAGAAGGGAGACGTGACAGCCTTTGTATTAGTGTCATTTCTCCTCCGTGGAATTCTACTTGAAGACAACGGTCTGGGTTTTGTGAGCGACTGATTGTCAGGTTATGGTTAAAGTTTGTATGATAAATTAGTGTAAGTGTCTTAAATCGGACACCACTAGGTTAAGAGAAACGTATTTATATTAAACTTCGTAATTAACATCTCTCGTGACAGTGACAGTAGTAAATCAGCATTTTATTAGAGAAGATGTTAAATACGTTTCGGCAGGTGACTGCTTGATGCAGGTGGAAATCATACAGAAAGCTCCTTTTGGAGCTTCAGCCACACTGACCCTGTATTTTGGTGGACTGTTACTGTATATATCTGAGTTTGTATCGGAACAACGTTTATTTTGTTCGGGCAATTTGAACTCATGTGCAATTGCTGTTACAAAGTGAAATATATTGACCACATTCAAACTACAAGTTTGAAAAGAAAATTAATGCCATTAAATACATCGTAACAATGTGTGTGATTACATGGGACGTAACCATGTTTCGAATGAATCATTTGCATACATGCGTCAAATATTTCTGATACCGAATAAAATTTAACGCTTCATTAAGTTTCTGAAAACATTTCAGTTAAAGCAGTGATAGCAGCTAATCGTGCACACAGAACCAAGTGGTGTTTTATTTTGTTATAAACGGGGGCCCATATCTATTGATGCAGGAAGCAGTCCATGCCCATGTCACTTTGTAACTAGGCGTTTCCATGCCGATGTAGAAAACATACACTTACATGACAATGTATATGCTATTGTAACCAAGTGTTGTCTATTTGTTGTTACATCACAATGTATATGCTATTGTAACCAAGTGTTGTATATTTGTTGTAACATCACAATGTGTATGCTATTGTAACCAAGTGTTGTCTATTTGTTGTTACATCACAATGTATATGATATTGTAACCAAGCGTTGTCTATTTGTTGTTCTTTTTTAACTTTTGGTGGACTCTGTCCTCGTAAACTTAAATTGTCAGATACTCGTTCTATTTTAGTACAGTGCTCCCTCCCCACAACGGCCCTCTCAATAACGATTCCATCCTTACAACAACGCATGTCACTGTTTCCGAAGCAACAAGGCTCCAGAAACAACTTTTTCCATCGTATTTTCTTTATGCCTCCACCAGACCCTATGTTGGAGGCATAACGGTTTTAGTTCTCAAAATACACCTTATCTGGGGATCTGCAATCAAGCTAATTATGTTTGATTTTCCCTCCCTATAACAACTCCCTCTGAACAACACATACAATCTTCCTATCCCAAAGGGTGTCGTTGTAGAGAGGGAGCACTGTAGTCGTCATTCCGTATTGCCATTGGTTGTTTCAATTTTCGTCCATGTTCAGTGTACATTTAACAATAAGTCATTCCTTCTACGAAGGAAATCTTATAGTTTTTACCGAAGCAGAACTGGCTTTTATTAGTATGTGTTTGTAGAATTATTGTTACTCGTTTATTTGTTAGAAACGTAACTAGTTGTTGTGGTTTCATATAAGCTACATTAATTTTGCTGTCGACACCTTTTGGTAATTGACATGATCAGTAACAATTATCCATGTTTCTTACATTACTGTACTTTACGTATGAGTAAGGAACGAGAGTTGAGGGGTATACTGCAGCGTCTAGGTCCATAACAACAGTCGCACGGTTTTGTTTTCCTTGTCTAAAGTTACAGATCTACTAGAACAGATGGGTAAAACGACAGTATTATTTTTATTTAGTTTATATATAAAATAATATTTACACTGTAAACAGAATTTAGTATCACACATACTTGATTGTTTATTGTATATTAAATCATCTTTGTCAGTTCATTGAAATTATACCGAGTATACTGTTTTATTGGAGGCCTCTTGCGATGGTGTGTCATTTGAAAACGTGCCTGTGCGGTTTTTTATTGTTCAACTTCAATTGAGCTGTTCCGAAACCTCTAATCTTTGTTGGTAACCTCCGTTCCTGTACGGAGATAGGTACCAGCAATATTGGCAACCAACTTTGGGTTTCGTGTCGTTTCGTTTTTCTGAGACCGGTGTCGTCGAGCAGAGCTTTTTATAACAGGGACATTGTCGTCAAGACCAGGGACAGTGTGTCGTCGTGTAAGGGCAGTTCGGCATGTTGTATTAAGATTTCATTCAGGACTGGTGGCTGTCAGAGTTGGGACATGTGGAGAACGGAGAGTATTCGTCGGTGTACTAGTCATCGGCTGTTGTCAACGGAGTGAACGCTGGAGTTTATAGTGCATAGACACTTTTTATTATCAAGACTACTCTAGTGGCAAAGTTCATCAGCGTTGCAGAACCAAGGTCGACAGAATAGAAAGTATTATGTATTTCTGCCATTGCATATATCTAGAAACTGCAGTAACTGATCCAGATTATCATTTTTGTACCTTTACTTTATTCCAAATTTAGTGCTTCCACACACAGTTGTATACAGCTTCAGATATTTATTTACTAATGATAGCGTGATATTGTAAGTAAAAATGAGATTCACTTTTCTCATTTCAATTAATTTGTCACAGGTTCATATCACGTTTTATGAAGGTTTTTCATTGGTGAAGATTTCCAGTGAAGGTTTCCAAATATTAAAAGAAATTGACATTTTGAATTCCATTCTAGATATTTGAATAAATTCTCTACCAGCTTTCATTCATTTATACCTGTTTTAAGCAGAAGAGGGTTGACTTTGGAAACTCATTAAAATCATTATGATTAATTTAAACAGTTCAATTTCACACACCAAATATTAGAAATCAGAGCCTTGTTTGGGAGTTTTCGTCCGTGTAATACAGACTTTGTCAACCAACAGACTTCATTGGGACTGGACACCACTCGAGGCTTTCGTTTAACAGGTTTACTTTTGAAACACAATAAAATCGTCTCTTCATTGCATTCATTTGACATTTTAAGTTAAAATTAATTCTCTGGTTGTAACTGATTTGAACATTTGTTGTATTTTTACATAAAACTGGATTCGTCAGTTCGTTCTGAGTTATATTCTTTACAGTTGACGATCTTGGTCAGTGTAGTATGACTTCCTGGTATCCGACCTCGACATTGACATCGAGATCATCGTAATGTGACTTCCTGTTACACCTAGGGAATGTTTAGCAGTTAGTAGTTCAGCACAGCAGTAGTCTCTTTATAAGTAGATGTTTACCCTCGTTCAGTTATTTAATTTTCAGCACACTGACATGTTTTATTGTCTGGACTTTGAGAATTCAAACTGAACCATAAACCCGAAAATACTTGCCAGAGAAAAACGTCCTTTCTGGCATGCATTACTGAAAAAGCTGTCTTGACTGACGAGCCAATGAAATATTACACCATTTAGACTTGCTCAGAACCTTTCTCCTGTATAACATATTCTTACGTTATGGGAGTGTCATATACCGTCAGGTAATTAGTATTCCTAAACTAGTCGCAGATTTGTTTTTGTATTGATATGAGAGATATTTTATGCTGAGCTTGAACCCTCAATCCCATACAGATGCCATAAAACCTTCAATGAAACCTCGATATTTGGATGATATTTTCAATATCGATAACCCTTTTTTTTGATAGTATGATTCTTGCTTCCCAAATGAACTCAGATTGAATAAAACTAAGTCTTCCGATATTTAAGCAGCTTTTAACTAGACCTTAAAATTGATAATGGGGTTATCTCTTCAAAAATTAAGACAGTAGAGACGATTTTCATTTTGATATTGTAGATTTTACTCATCTTGAGGGAGATGTTCCCTGTGCTCCATCTGATGGGTTTACAAATCTCAAATTATTCGTTTTGCCAGAGCTTGTTCTTCTGTTGATGATTTTAAATAGTCGAACTCCCATTTTAACTGAAAAAGATGCTTAAGCAAGGTATACATATCATAAACTAAGAAAATGTCTCTAATTTTTACAATCGAAATATCAATCTTACTGGAAAGTATACATGTAAGTGCAAACTTCAGGCGCTCCTGCGACACAGTATCTCACATCCGGAATTTTATGGTGATGTGATTAACAAAAGTACAAAAATGAGTCATGCAGGAAACACCACATACAGAACAAACAGTCGCCCGAACAGCAACACAAGGAAACAGCAAATGTACATAATTATAAAAAATATCAAGAGACGCACATAGACAAAACAAACATACAATAGGGGGAAGATGGAAGTACCGCCTTGGAACGGTCAGTAACAAAAGTCACTGGGGGGTTACACTTCGTAAAATTATTGAACATACCTGTTCTCTCAATTTATTCATCAAATATGTTAAACAGTTCATGTTCACCGACAATAAAGGCTTATTTACACTGTTTGTCTTTTAGGGTAGGGATGAACTAAGTGTGAGGTTGGGCGCCCCCTGTGACATTTTTCACTGACCGTGCCAAGGCGGTACTTCCATCTCCCCCCTATTGTTTGTTTGTATGTGCGTCTCTTTGTGTCTTTATATTCACGCACATTTACTGTTTGTCATCGTGGTGCTGTTTGGGCGGTTGTGTGTTTTGTATGCGTTGTTTCCTGCATGACTTATACATGTATTTTAGCAGTCTTTGTGGACGCCCTCTGAAATCTAGAAACTATCTTCCTCGTTTTTGTCGTACCCGTTATTACCTTTCTACAGTTACTCTGTTTGCAGCTCAATCATTGAGTACACCAGCGATAGGTAGATCCAGTTTATTTCACTTAAATATATTTTCGTTCTACATGCAAATCACCACTGTGCTTGTCATCGCGGTTGTTGTATACTTGTCGGAGGGGGGATATCTTTAATGACATTGTTTGTCTTTTAGGGAGGAGATGGAATAAGTGTAAGGTTGGGTGCCCCTAAACCAGTTTAAACCCCAGTGACTTTTATCACTGACCGTTTCAAGGCGGTACTTCCATCTGCTCCCTATTGTTTGTTTGTTTTGTTTTTGTGCGTCTCTTTGTGTTTTGATAGATGCGTACATTTGCTGTATTTTATTGTTGTGGTGCTGTTCGGGAGGCTGTGTGTTTTGTATGTTGTGTTTCCTGCATGGCGCATACTTGTACTTTTGGGATACTCAGATTCCATTGAAATATATTCTTCTATCGAGATGTTTATACAAACAAATGTACTGTAATATACTGCAACATGCGGGGTGCATTAGTTCTTCCTTTATTGGCGTTGGTGTAGATTGAGGTATTGCAATACTTAATCTTTAGAATAATATTTCGGTCTTGTTTGCAACTGAACAGAAACATAGCTTGATTGGTTTTTATGAAACTAAATTTGTTTCAGGTTCAGACTCCAAGAAATATGGCTCACTAATCGAGACTTAATTGTATTGCTTTAAATCATTAATAACGTCAAGTTTGCAAATGGCGTTTCATTAAAACTCATGTTAGTGCTGATCAGAAATTAGTACTAAATCAGACTGAAACCAGTGCATGTATTGTTTGGACATTTGGACTGAAGTTTAAGATTGCATTGAGTTTAATGTACTCTTGTAAGGTATTGGATATAGCTATTTACCTAGTAGTAATATTTATTAATCATTACATGAGTCTAGTTTCATATAATTTAAACTTTAATTTAGGCTTTCGTCTACCGTCAGACCATTTATATTTAGTTAAATGAAAGTGCATACCCCACAGTCTTTACAGCGAACTTTACACATAGATACATCGACAATAAAAGGGAGATTGCACCAACAATACGGGAATGACAAAAGGTGCAAACAGAAAACTTAAACACAGACCATATCCGCTTTTGCAGACTTTTATGCACATTTTCTTCTTCAAACAAGGAACCTTTTGTTGAATTATTCATTGTATAGTAGCTTGGGATAGTACCCACTCAACAAACATCTGCATTGCCTTCCTTTAGTTGCGCCAGATACAAACTATTCATTTAGAACACCAATTATATCTAGCGAAAGGTTTCTTAACCAAATCAATGGAGAAATGCATGCAGAACCATTGTTAACACTTCCTGAAATGTGTCAGTCGTTTTACCACACGGTTCCCTAGCTTCAGTATTTTAACTAGTTGTCGTGAGAGACAGTTCAGATGAATGAAGAATCGTCTTGCAGTAGACAAATGGGCATCAGTGGAGAGGACTATTCTCAAAACAAATCGCAAAGTGAACCCATTTAGATATTAAACAATGCTTGCAACATTATAATGTTTAACTCTTTAAGCGACGTTGTTTCGGGACGAAATAGTAACATTCCCATGTAGGGCTTTGCTGGAAAGCACTTTGTTGCCATCCAAATATGCAGACAAGTACTCAAAGAACGATATGTCAAAATTATAATTATAAATATATATTGATTGTATATGATAACTGTTGTATTGCGTTTTTAGTATTTAACGTGTATTTGTTGACCGCCAAAACTAGCATACATATGAGCATCAAAGCCACAAAAAGGATTCAAAATGTAACGATCTACATAGTATCATTAATTACAAATCAATCAATGTTAAAGTACAATTAAAATTAGCATTTTTATCACATCGGCCTGCATACGTTCCTGTGGTTACTTGGCTTCATTGTCATGTTTGTCATATGTTTCTCTCTTTGTTGACTAAAAGTGTCCCTGCGGCAATACATGATGACAGATGGAATATGGATTTGATGTCATAGCGCCTAGGAATATCCAATAGTATCACCGTGCAATCACCCTAACGCTCATGGTCATTATGTCACCCATTCTTGTCGCTATGTGATATATTTTGTGTTGCAAAGAAATAATTCATATTAAAGCACATGTTTGAATCATCATTACAGATACTACAAATGCCCAAGACATTATTTCTCGAAATGTTACAGAACAACTTGCAACTAAACACGGTAAGTTTGATTAATACTGTTCCATTTAAAAAACAAAATCGACGTAAATGATTGATGAAGTCGTTCGTCATGTCTGGCGTTTGCAATTTGTTTTGTTCGAACAGTAGGAAAAAACTTTATAATCCAGTATTTGTGGAAGCCAACTAGTTTGTTTGGATAATTATCGGAACTAATGAGCACAGCTAAATATCCTATTTGATGGCTGAATTTTTTTCCCGAACATTTCTTGCAAAACATGTTTGTATGTTATGGCGACTATGCACATCGGGTGAACTAAATAATGATGTATAACTAAAATCGTTTTTATACGTCTAAACTATATAAATCGTATATAAAAGGGCATTGGCATGTAACATCAGATATAAGGTGATTGATTTGATCAAGCCAACTCTACATGGCTCCGCCAAACCTATATGCTAAGGAACGCCAACATTTTAAACAGTCCTTACACGTACAAATACAAATATGAGTCCTGCAGGAAACACCACATAAAGAACAAACAACCACCCGAACAGCAACACAAGAAAGCACAGCAAATGTACATAACTAGCAAAAACATGAAGAAACAGACAAAACAAACAAATAATAGGGAGAATATGGAAGTACGGCTTCGGAACGGTCAGTGACAAACGTTACGTGGGGGTTAAACCGGTTTTGGGGCGCTCAACCTCACACTTATTCCATCCCCACCCTAAAAGACAAACAGTGTAAATAAACGTATCCCCTCTCCGACTAATCTAGTAGAATAAAGTAGTATATGTAAGTACAAGCAAGACATGATATGGCTTAGAAATAGCATGTGTTAATGGATCACCATGTTCATTTGGGTAACAGTGTAAACGCCCTGTATCCTTTCACACAAGCTCAGTTGTGGTTTAATTCACAACAATCGCCCAACGTGCCACGCCATTTGCAAGTAAGCTTTATTAATCCTTTTTTTGTAAATGGTGTATTCCAGCACAGATGTGATCACTAACAATGACATTACCGAACGTTGCAGAAACTTTATAATCAGATCTTTATAATTCTATAAGCAAACAGAACAGACCCTGATCAGATGGCTTCTACTTGGGCCTTTGGTGAGGGTCTACTCTGTTTACAATGTTTTAATATGCCAAAGGTCGTCTATATGAGGGAAGGGAAATTATACAGCTTCTCTCTTTGCCAATACAATAATTGAAATGAAAAGTTACACAAAAGTGGTGTTTTATATATATAAGGTAAAACGTTATTGTTTGGTAAAATAATATGTCTATGGTCACATAAATGAGATGCTCCTCTCATAGTCACTACAATTGAAGAACTTTCTACTGCATTAAAGTTAGAAATTGTTTTCCATGAATATTCCTGTAAGAAATAATGTCATGTATAATAAATATTAAATAGACTAATTGTTATTGACACATGTTTTTTCTGCAGAATCATATATCATAGGCAAAAAGAGCAGACCTTGATCAGACGGCTCCTTTAGGAGTCGTGTGATCTGGGTCTGCTCTGTCTTCAAACGTGTAGATTGGCATACCAATGGAAAAAAGGGTCACCTAGTACTGATGTTATTTGGGTACGAATCAACGTACAACGCATCTTTTAAGTGAGTTGATAACGTATCGAAATACTCCAGTCTAAAGAACATGTACATGTTGTAGGAATATATATAGCTTATTACAAACGTGTTAGAATAGAACTAATGATTTCTGGCCAGAAATTCATGGTGTATTTACCACACATTTCTTCATTAACCCTTTCACCACAGAAGTCGCATAAATGCACCTCGACAAACATGTTTTCATGTTTTGTACTGTATTTTAGATTTCAACTATCTGTTCTTTTCTGTTTGTTTGTGCCATACATGCAAGTACACTCAGACACCATAGAGACAAAAACAAAATAGTTTACCCAATAATAATAATAATAATAATAATAGTAGTAATAATAATGTTCTGTAATTAAAAGGAGTATATACAATGTCAGCGTTCGTAAGCTGTGTTTGTCGAGAAATACGCTGTTTCATTGGGTTCAAACTCCTCTTCAGATGCCGTATTTGTGGCGGAGTCGTTGCAGCATACTTCGCAGTACAATGACTTTCAATGTGTATATATAAGGCTGAAGAGATATCCCTATAGGAAGTTATCATCTATCCACACAAGGTAAGATGGCCTCTCGTACCACAGTGTAATACCAACGTGTTCAATGTTCTTGTTTGAATAGAACTTACGCTGAAACGGCTCTCAACTACATTATCGACCATTTGAACAGTTCTCATTAGTATATAAACGTAGAATGTGTATCACTAATGATGACAAGAATGTCATATATGCTCATTTATTACCAACATTGTCTTGTATAATGTTATATATGGACTATTTGTCTGGTTTAATGATACCATTTACTGACAAGTAATTCATATACAAAGGTTAGTGTTTCTCACCGAATACGTCTCTTGAAATGATGCTGAACGGCCTCCAGGTCAGTATGGCTTCCTCAAATCTACAATAGGTTGTCGCTGTTCTTGGCAAGCAAAGTTAACCAACAGGTTATCAGTGCTATAGTACACTTCCATTTTCCCATGTATGTGAAACATGTTGTGAAACATGTTGTAAATTTGATTTGCACATAAGCTATATTAAGTTAAATACTACCTTTCACACGAGCCCTAATTTCAGTGACGTTTACACTACTTTTTGTAACTAATGTTTTCGCTGGTGAAATGAACTTACTATCGCGTAACTGTGGCTATGACTAAATGTCTCAATGAAATTTAATGAACGTTTACACACTGCTGGACACTAGACGCAATGCTTTGCATGTAAATGTTGACATACGCTGCATTTTTGAACACCTCTCTTATCTAGCGCATTAAAACAATGGAAATACAGTTTTTTTTACATTTCTCTGGTGTACTATCATTAAAGACATGTTTGATCTGAAGTAACATCTGTACAAATTTAACACGAATACACTGTATGTTAGTAAATGTGTTATTAAATCTATACAGCCGGATTTATAAACCAATTCTTTCTTACTATCGCCGTTTGACGCCTCTGCAAACGCCAGTTTGTTTAAACAAGTTTGATAATAGAGATGATTTGCTCCTATGGAGCAAACTTTTATGCTCTATTTATCTAATGTGTTTCAAAACTAAACAATTCTAAAAGTTTCCTTTTCTTTTCGGTAGATTGATTAAAAGAGGATGGGTCTTAAAATAGTCTAAGAGAGAATGAGTGAAACAAACATCAACTTTGCATTCTTTACTATTATTGAGTAGAGTGTACCATTATTTGGGTGCAACTTGTGCTTTTCAACGTATGTATATGCTTAAGAAGGTTAGGTTATTCAGTGTTGAATATACTGTCTGTCTGTTTGTTGTTGATAAGTGTGTTTGTAATTATAATGAATACTTGCAGCATGATTCCAATATTAAAATGTAACCCAGCTTCAAATAGAAGATGGATTTGTAGCAAGTACCACGTGCATGTAACCTTCGTTCGAATTATCTGAGCTATTATGTATACACATGTTCCCTCAGTCATAGTTAACCTAAATATACTAGAACTGTGTAGTTAACGCATTTGCAAAGCGTGTAGACCCAGTTAAAGGGACTTCTGTTTGAGCCCTTTGACTAGGGTCTGCA
Organism: Azorinus chamasolen; assembly: GCA_963576725.1. NCBI lineage: Eukaryota > Metazoa > Mollusca > Bivalvia > Cardiida > Solecurtidae > Azorinus > Azorinus chamasolen. Next base: position 66,327,776 of record OY755239.1, on the reverse strand, counting down.
CTGTTTTGTCATAACAATCATTTTCTCCAGTGATAATTGTTGATAATATGTTTTTTGCTAATTAAATATTCAGTTTTCATTATGCCATAGCTTAAGAGTTAATGTGCTGGCGTTTGTTATGATAAAGACACCATGTGTTTATATATTATGACAACGTTAACGGTTTATCAATAATATAATTAGCGATCCCGTTTATGAAATGAAACATTTAGTATAATTATTTATGTAACAAAATGTGCATGTAGTCGGTGATAGCACAGTCGGTAACGGGTAGCTAATCTAGCAAAATGATCAACTCTTTCTTTTACTACAGGGGTTCAAATCACACTGTCGGCGAGAGGGTTTAGAAATATATTTTTACTGTTTCTTCTATCTTTGGACGGTTTATAATACAGTAAAACCCCTCTAATGCGACCACCAAGAATGGATATAATTCACAGTGGCAAAGGCAGGTGGTAGCTTAATGCAGGACGAAAGTTATGCAGAAAGTTCCTACAGGAGCTTTCTGTATAACGTTCGTCCTGCATTAAGCAACCACCTGCTTATGAAGACAGCCATGTTTGCCCATTAAGTGGTCGCATTAGAGGGTGTTTACTGTACTTTAATTTCAATACAAGGTTGAAACAATTTGTTAAATGCAACACGCAATGATGATTTATTTAACTCGGTAAAAGAGGTCAGTAAACCTTGATTTTGTCGCATTTCAATATGAAAAGTTGCTGTTGCACCATTTGTTGGATGATTTATTAATCAATATGGCGACGTCTGAAGATTTTCTGACAGAAGAACATGGAATATATTCTATAGAAGATGCTACAAATATTGTAAGGAATGATTTAAAGATAAGATATACACTAAAAATGCTATTTTTACCGTCTTAACATCCAATATGTTTTATGGTTTTCTCATCTTGTTTTAGGTATGTCAAAAAGAACACGAATGGGATGCCTGCAAGTACCGTTGATGGCACGAGCATAAATAACTGCCAACATTACTGGTGTCAACATATGAACTGTATACAATGTTGAGTTCAATAAATATGCAGGAAATCGGCCACGGAAGAGAGGATGAAACAGGATGTTCATTGATGATATTGACAGATGTGTCATAAGGTGTACCATCCAAGAAATAGTCTCAATTCTGCACATTTTGCCGCCGCTCAGAAGTCTGCAGAAGATTCTGCTAACAGTTGTTTCATAACATGGTTTTCGGCGGCAGACAATAAAGTCTTACAGACAAATGCTCATTGAAAAGCCAGAAATTGTAAATCATCGCGTACACTTCAAACAATCAAACAGCTTCGAGATAAGTGTCAAAATGAGACATTTATGGATGCGACTTACATCTAATAAGACATTCCCCGGTACTGACAAGCAGGTGGCATTTCTCACTATGCACCTATTGGTAAAGGCCAAAGGTTGATAATTGTTCATGCTGGAAATTTTGCACATTATGAAATGTGGCTAAGGGAAAACCGTGTACCAATCCCCAAGCCAATTCCGTAGTTGATCGTAGACAACGCGTCTTATCACAACATCCAAGTCGACAAGTATCTAATCACGACTACACAGACTACACAGACGGCGGACATTCAAGCGTGTCTAAGATGCCATGATATTGAATCTTAAGTCAATATGCTAAAGGCAGAATTACCTATTTATATACAGGCGTAACAAGCAGAAACTACGTCATTGATTGTCTCTTGCAAGAGTATAGTCATTCATGCATTGTTATAGATTGTCCAATATACCTCATTTGTAAAGAGAAAAGTGTGTGAGAGGATCTTTCACATCAAGTTAAAAGAGATCACCAACCTGGCAGAGGAGGCTATCGATAGCGTGGCAGCTGATGTTTGGAGACTGAAGTTTGATGCTCGGTACTGGGATAGAGACATTGTCCAGAGAGTTAAGTTCGAGGTTTGCTGCAGCGACTCCGCGACATACACGATATCTGAAGAGGAATTTGAATCAAAGGAAACATATTATTATTATTATTATTATTATTATTGGGTAATATAATTTGCTTTTTGCTCTATGGTGTCTGAGCGTATTTTCATTTATGGATACATTTTAAAAATAAAATGCATTTAAATATAAACTACAGAAGAAGAAAAGATAGATGAATAATACAAAATATGAAAAAGGAACATTTGAAAACACTTAGAAGTAAGTTTTAGACACACAGAACATATAAACAATAAACAAAATATAAAATTATTGTTACCGGTGTGGTTCGAACCAACAACCTTTAAGTTCCAATTTGTGAATGGTTTTGTAATCGTGCGCTCTACCAATAAACTATTTTCTGAAGTTATCAATTCTATAATGTATTTAAGAAAGGTTTAGTACTCTATGAAGGCGACCTCTTAAATCCAGAAATGGAACGTCGGATATCTGTACTATTTCATTTTTGTCGTACCCTTTATTACTTTTCTACAGTTACTCTGTTTGCAGCTCAATCATTGAGTACACTAGATATAGGTGGATACAGTATGTTCACTTAAATGTTTTTTTGTTATACATGCACTTTACCACTGTATTTGCTGTCGCGGTTGTTGTAGATTAGTCGGAGAGGGGATACGCTTATTTACACTGTTTGTCTTTTAGGATGGGGATGGAATAAGTGTGAGGTTGGGCGCCCATAAACCGGTTTAACCCCCCAGTGACTTTTGTCACTGACCGTTCCAAGGCGGTACTTCCATCTTCCTCCTATTGTATGTTTGTTTTGTCTTTGTGCGTCTCTTGTTGTTTTTTCTACTTATGTACATTTGCTGTTTCCTTGTGTTGCTGTTCGGGCGAGTGTTTGTTCTGTATGTGGTGTTTCCTGCATGACTCATATTTGTACTTGTATATGAGGGCTGATAATTGGCAATAATTATCACACACCCGTTGTGGTTCATTCTTTATTCCCGGCGTTCAGAATGACATCGGTTTAGTCACACCAATGCGATATAATGTATCAATATCTGATCCTAATTGTATACAAGTTTAAGTACTGTACTTCAAACTGCAAAAGTCTATTCGATTTGCTTATGAAAGTATGTAGACCTGATCCTACAGTGTGTGTCTAGGCCGAACATTCCTTTTTAATAGTTACCTTATAAAAGTAAGTTAATGAATATTCGTGAAGTCACCAATGCGTGACTTGCGTAAATGTGCATAGGGAAATGGTTAAATGAATTGGCTCTAATACATAAGCAAAATTAACAAGCTTTCACGCCATCCTTTTGGACAACCAACAGCCCCGGAATCAAAGCTGTAATGGGACGAGAAAACGCACATTTACTATTGAGATTATGTATTAAATACACGACATTTTCTAGAGTTTACCAAGTGTTTTATGCTATCCAGTTATGAGAATGTCCTCTCGTATGCTTACATACATAGGTATTTATATTTACATCGTAGATGTAGAGCCCACACACCATTGGGAAAATTGAAATTTGATTCAAATAAATGTCTATCAATCTTTGGATGGGATCAACTGTTACAGACCCATTAATTCATTTTTCGTTTTAGGTCGATATGGAGTCAGATTGATAGGCATGTGTTTGATAGCAATAAATGTCCTATTTGCCCTTACCCCCTGTTTGAACAAAACTGTCTGGGGCTGGTGCAGTTATGACTGCTTCGTAATCGTAAAACCTTAAGTAAAATACTGACGGAATTTCATAGCAGTTTGATCCTAAAAGGGGTGCAGATTTACTCGGCGTATCGTCTAGATCCAAGTTGTTTACAAATACGAGTCGAGTCGTGGATAGCGAGATAAGTGTTAAATATCTAACAATTTATTTGATATTTGATATGTCTAAACTATTGCGATTTCGGGTTTGAAATAACCGCAATACCCATTAGATAATACACGAGTTTGGCATAGGGCAATCTATCAACTTGTAAAAGTATTTCTCTATAAATCAAGGATAAAATTTTGTCCATATAATATTCGATAGATTTATCAACAGAAATGGGTTTCAAAGACCATGACAGATATTCTAATGTTTAATGCTTTGGTTTATTGGTTTCGATATAAACCATGTGCGTTTACTTCATATGTTGGAAAATAATAACATATGAATGGGTTTATTCACTAGAAACAGTGTTTGGTCATTAGTAGCCGTCTGATCTAGGTCTACTATGTTTGTAAATGAGGGAAAGGGCGTTTATATGAGGGAAGGTGTTAAACACTGTCGCCACCTGATAAATATAAATACTGTCCGTAACGATTAACACCTGCTTCAAGTTTACTTAATCCTTTGAGGGTTTGGCACATGCAATTTCAGTTGTAATCGGTGTAGATCCAGACCAGGGGGCTACTAGAGGAACCCTTTGATCAGGGTCTGCATTGTTTATCATTCAACATCTACCAGCAAGTTCAAATTTGCCATACTTATTGGACTCTGTATTTAAACACAGCTAGACTATTTTACTCTGAAAAATTAACATTGAACGGATTAAATAGATAGTCCTAAACAAACCAGAATGATAAACTATTAACCGTAAACGAACGGACATTTATTAAGTGATCTTACTTTACACATCAAATAAAATTGCAATTATCAAATTATTTCAAATTAGCATAGTGTCTATACTTCGTCTTGTCACTTCCATACAACTCATGAACAAGAGCAATAAACCTAAAATATCAGGTATGGCATTTGACGATATGCTGATATACGGAGAACGTGGTCCATATCATTAAACTTCACAGATGGAGTGTCCCAATATATCATAATACTGTGCGCATCGTAATAAAAAACAAAGCAATAATGAAGTGCCCCAATATATCATAATACTGTGTGCATCGTAATAAAAACAAAGCAATAAACGTCAAAATGGGTGTCTCTCAACAATTTAAGGTTTAACTTCCATGAACAAGTTCTGAATAGCATTGCTTACCGTTATAAAAGATTTCCGTAACGTGAATGCTAAAGGTTGCTGATGTATACCAAAGCTACAGATAAAGGTGGATACACGAATAATAAAATCGCCATTTCTCCACCAAACCCTGTTTTGACTACACTTTAGAATCGTCTCTTCGAGACAATTCTGAGGAGTGGTAACAATATAGGTTTGGTGGAGAAATAAAGAAGTTATTATTGAATATGTTTTAAATTATGCATCGTATCTGGTCCGCTGTATACTTAAATGTTACACCTATATGAGTAAATAAGTCAATCTGTTTGAAATTGTAATAAAGTACGAGTTGCATTATAGGCTATTTTTAGACCCACCATATTTGAATAAATGTACCGAGAAGCAACATTTACTGGGGAAAAAAGGACATTTTAGAATTGTGTAGTTTTGAAACGATTGTGATGAAAATCTATTACCGTGGTTTCAAAACTGGATTGTTTCCGGTGTAAAAAGGCGTCAATATCAGGGAATAGATTAAGGCTCTATACAATTATTTATAAAGTACTATTGTGATGCATACTATTGCTTCACACAACTATCCAACCTGTCGTTTAGAACCAAGTCATTCGATTTACTAGGTTACATAATTATGTGTCGTTATCCTAACATTTGAAATTGTTCTATATCCTGAATATCGACAATAATCAGTCAATTATACCCTGGTTATCGACAATAAATATTTATTTGCTTTCGCATTGTAAAAATCAGTAAGATCGGAATTAACTCTTACTACGGTTTAACCCTCAATGTGCAGGACATAAGTCATTAATGTCCTTTGCAAACAGTTTAGACCCAGATAAGAGGGCTCCGAGAGGAGCCCTCTCATCAGGGTCTGCACTGTGTGTCATGTTACACGTTTCGTTGACAAATCCCTACAAACTCCGCGTAAGCTTGACATGTTTAAATTTTGGAAGAGTTCATTTGAACATTCAGCGTTGTAAGGATTAAAAGATATCTTCTGATCATAGTTGGACGAATGGATAAATACAGCACAGGTAATATCATTGCACAATAGATGGGTCATTTTCAATTCGAGTGAATCAGTCACATATTTTACAGCCTTGCCAAAAATGACCCAGTGGTCAAAAGTGAAACAATGAACGTTGATCGATAGAACAACCAATATTTTATCTTTAATCTTTTATTCCATAATTACGCCTGTTCCTATTGTCACACTGCTGTTCAGACGACTGTGTGTTTTGTATTTGATGAGTTCTGCGTGATTCATACATGTACCTTTTCTACCCATTTGCAAATAGAATAGGCCAAGATCAGACCGTTCCTGTCGGGGTTGTTTGATCAGGGTATGTTGTGTTTGCTTATTCTTTAAAATCGATATGATTCAACAGTTTCTGCCATGGTCAAACATTCATTCATTCTCAGTGTTGTTATACATTCTGATCCTTCGAGATCATAAATCAGTACCTCTTGTTCTGAAAATTGAATACCGCTTAAGCCGGTGCTAGGGGTGTGAGCAGTGTTGCACTTTCAATTACTGTTCATGAACAGACTCAATAAAACCGAGTCTGTAATTTTCTCTTTTTGTGTTGCAATTTTTGCTCTCGGGGGATCACCTCCATTCAGAATTTCTATGTCCATGTGATATTATAACAATTACATAACTTTATTGCGCACGCCCACATATCCCACGCCGCCACACGTCAGCGAAGAAATGAGGTTTCCCACGGTAGAACTCATCCAAGTTTTTATTCATGACAAACGTACTGACAGACGGATGGACGGGTAATACTCCGTGCATTTTCGTTGCGCTAGGTATAATTGATTTAATAAATATTCATGACACCATTATTTCTTACATGAATATTAATGGAGAGTAAAATGTCAATGGCGTTTGTTTTACCATTTACTCCATAAATACGCCTTTCTACACCTCTGTAAAAGCCACGTTATGAAACCATTGCTCTATTTATCACAATGGTTTCAAAACTACACAATTCTGAACATTTTCTTTTCTCTAATAAATGCTGCTTTTCCGTAGATTTATTAAAAAAGGTTGGGTCTAAAAATAGCATCCCGAGGAAAGGGTTAACTCTTACCAGGCAGTGAAAAATCAGGGTCGGTTCAAAGTTTGAATTCGTTTCGATTAACCCATTCCCTCATAATGACGACTTTTGACGACTCTGTAAAAGTCACTTTGTGAAACCAATTGTGAAACTTTGTGAAACCATTGTGATAAATAAAGCATTTGCTCCTATAGGAGCAAATGCTCTATTTATCACAATGGTTGCAAACTACAAAATTCTAAAACAATTCTTTTCTCTAGCTAATGCTCCTTTTTGATAAATTTATTCAAAGAGGTTGTATCTAAAAAGCCTATGAGGTAATGGGTTAAGTGTTAGGAAAATATCAAATAGCGTGGATTCATATGGATCGAAGCTGTTTGCAAATGTAAGTATTGTAGTGATCAGAGAAAGAACAGTTAAGGTTATAGTTGAAGGTCAAGGTTTTCAAAATAAATCCTCTAAACATTACAAAGGATGCATCAATTTCCTTACTATTACCTTTGGTATTTCATCACGTCAAATTTTAGAGTAGCTATAGAAATTGGCGCAGCGTGTATAAAACTAACACTAAATTATTTTCTGAGGATAATGAGGTTTTATACGGCATACATTGCGTGTACAATGTCTGTAGACCATTATGATTGTAACGTTTTACTTGACCCCTTTACATAAAACAAAATAAACTAAACGTAACCATGATTCAAAGTGATGCCCGTTAGTAAAGCAATCTTTAAACATAAAACGTTAATGCATCGTGTAACAGTGCTACTGGTGTAGTAATTTCTCTAAATACCAACACTGGCCGATCATTAACTAAGTATATACCTAACTACATATATATGATACCATGTTGTTCTGTCGACAAATTGTCGTCCCTGTTATACAAAACTCTATAATGGTATATGAATGCATGCGTGTTACCTTTGCAAAAACTGCACTATCACAACTATATAATGATATAAGCAAACAGAGCACATCCTAATCAGACGGCTCCCGAAGTAGCCATCTCATCGTGGTCTACCCTGTTTAGAAAGGCATAAAACGGCGTTTATATGAAGGAAAATATTACCTGATAGCATACAAACAACATCTGTTTTACTAGATGATGTGGTTATACACAGTTTTTCGGGAAATAACATCAACAATGTCCTGCGGGACCATTGTTGTTCCGGGCCTGAAGGACAGGTGTTATTGCCCGAAACAAAATCGTGTATTATCGCTATTCTTACATATTGTTTCTGCTTTCCTCTGTTCATTTACTTGTTTGAAATACAACCCAAACTATATACTACGTTCTTGCGATTTAGATTTATGCTGTTACCGGTCCACTGTTTTACTTTGTTATTGACGTCAAATCCTCGGCCAGTCAGTATTTAAGGCGCCATTTTTGTAAGTGTAGAATACTCATGGGACGACGTGTGGATAGCACTGTGAGTACATACATATTACAGGCATCTAACTTATCCAGCGTTCATTTGAATTAGGAGTCTCAATTAGATTAAATACCTACCAGTTACCAACATCGTTCTAATCGTGTAAACAGAAGGGCAATAATAGAAAGTAGGTCACTTTAAGCTATAGAGTGTAACTTTACAACGAATGTCATGTAATGCATTTACTACTACGAAATGTTTCAGTGCCGCTAAAATTCGCATCGCCGGGCTTCAGGAGAAATGCGTTAGTTCGAAGTCGAAAACAGTCTTTGATATGCCATCGGTGACGTATCACACAGAACACGAAATCACGTAGTTAGGTTGTCACATGACCGCTACCATTTGTGTATGTTAGCCCCACAAAGTTATAATTAAAAACGGTCAACGACGGCGCTAGGCACGAGAATGGTCTTGCCAATACATGGTTAATCGTGACTACAACAGCACATATTATGCAGGGATATACGTATGAAAACGATCAATTTCTTTTCTGTTAACACACAATATTCATTTATTTGATTCCATTCGTAGGCATTGTCTTGAGACATTGTGCCAATGTGTACGAAACATTGGTTATTATGTGATGTTGCTACGTTAACCATTTTCAAGTTGAATATTCATATAAGAGATAATGCTATAATGAATATTTTTTAGGTTAATGTGTAGTATAAACAACATCCGTGCTGCTTTGTTGACATTTTACTGTGATAATAGAAGCAATGGAGACTATTATACCTTGACTACACTAACACCAATGAAATAATAATTATTACTATTATACCTCAATATATCCTTCAATGCAAAACTCCCATAGACCTGAAATGTGATCTTTTGATATATCATCCTCCGCATGAGCTTGCAGGTGAATATATCAGGATGTATCACCATCATATTCAGGGGAATATGACAAAAAGGGACGCCTTTATCCGACGAGGGGAGAAAACGTTGAGGCGAGGCTTGTCGAGCCTCAGCCGTTTTCTCTCCGAGAAATTGATCCAGTCAATTAAAGTAATAATATGAGCCATACAGGAAACACCCATACAGAACAAACAGCCGTCCGAGCAGCAACACAAGAAAATACAGCAAATGTACATAACACAAAGAGACACATAAAGACAAAACAAACAATAGGGGAAGATAGAAGTACCGCATTGGAACGGTCAGTGACAAAAGTCACTGGGGGTTAAGCCGGTTTAGGGGCGCCCAACCTCATACTTATTCCATCCCCACCCTAAAAGACAAACAGTGTAAATAAAATCTCATTTCATTTTCTTATTGTACATTGTCTAACCCCGGCTGTGACGGCTCATGAAAAACTAATAAAGGATACAAGACACATAGGAGTATCCGGTGATGTCCCATAAGGTTTGACACGACTGGTTTCCCGAATATTCCAGCAAAACTTTACTGCTAAAAGATTTGTTTATATAAGATCTCTTTTTCTTATTGAAGATGATCTAACCCCGGCTGTGACGGCTCGGGAAATACTAATGAAACATTACAATATTGATTACCACTAAATAATTTGCATTAACAATGCATTGTTTCGACGGAACTTCCTTTTCATTTCCGTTTAGACGTGAATTTAAAGAGCTACCTCGAAGGGAAATAGTTTCGATACTTACAAGACGGAAAAACGTGTTTTAATTTGAAACATAGGATCATCTGAATCGAGAATGTCGATATGTAAATTCAAATAAGACATGCATATCTTCTCTCGGAGGCTTAATTAACGAGTTCGGTTCACTCGGTTTCTTTTTTTAGATATGCCTACTCATAAATTGATGGAGCTGAACAGGCTATATTTAGGTCTATGACAATTCCCGCCCCTTTAAGAGCTTCTCAATCAAATCATCATGTGAGTGAAATGAACACATTTACTATTTATCCGTTCATGTTTACTGCCCGACTTGATTCTTATCAAAAACGCGTTTTGCCAGCGGTGGATTAAGTTAATAAAACTGATAAATTATAAATTAATACTATTTACCATCTGGGAAATGTAGCGCAATACGCAAGCGTGACGTCTCTTGTGTTACAATTAGACTTTTGTATGATCTGGCGTGGGTTCGAATCCACCTATGACCATTTTGTTTTCTTCTTATTGTTTTCTTTTCTCGTATTAGTATAGTTCTATTCTATTATTGTATATTTTTGTATATTATGTTAGATATATTCCGTCAACATATGCATATTTACAGAAATTTAAAATGCATGCAGTTCCATGATTATAATATCAATACGCCTTAGAAACGTCACTGGAGAAGCCTGCTGACTGGATAAATCAGGATATATCACCTTACACTTATATGTATCCTTATTTATTTCTTTTAATTGTAAAAGTGGCTAATATTGTACTCCTAAAGTTTTATAATAAAATAATTAACACATGGCTGTCGGGGTGATATAGGTTATTGTCAACCCTTGAAGTGGCATATTTAAATATGACAATTCTCGGATTGACAATAGCCTCTATCACCCCGACAGCCATGTTTTAATTATATAGTAACATATTAAGTCATTCCGTACAATTCAGGTTAGAACATATCATCAAATCGTGGATATGGTTGACAATATCGTTTTCGTAACACCGTATGCCTTTTGTCTCACAACTCGGTGTCCGTGTGAAATTAATTTAAAGTCTAGAGCCAGCAAATGATATACATACGAGTACAATGTCCCATTGTCCAATTCATTAAACAAAATGCAAGATCATCAACAACTATCTTTTAACATTTCTTGCACGTAAAACGGAATTATCTTGTAAACTGCGAAAATGGCTTTAAGTGGTTTAGACAAAAAGTCGTTAATGTTGATAATTAGATAAACTAGCTGCGACATATGTTTTTGTTTCTGCAGCGGCTGCTGAAACATTCCAAACTCAACAAGATCACCCTGCACTAAGTCTTGTCTATCCATATTTAGTATAACTGAACTAAACAAAAGTAACTTAATTTTAAGAAATATTCAGTTTCGCAAGACTTTCTGTTGGAACTTTTCATTTCTAGTTAATGAGAAACTGTCAATAACATTCTTAAAGTCCCATTATCTTTTTTATTTGAATTAATTTCCGAGCTCATTTAACTGCCAAATAGCTACATCATATTACGTTAACGAAAAATAAAAATATATCACTGAACAGGCAGAAACCATAAATATAACGCGTATGTGATGTCGTGGAATGAGGCGACTATGGACTAATTTATATAGAAATTATATTGTAGGTTTGTATTTATCGATAAGAGCGACTAAACAACAAAAAGTAAACTAGAACTAAATAACTACAAGCGACCAGTTCCGTATTCCAAATATTACTTAGTTTAATCGGACGATGTATCTCGACTGACACCACTGTCTCTTAAGTTATCGTCTATTATCCTCTAGTATCAGTTTGAAGCGGGCTCTGCCTTTTGTTGCATTTTTTGTTTGTTTACTTCCTTTGAAAGCAGACGCCACCTTACGATCACGATGTAGTAGCTCATTTGCATTTCGTGGATGATCTGTTCAACTAGGGATTCCAAAAGAAATCATTTTCGAGCATCGCGTCTTGTTTGCTTTAATAACGTCTTTTGACAACCAATCGATCATTTCAGTTTTGCACAAGGAAATGTGATGCTAAAATATAATGGGACTTTAAGAGTGTATTACTCTTAAATAAAATTTTGGAAATAAATATAAATTTCATATTTAAACATGCAATTTAGGTGGGATTTAGACCTTTGAGCTGCTGAGTTACACAGTATGCTAAAGTTAAAGTCCACAATGTTTGCATTTCATTTCTGTAAGTGTTTGGTATGATTCATTACCATATACCCATACTACTAGGACATCCATTCCTCCCTCTGCACCATTCATTATGACACTGTTTTGATTATTTAACGCTTTATTGCATGAATATTTATGTACGAAATAATGAATGTATGAATATTAATTACTTCAACTTTCAAAATGGCTTAAGAACAAGAACATGTTTGGCTATGACATAATCTGTAATATGCCTGACGTTGAAATATACACAGATGTCTAAATAGGATACGTAAAATACAACATTTTCAAGAACAATTTCTTTATTTCTCCAAAACCTTTCTAGTCGACTTTAAAGAGTGGTCACAACATAGGGTTCTTCCAGACTATTCTTTTAAAGAATGGGCATATCATAGGACTTGGTGGAGAATGGGCGATGTTAGTATTTGAATACACACCCATATCTATTCCTCTGGTATACAAGTTATATAAAACTATTTCAAAGTACATTTTACAGTGTTGACAAATACGTTGGAACAAAAACGTATGTTGTGTGTTAGAGGATGCGATTTTGAAGGTATGGATTTGTGAATTTACTTTAAGTGATTGCACAGTACTTTCTATATTATGTTTCTAACACCACAGTAAATCACCATAAATCACACTATTTGTGTTATTTTGATAACTATTTACCCAACATTCACCGGAAGGTGTTCGCCCCTTAAACCTTTACTCCATGAATATGCCTTTTCTACGCCTTTAAAAACAAAGCCATCTGACCAGGGCCTGCTCTGTTAGTTCTAAAAATAAAAAAAAAGACATGTTTACTCGATATAATTAAATACTAGATTAACCTTTAGCCTGCTGATCAAATTGTTTTACACAAATTTTCACAAACTACATTTTCGAAATCCAAGCTATAATCAATTTGTCTGCTGAAATGCAATCAGGGTGTCAAACAGTTTGGATCCTGATGAGACACCGAGTTACTCGGTGTCTCATCTGAATCCTAACTGTTTGCTTAAGTATTCACTTATCCTCCCATAGCAGGCTTAATGTTAACCCATTTATTTCCCTATTATTTAAGGAAACCTCATCCAGATCTTACCTTGGAACCCATCCATCTTTCATTTGGAAGGAGGACAGTAAATATCATATTTTCTGGAATAAGTCTTTAGCATTTATTATATATAATAATTTCAGAATACAGTGCAGACCCTGGTCGGGATTCTCATTCAGGAGCCCTCTGAAATGGGTTAATCTGCCTATGCTCGTTTACGGAACACTTGGCACAACTTGGTTAAGTCAGTAGATAGCATTCTTGGTTCTTTAATTATATGTTTCGCTGCCTATGCCACCAATGACATTCAATATGTTGGCTTTGTCATTCTATAAAATTCAATGTGCACATGTGTAATTCTGGATATTCGTGAATGACATAAATACCTTGTAGATATTATCAGGTTATTGTTTTATGAATGTACAGTAAAACTTTGATTATTCGAACACTCAAATACGTACAACTAGAGGTCATGCAGAAAGCTTTGAGAGAAGTGTTCTGCATTACTTTCAACCTGTATTAAGCAGCCCAATGCATACAAAGGCATACATTCTTCGTTACTAAAATTTCGTAGTATCGAGTTGTTCTGTATTTGAAAATGGGCAGACGCGGTCATAACAGAAACTGCAAAACCAGATCCTAATAAAGGCGATATCCGATCTGGGTATTTCTTGTTTAAAGCTGCATTAATATATAAATATTGGTCTTGGAGATAGATGGCAGCTTAATGCAGGGTGAAAGTCATGCAGAAAGCTCCTCTAGGAGCTTTCTGCATGACTTTCAGCCTGCATTAAGCAACCACCTGCCTGAAAGTAGCTAAATGTTTCACTACTAGAATTCCGGTTTAGAGGGGTTTTACTGTATCAAGAAAAGGGACCAAGCGAGAATCGTTGCCAGTCGTGAAGTGCACCCTGTGTTATAGTAGTTAACTCTTTCGCTGCAAAAAAGTAAAGTCTGACAATATTGTCGTCTGAAACATGTTTTTGTTCTGTTTAATTATTTTTAATGTTCCCCAATTTCTTTCGAAAATATAAAACAAATACCACAGTAACAAACAGCTTGGATGCTAATAAGACGCCGATACACTCGGTGTCTCATCCGGACCCACATCGTGTGCATAGGTAATCACAGATACGCCATTGGCAACAAGAGAGTTAAATACGTTTTAGCGGGTCATGGTTTGTCAGGTAGACACACATTTGTTCCAATATATACCGTACTCGATCAGTGATTATAATAGGTTTTTTTTGAAATTTTTGCGCTGCCTTCATATTTCCATAGGCCGATAACATTGCACCTTTTAGGAATAAGTGACAGGAACATGATTGCTTAATTAATAAAACAAGTAGCAAACAGTGAACTGATACATAATTTGTTAAAGCCCTGGAAAATGCATTTTGAATTGATACGCTCAGTTGCCATTGACTAATTATCAAATAAAACAGGTGTAGGGACATTTTCACATTTATAATGCACCAGACCTTAACCTATTATAATGATGAGCATTCAAGTTGGAATACCTCATCAGTGATTAACTGTACCGTCCATCCAATATGTACATTTGTTAAATGACAAACAGTGTTACTTTGATCGGAGAACGCCACTAGCAGCAGCTCTTTGATTGTGATTTATACTACAGTAAAACCTCTCTTAACCGGAATTCTGGTAGAGAAGAATTTAGATACTTTTAAGCAGGTGACTGCTTACTGCAGGGTGAAAGTCATGCAGAAAGCTCCTCTTGGAGCTTTCTACATGACTTCCACCCTGCATTAAGCTGTCACCTGTCTCCAAAACCTATATTTATACTAAATTTAACGTCCGGTTAAGAGAGGTTTTACTGCATTTGCAAATGCCATAATTCTCATTACCTGCTTTCAAATGGTGACAATATTTGTATTGAGTAGCAGTCGTGACTCATACTGTTAAAGAAGTGAGTCAGTAAAATACCACTATTTGCTAAACAAAAGTAAAAAATGGATATATTTAAAACAACAATATCTGCATCGTTAGAAAGAAGCGCCATTTATGAAAATGTCAAGCAATGTTTCCCTGATGTTTTGTCACTGTTGTTATAAAAGAGCATTACTTAGTAGTAAACAACAGTTGTTGTGTTACACATTTCAGTTCAAAAGCGTTTGTAATATGGAAATGAAATGAACTAAGATTCATAAGTTAAACCTAACTCGATTAAGCAATATTGATGATCAATATTAATTCAACTGTTTACGTGTATTAGCCCAAAATTGTCTTTTATCATGATAATATTTCTAATTTGATTTCGTTCCAAAATGTAGCATGCGTGCCAACATTTAGTAGTTCCATGAACACTACGTCAAACGTGATTTATTAACAGCGCTTTCTAAAAAACATGTTTTGGTTTATTGTGATGTACAAAATTTTGAGACAATATTCAGTCAGATATGTGTTCACCATGTAGTTAACTGGTTTAGCTGTTGAATTATTAACATGAACTCCTCCCTGTCTGAATATTAAAATACTTAAAGAATAAATTTGACAAATGTATTGCTAACGAGAATGATTTCTATGACAAACTGTTACGATCTGTATAAAGACCTCTCCCTTGAGGATATATACATGTACAGAAAGCTTTTTCATTTAGCATTTACTTCTCGATATAGAGTTTTGAAAGAACATATAAAAATGCATCAGTTTTAAACAAAATATTTTGTTAAGTAACTGATAGTATACGTAAAGAAATCAGATATTTGATTAAATATGATGCTCATATATCTTGACCAGTTTGAATGACGTAGCATTATATTTCATAAAACGACAGACAACAAAAGTTAAGTTTTAAGTAAATGTGTGAAACATTTTTCGTAAAGTGTGTGTATTATTGTTTGTCAAATGTGATTCAATTGACGCTCGTCCGACCAATTCACACAGAATAAGAGTAACCAATAGTTCATAATTGGAGCAGCTAACAATAGTAGCAGCAATAGTTCACATTTGTACCAACAATAGTTCACAGCTATAGCAACACTAGTTAATACTTGTAGCAGTAATAGTTCACATTTGTAGCAACAATAGCTTACATTTGTAGCATCACTAGTTCATATTTGTAGCAACAATAGTTCACATTTGTAGCAACAATAGTTCACATCTATAGCAACAATAGTTCACATTTATACCAACACTAGTTCACAGCTATAGCAACAGTAGTTCATAATTGTAGCAGTAATAGTTCACATTTGTAGCAGCGGTAATTCATATTTGTAGCAACAATAGTTCACAGCTATAGCAACAATAGTTCATATTTGTAGCAACGATAGTTCATATTTGTAGTAGCAATAGTTCATAACTATAGCATCAATAGTTCACATTCGTACCAACAATAGTTCACATATGTAGCAACAATAGTTCACATTTGTAGCAACAATAATTCATATTTGTAGCAGCAATAGTTTACAGTTATAGAAGCAATAGTTCACATCTGTACTAACAATAGTTCAGATCTGTAGCAACAATAGTTCACATTTGTAGCAACAATAGTTCATATTTGTAGCAACAATAATTCATATGTGTAGCAGCAATAGTTCACAGCTGTAGCAGCAATAGTTCACAGCTATAGCAGCAATAGTTCACATTTGTACTAATAATAGTTCACATCTGTAGTAACAATAGTTCACATTTGTAGCAACAATAGTTCACATTTGTAGCAGCAATAGTTCACAGCTGTAGCAACACTAGTTCACAGTTGTTGCAGCAGTATATTGCAGTTCTTGCAGCAATGATTCACAGTTGTAGCAGCAACAATTTACATTTGTAACAGCAATATGTCACACATGTACAGTAAAACCTCTCTATAGAGCTACTACATGGTGTTGATTAGTTGGTATTTAGGGCAGGTGGCTGCTTAACTTTCACCTTGCTTTAAGCAGCCAGCTGCTTTTAACACAAAATACTTGATTTAATTAAGTGGCCGCTATAGAGAGGTTTTACTGTAGTTGCAGTAGTTAACTGTTGTAGCAACGGTTCGCGACGTTAGCAGCAATAGCTCACTATCATAGCAAGCTTTGAATGGTATCGGCTTATTTGTTTTCTGTGTGTGCTCCTGAAGCACATTTTCAATGCCTTATTGATAGTGGTTTTTCGGAACCGAGAAATGTTTGTGTTATGTTAAGACTTTGATACGTCATAGAAACAAAGTACATTCTATTGCTTCGATATTACATCGCTTCCATGCTATTTAGAGATTGTCATAAAAACAAATCCTTTTACTATTAACGGGATTATTGTAAGATGTGCAATATATAGATTTATGTAAAAAGTTACATACACGCCATTAACAAGCATTGTGTACATATAATTATATACCTTTCTTTGCTCTCACCGTACGAATACAGTAAAACTGCTATACACTTTTGCAGAATTCTTCCACAGTAGACTGCTGCGTTTCATACGCCCTGCATTCAGCAACCACCTGCTGTTAACGCCACATATGCCTATGTATATTTTGAAGTGATTCAATATACATTTAGTTGTTACCAAATTGATGGAATTAAATACAATGAATGCTACGGTCAAACGTTCTTTGTAAACGAATCAGTCACGTCAGTAATATCAAATGTATCATTTATGAAATCCAATAACCTAAATTGGATTTGTCATGTGGTAGACACAACTGACTTTAAACCAATACGACTGTAGATTCATAAAGCGATTGGTATGCGGTTCTTCAAACAATTACAGTTACCATATTGTAAATACAATCCGAGATTGCATAAATCCTTTAGTTAGGAGAATATAATATAGAGTCGCATTCTGAGATCCACAGAATCATTAGGTAATTACCCAAGTAGAATAACAACACTAGTTGAAAGTGTTAATTCAGGAAAAGTGATGAATCCTTTTCTATCGTATGTATTAATCAAATATACCAAATGCATGTAGGGCTACCTCCACCAGATATCAATCCTTATAACTATATTAAGTCCACAGTTGATCAGACACCATGGTTTGTCATGCTAACTCTTGTTACATTTTACCAAATACAGTAAAACACTTTTATAAAGAAACGTATAATGTCATTTCAGGCAATGGCTGTTGAATGCAGGCTGAAATTCATGCTGGAGGCTGCTTTCCCTCTGGATTGAGATACCACTTATCTTAACCCTTTCCCTTATGTAAGCGCATTTTGACGCATCTGCAAACAGAGTAGACCCAGATCAGACGGCTTCTATAGGAGCCGTCTGATCAGGGTCTGCTCTGTTTGCTTATGGTGTAATATAGATCTGATTATACAGCTTCTGCCTGAGCCAAAATGTCCTGTGTCATATGCCATTATAAAGATATTCTTATTAATAGTGATGACGTCATTATTTCCTACATGAATATTAATCAGGGAAATGGTTAAAGCGAGACACTAATTCTAATTTGACTTGGGTTATTAACCTTTAGCTTGCTGAGAAAATTATTATACAGAATGTTTCATTTCACTTACTACACTGTCATAATTCAAACTATAATAAGTTTGTCTACCAAAATACAATCAGGATATCAAGCAGTTTGGATCCTGATGATACGTGTCTCATCTGGATCTAAACTGTTTGCATAGGTATTCACTCATCCACCCATAGCAGGCTAAAGGTTAAACAAATAAGTAAAGGCTTGTGTACAGCATTGCTTTAAGGGATTCATATCCAAGAATAGCAGTCTTACGTAGTAACGTAATATAGTTTTTGTTTGTTTTATGTTTTTTTATTCTCCCCGTCATCGGTGTAATTGGTATCGGAACCATCCCATTACATACCTTACATTACATTGCTAAATTTCCTAACCATTCTTTATAATGTATAAGAATACAAACATAACAATTATGATATACTTAAAGTGTAATCAGCATATTACATTTATTTTTTTTAAGTTATCTTCTAATCATCTATCTGGGAGATAACAGACCAACTGAGTTAAACGTACATAAACAAACACACACACACGCACGCACGCGCGCGCACAAGAAATCAAGACTTGTCTTGATCACTTACATTGCGTAAATAATCGTAGTAGTTTCAAGTTCTTATAAAATAGTTCTAGTGTCTTATTATTTGAAGCTATAAGTGTTTGTACTTCAAAATGATGTTTTACAAATGCATTGAAGGAGAACACGTAAGATGTAGATGGCATTTCAGTGCAAGCGTTTGCCACACAGTTTCTAACCCTGCGAATATTTTTTTTTATTCAATGGCACGATTAGTTATTTTCCGGATAGTGTTCAGGTTTTATTGTTACATAGCTTTGGGAAGTTTCCAAGGAGACATAACAACAGTTGAAAGACAAATACTTTCGTTTACAGCAGAACCTGTCTTAAGCAGCCATTGATTTATTGAACATAATACTCTTAAAAAGCAGGTGTTTGCTTGATGCAGGGCAAAATAAATTCAGAAAGTGTCTATAGCAACTTTCTGTGCTACTTGTGGCCTGCAATAAGCTACAGCCAGTCGTACAGATCCATTATTAGACCCATATTTGATGGGCGCGTAAGACAGGTTATTCTGTATAAAGTTTCCAAACCTTTAATCAGCTGTTTTCTATTGGGATAATTACATCTACTATCTTATTCTAGGGGGGGGGGGGGGGGGTTAAAAGTCTGGTATTATTCTAAAGTCGTATTTTTATAATTTTATTTTATTTTGATAAGTATTACCTACTTATTATGTGCAGGTTAATATTTAAAATCAGGTGTTCAGTGTTAATCATTATGGAAAGATCCACATCATTCACATTTAACCCTATACAGAGCTGCGTATCCAAATACTAAAACCGTCATTTCTCAACCAAACTCTATACCGTGGTTACTCTTTGGAATCGTCTCGAAGAGACGATTCTAAAGAGTAGTCACATTATAGGGTTTGGCGGATAAATAAAGTAGCTATTGTTGAAAATGTTTAAATTTACACATCTTATCTGAAGCTCTGCAGGCTATACATGCTGAGCATGGCATTTTAAATTAGATTGGATCTAGATGACAAGCCCAGTATTTTTCTTTAAGAATATAGGTACTTCACAACAGCAGGTGTTAAGTGCTTGTGTAGCGGCCGTAAAATGTTGCCCCGTACTTCATTCTCAATGTTGTTATATTTTCCGGTCCTTCGGGATCATTAGTTTTGATGTTGTTAGTTTAGAAAATTGAATACTACTGAAGACGGTGCTAGGGGGCGTGAGTAGTGTTGCATTTTTAATTACTATTCATGAACAGATTCAATAAAACCGAGTCTGCAATTTTCTCTTTTAGTATTGATTCTTTTGATTTCCAAGGATCTCCCACTTTCAGGATATATTTACTTCACAACAGCAGGTGTTAAGTGCTTATGTGGCGGCGTAAAAAGTCGCCCCGTACTTCATTCATTGTGTTGTTATATTTTCTGGTCCTTCGGGATCATTAGTTTTGATGTTATTAGTTTAGAAAATTGAATACTGCACAAGTCGGTCCTAGGGGGCGTAAGTAGTGTTGCACTTTTAATTACTACTTATGAACAGGCTCAATAAAACCTCTCAATTTTCTCTTTAAGCATTGCTGCTTTTGCTTTCTAAGGATCTACCACTTTCAGGAATATATTTACCAGGATCTAAGCTGTCCGATATTATGTTTCTCAATAGCTGGTGTCAGTAAGAACGCCAGTAGAAACTAGTTTGAACAGCCATTACTTTGCAGCCTTGATGAGTTAATACGAGCCCGGGCTGCATTTAAAGTAGTTTGTAAGTGTTTTGACTTCAGAATGCTCGCTCAATAACCCAACACTTATGTTTTCTATCAAATGCATAATGTGTTCCGATCCCACGTTAGACAATTTATGCGAAAATCACATGACACTGTGCGATAACTCGTATTTTATAACAGCACTTACACTTGAACAAAGTTGATGCCGACAGTAATGCTAGCTCGAAGACATTATTAAGGAGAAATACAGTAAACACCCGATAGTTCAAACCTTAAACAAGTATCATTATCGGTCTTTAAGACAGATGGCTGCTGTAGATTGACGTCATGCATAAAGCTTCCCTACAGGAGCTTTCTGCACGAAATTCACCCTGCATTAAGTAGCCACCTGCCTAAAAAGGCTCAATTCTTCATTACTAAAACTTCGAACTATCGCGTTTTTGCTGTATATATTAATCCTTCACTCCATATATGTATTATACGCCTTTGCGAACATAGTAGATCCAGATCAGACGGCTCCTATAGGTGTAATACAGATTACGCCTATGGTGTAATACAGATATGATTCTACAGTGCATGCCATTACCACATTTACTGTATTTATTCGCTACTATTACATGTACAATTAATATTCTTGGCGTCATTATTTCTTACTTGAATATTCACGGAGTAAAGCATTATAGGGATATTCATTGCATGGGATTTAACGCGAATGTGGTATGACATTACGTACCTATCCATCGGCTTCAATCGAAACATAGGATACGGATCTATCCAAATTCAATATTTTCGCTACCACATTTTTAATTGTTGTCTGCAAACTAATTTTGTTAAATCATTCGGTAAAATAAGGAAATGAGAAAAATAAATGCAAATTTCAAAGGAATAAAGCACAGTCATATATAGAAATAGAGTTTAAGACAAAAAGTGAAGTCCCTGATCAGACGCCGCCTTGAAAAGGCGGCGTCTGATCTGGGACTGCACATTTTGTCGTGGTGCATTTTTGCGACATTGACGGTGAAAGGGTTACTCTTTCATTTCTTCATCTCACCCTACATCGTGGCTATTTATTAGATTTGCAACGGGGAGACGATTCTAATGGATTTCAACTATAAAGGGCTTGGTGGAATAACGTAGGAAGTTTGTTTATTAGATTTACTGAAAGTTCCAAATATGTACAGCTCTGTGTAAATAGAGCGGCAGATCCAATTTTCCCAAGACATATTAAATGTAAGTTCAAATACCCAAGGGTCTCACAATATGAGTTCGACACTGAGATGTCCTAGAGGTAACAGTGATATAGAATATCACATTATGAGCTCGGTCCTTGAGGTAAATGTCAGTAAGTGTATCCCTTTAATATTTTAGGCTTGTCTCGCATAGTGACGAACTCAGTGTATTCTAGAGCTATGTTTGTGTTGATCATATATATCTTTTGAGTTGCTTTATTAGGAACCATATTTAGCGATAGGCGATTAAAACATCAGGTGCATGCTTAAAAAATGCAGGACGAAAGTAATACAGAAAGAGCTTCTAGGAACTTTGTGCATTACATTTGAACGGCAGCAAGCTATAGCCGGCCTTTAAGATTATTTTCTAGACCTCCTTTTGATGATCGCTTTAGAGATGTTTTTATCGCAAAAAAATGTACAGTGGAATCTCAAATTACCTCGAGATAATGGTAGTACTTGTCAGCCTATTTCTAACTTGGGAACTTTCTCAGAGTGTCAGCTGAATGCAGGTAAATTGTAATCATGTAATCTCCTGTGGGATCTTTCAGCCCAGTTGTGACATGATTGTTTTATAGACATGTGCAGTGAAACATTCTTGAGCAAGTCTGTATAACAAATTTTGGAATGGACCGAATTTGGACTCGAGTTATATCGAAGTTCGAGTTATCAGAGTTCGATTTGTATATACGTGAATTAATAATCATAAAATCGGATGTTGCGAGGCAACGGTGTAAAGAATGAGTTCTCTTTTACGTTTTCATATATATTCTATACACGTAAAATAGGCAACGCCTATGTTTCTCATTTCTGTTTTACATCAGAATATGTCTGGTTAATCTCTTATAAAAGGATTCGGGTTATACAGTAGAACAGGTCTTAAGCAAGCATCAACAAGAGGTCTAGTTATGGGTCTGTAAGGCAGATTGTAGCATAACGCAGGTCAAAAGTAATGCGGAAAGCTCCTATAGTAAAATTCTGTTTGACTTTAGCCCTGCATGAAGCAACCACCTCCTGTTTATATTCAGTAAACGAATGGTCGCTTAAGACAAGTTCTACTGTATTGAAATTGAACAGAACGATTTCGTACACTGAATACTACAGTAAAACCTCTCTATAACGGTCACCAAATTGTGTTAATTGGATGGTATTTAGGACAGGTTGCGCTTAAAGCAATGTGAAAGTAGAACAGAACGCTCCAATAGGAGCGTTCGGTTTTACTTTCACCTTGCTTTAAGCAACCACCTGCCTTTAACACAAAATACTTGATGTATTTTAGTGGCCGTTATAGAGAGGTATTATTGTATAACTCCGACAGACACACATAACCGTTCAATGCGCGGCTTTCCTACTTAACCCACATAGGGAAAACATAATGGCAGCTGTTTATATGATTTACTAAATTCTTAAATGGCTTTTAACCCATTCCTCCAAAGGCTTTTATAAGACCCAACCTCTTTGAATAAATCTACCGAAAAGGAGCATTAGACTTTTATAAGTATGTTGTTTTGAAACCATTATGATAAATAGAGCATTTGCTCCATAGGAGCAAATGCTCTATTTATCACAATGGTTTAAAAATGACTTTTTAAGAGTCGTAGAAAGGCGTATTTATGGCGGAAAGGGTTGACTCGGCACACGTTGAGAAATTATTGACCGGGTGTCTTACAGCTGCAATGATGATGAGACACCAAGTTGTTTGCAGATGCAAGACAGTACGCGATTAGCATGGAAGAGTTAAAATGCTAGTGCAAATATGTGATTCCATGTTCAGTATTAACTAAAAGTAATTTTAATAAATGTTCTTTCAATGGCTTCCACTCGAAACCACTCCTAGAATTTCCCAAGCAGTTGCGTTTGCTATGAGCAGAATACTATCCTTGTTTTACTGCATGCACTATATGTATGAACATATATGATGAAATAGTATACGACTGCACTAACTCTGTTTGTTTTTGACCGAAATTATTATATGGAAATAAAATTACTGATTATAGACAGATTAACAAATTAGAAATACATACAGTGTGAGTACTGGATTTTATAGATTTCTTTACGAAGACGAAAATGCATAGTCTGGCTAAGTGCCTAAAATTGCCTCCAGATACTAATCATACTGGAACAAATATCTCTTGGAATGCGTCTTAAATAAAAAGCATAAAATATCCGGAGAAAAAGAATTAGAGAAACAGCTTTTGTATTAGACTCGGAATAGATAGTTCAAAATTGTAAAATCATTGTTTAGACTACAGTCCTTGAGCTAGGTTTGTATTATTTACAGTTATATTGTATAAATACTGTTGAAATCTCGAACTCGGATAACTCGAATTTCGGGATAACACAAAGTTAAATTTCGGTCATTCCAAAATTTACAATACATAATTGTTCTAAACTGTATCACCACGCGTATCTAGAAACACATGTGACAGTTCAATGCAGATCGAAAGTAATGCTGAAAGCTCCTACAGGAGCTTTCAGCAGTACGTTAGACCAACATTAAGCTGTGAACGTAAGACGCTGTCCAGATTAGAACTCGGATGACTCGAACTTCGACCATCTAGAAATATTGTTTATGGTCCTTTGATTTTCTAAATATTGAAGTTCAACTGTATTAACCATGCATAACACATTCCAGTTCGTCGAAATAATTTAATACAACAGCTCTTCTATATAGTTTGCATATATCAGATATTAATATGTCATATTTATTTAGACTATGCAAACACTGGACACTGAACTGTATACTTGGTGAAATGGATCTGTTTCATTTCTAATTGATTTGCGTAAATACAGATAATCCCCAAACTAAACGCCAAGTCGTTCGGTGTCATATAAGTACTTTCTTTCTTTTGTATTATTGGGGAGAAATTGCAATTTGTAAAAGGTTACACTCGTTTCCACAAAGGAGCATGTCACATTAGGTTTTTCAGTATGCACATAATCCATTCAATTACGTTTATCTATGTAAACGATAATCTAATTGCACATTGAGACATGCTCGTGCAGCCAAGGAAGTTACAAATCAGAGACGGCATGTGTCAATTTGACTCAGTACAATATATCCCTGTCAATTCAGATATTGGCAAACGTTTGTATACAATGGTTGAATTGATTCATACGTTAGCCTAAAACAACAACGCGCGAGTGGTCATCGCATTTCAGATTATAACGTTCGACGTTGGTGTGTAGTATGTACATTGAAGTTAACTTAAATAGTTAAATTGTGTCACACTTTAAATGGTGCTATTATATAAAGGTTACCATTTGAATGATTGAATGGAATTATCACTTCCATATATATGTGTACCATTTGCATTCATATTGCAGACATTTTTGTAAATGCTACATATATTTAGTCGCCTTCAACATCGGGTATGTTAAGCCACCCCTATAAGAAGCATAAACCAAATATCCATACATTTGAAAGTATGTTGTGTATGTATTCATATATTTGAATAAGATATGTGTTTCCAGCAGAGCTTCAGATAACGGTGCGTACTCAAATAACAAAATCGTCATTTTGCCATCAGACCCTTTAGAATTGTCTCGAAGAGTGTCACAGTAAAGGGTTTGGTGGATAAATAAAGAAGTTATTCTTGCAAATGTGCAATTTACGCATCTTATATTGACCTGGCTATCAATGAGTAAATATGAACGTGTTGGCACAGAGCTAAACCACTTGCTAATTATTAGGATCTGATGCAGTTTATTATGAATGATGGGTAGAAACGTATCTAAGCTAATGCTATTTTTCAGGAATATGTCTAGTCTGGTGTATTTGCGTGACACGACTCCTTAAGCCGCTATAGATAAAATTTATCTATGCACAAAATGTGTGCCTACTTTGTCTGATCTTGCAATATGATATTGAATAAAATAAAACAAAGATCAGCTTATATACAGTGAGACTGCTTGGAAGCTTAAGTAATGAAGAAATGGGAACGTTTTTTCCTAGATGGCTGCTTAATGCAGGGTGAAAACCGTGCAGAAAGCTCATAGAGGAACTTCCTGCCTGACTTTCACTCTGCATTAAGCTGCCGCCTGTCTTAAAAATCCGATGATATGTGTTTTAGTGTTCGAACTATTGGGATGTTACTGTTTATACAGTAAAACCTCTCTATAATGGCCACCAAATTACATCAAGTGTTTTGTGTTAAAGACAGATGGTTGCTTAAAGCAAGGTGAAAGTAAAACTGAACGCTCCTACAGGAGTGTTCTGTTTTACTTCCACCTTGCTTTGAGCAGCCACCTGCCCTAAATACCAGCTAATTTAGAGGCCGTTATAGAGAGGTTTTACTGTACTATACTGTGTCACTACTTTCCCCATACCGTTTTCAAAGTATATGTGCTTCATTTTTTTTTTAAAAAAAAAATACAAATTACATATAAACATTTGATTTGCCAGCTGAAAGGGACTCGCGTTGTAAGCGATCTATGCATCAATGGTAACTATGCTTTATGTATTGCAATCAATTACTTCGTTTCTCTTTTATTTACCTATATATTTCTGCGTTATTTATGGCAAACCCACCCAGCCCTTACCTTGGAACATATCCATTTTTCATATGTGCTGGAATACGCCATTGCAAGTTGTGGATTCAGAAAACAGCGTAGACCGTTAACAAAAAGATACTTTCGGAGCGCTATGATATTGGTCTATGCTGTTGCCTATATCGTTTACTCCATATATACGCATTGCCTTTCTGTGCATTTGCAAACAGAGCAGACTCAAATCAGACGGATCCTACAGGAACCGTCTGGTCAGGATCTGCTATGTTTGCTTATATTATAGATATGGTTCAACAGCTTCTACCAAGGCCAAAACATCCTGTCTCCAAGTGCTATTACAGCAAATTAATATAATTAATGTCCGTTACGTAATTATTTCTTAAATGAATATTCATGGAGTAAAGGGTTAAGTGGCAATGAATAGCAATGATTTAAATGCCGTTGTTGTAATGCAACGTATTCGGCATGCGAAGTGTTAAGCATTACATGATAGACATTCTCAAGTGTTTGAGTTCAACTAAAGTAATTCAGTAAACCTCTCATAGGAACTTAGTTAAGGGCATTGATCCAAGTAAATATAATTGCTGTTCTAGAATCAGACAACTGAGACGATTGTTTGTTTGAAAGTTATTATAAGTGATTACATCACAGAACGATTTCATCTGAAGCGCGCACACTACCGACCACTTAAGAAATGCACATGGCTAAAGTACCATTAGCATTAGACAATGCCTCTTTTGTGTCTGATTGACATTGACTCAATCCTTTCCACATAACCACACAGTGCATATAATTAGCATGCACGTATTATTAAAACCATTTTATTTTTCACTTAGTCTATAGTGTTATTCCAGGCGTAGTTAGTTTGACCTGTATAAGAACACCACCTATGATCAACAACAGTGTCCAAATTACTGCAAGTCGACACATTAAAACTATAATCAACATTTTGAAAATTTCATAAATGAATTTTCACTGTTAATGTTTCTCAATATACAGTTGAACTTCGATATCTCGATGTGACCATACAAAATAGTTCGAGATAACAGAGGTTCGAGTTATCCGATTTCTAATTTTCTGAGCAACCCTTCAAAGCTTAATACAGGATCTAAAGTAATGCTGAAAACTCCTATAGGAGCTTTTAGCATTACCTTAGACCTGCATTAAGCTGCCATATGTATTTCAAGAGATGTGTATTGATACATTTTAGAGGAATTATGTATTGTAAATTTTTGAAGGACCGAACTTTTAGTTCGAGTTACCCTGAAGTTCGAGTTATCCGAGTTCGAGATATCGAAGTTCAACTGTATTTGGATGAAGTGTTTCATGTTACTACACCAACATATGGACATATTACAATACATTCTTGAATAACAGCTGCAAACGGGTTATTGAAGAATATACAGAAAATAAAATGCAGATATGCTCTCTTTGTTTCTGTGGTGGTGTGGTTTGTTTGGAAAAATGATGTTAATTGTAGTACAATGTATGGAATTATTTATAATTATATATGCTGCGTATAACGTAAACCAGCTCGGACATCACACTAGATATCAGTTGCGTGGTAACTGAACTTGACTTTGCGTATTTATGCCATATTACAATACAATTATTGAGGATATATCTCTATTTGTATAATACGTGTATGTTGTTTGTCTTATTTTACTATTTAATGATTGCTCGTGCGTGCCTAATTTGGTAAGCATCGTTTAATGCCGACAAGACCGTCCAGACTCCGGATGTATTTAGTTGAAGAATATGCGAGACCTCTAACATGTTGCTAGCCGGAAAAAGACGTGCGCACAACTCAGCCCAACAGGTATTTGAAGATGTATTGTATGCAGCATGGTTTATGACATGTGTCATGTTTTCGGCGGCAACAACCAACATACCTCTCAATGTGATGACATAAACATTTCACATAATCATGTCTGCGTTATAACCGTCGTCGAGTGGGGAGGGGGCGCCATACATATGTAATGGCGGGGTCTATACAAAACCGAGACATGTGCTACTTAGCATAGGTTCTTATTGATACTACCACATTAAACCTCTCTATAACGACCACTAAAGTGTGTTAATTAGTTGGTATATTGGACAGGTGGTTACTTAAAGCAAGGTGAAAGTAAAACAGAACGCTCCTATAGGAGCGTTCTGTTTTTTCTTTAATTTTGCTTTAAACATCCACCTGCCTCTAACACAAAATATTTGATGTAATTTAGTGGCTGTTATAGAGAGGTTTTACTGTATATGATGGTATTGAGGTTTCAATCATGTGAATAGGGTAAAATGTATACATATCAGTGGTGATGATTGTCATAAATTAGTACTTAAACGGTAAATTAGTACTTAAAGGGTGAATTAGTATTTACACGGTAAATTAGTACTTAAACGAGCGAACATTCTGGACAATGACATTCGGTAGAATGGGACTAATTCAGAACGTGTACACAGTAAACCCCTTCTAATGCGACCACTTAAAGGAAGTTTAATAACAATTAATAGCTTGATACAGGACGAAAGTACAAAAATGAGTCATGCAGGAAATACCACATACAGAATAAACAGCCGCCCGAACAGCAACACAAGGAAACAGCAAATGTACATAACTATAAAATCATCAAGAGACGCACAAAGACAAAACAAACATACAATAGGGGGAAGATGGAAGCACCGCCTTGGAACGGTTTGTGACAAAAGTCACTGGGGATTTAAACCGGTTTTCGGGCGCCCAGCCTCACACTTATTCAATCCCCACCCTAAAAAGACAAACAGTGTAAATAAACGTATCCCCTCACCGACTAATCTACAATCTATAGAAGTTCATGCAGACAGCTTATATATGTGTTTTAGTATATATTTCGTCGTGCTTTAAGCTTTATAAGATGCCTATGTCTATTTACTAAGTGGTCGCTTTATAGTTTAGAGCAAATGCTGTGGGAACAGCGTGTCATTATACATGTCACAATGGAACAGAAACGGACTAATTAGTTTACGCATGCATATGCTATTTTTTAAAACTGTGGATATGTTGCAAAATAGCAAAGTTATATTGTAATCTTGAAATAACGAAATATTCAAGATACAAATAGGTGAGTATCAATACTCAAAATAACAAGTGCATATAATGTTTTAAAAACAATGGTTTGCAATTATTTCTGTATCAGCATGCATCCTATTCTAATATTGATAGAAACTCTAGAAGTGTTTGAAAACCATAGTTTATAAGTCCCGTAAATAGCAAACTATTATATAAATATAGGCTAATTTATTAAAATTGTGATATTGCATTGAAATATATTGTTTTGCAGCAGCGGCTAGTAGTGTATAGCGTCTGGAAAAGGGACGTTTAGATCATTACATCGATTACAATGTAAGTCCGTGTATTTCGCAAAGGGTATGTCTGACCTTTGTCCAGTTGACAGACTTAGTAAACATAGCATAACTACACCTATATTGGTGTACAAGTAATCTGCCGCTGTAACCAGGTTTACGAAATGATGAACAACATTAATTTGTATATTGGTGTTGTTTCTGTTGATGTATATCCCGTATATCACATTTCTTACCAGCAAGTAATTAAACAGCACCGAAGGGTTAATACCGCTTGCAGTGAACACATGTGTGTGTAACACATTCCCTCCTACCGAAGCCCTTTTGTTCCTCTGTAAAAATCATCTCGAAGCCATAGTGATAAACAGAGCAAATGCTCTATTTATCACAGTGGTTTAAAAACCACTCATCTCTAAACTTTCATTTTCTCTAGTTAAAGCTCCTTTTCGGTAGAATTTGCCAAATGGTTTTGGTCGCAACATAGTATTGAAGGGAATGAGTTAACCCGTTACCTTATACAGACACCAACTAACCCTTTACTCCAGGAACAGTTAGTATAATATTAGGCAGCACAAGCAAGTAATACACGTAAAACCTATAGCAGCGACCCGAATTTTTAATATTTTACCTGAGGTAGAAACGGTCAAATCATTTACTCCGTGAATGTTCATAAAAGGAATATCAATTGGTTAACCCTTCGCTTGCTGAATTTTGAAATACATTTTTCCTTATTAACCCATGTCCTGTTGTATAATTACATACATATTCACTGTGTACAAGTATATCGCTGTGCAGTCACTGCTACGGAGTGCATTGGTTGCAAATCAACTTGTAAATAGTGCAGACCCTGATGAGACAGCTCCTGCAGGAGCTGTCTCATTTGGGTCTTCACTATTTACAGGTATGTATATTGACGTGAATAGCAAGCGAAGGGTTAATATTTATAACGGCATATGAAAACGAAAATGCCTGACAAACCAGATCTATTTAATCATATAAACAAAAAGAACATACCATTGGATCATCTGATCGGAATCTACTCTGTTTGCAAATGCATTAAAATTCATATGTATGGAGTAAAGGGATAGTTAACATGTCATTGTTCAGCTGATAATCTTACATACTTCATTCTCAGTGTTGTTATATGTTCTGGTCCTTCGGGGTCATTAGTTTTGATGTTGTCAGTTCTGAAAATTGAATACTGCTTAAGCCGGTGCTAGGGGGCGTGAGTAGTGTTGCACTTTTAAATACTACTCATGAACAGACTCAATAAAACCGAGTCTGTAATTTTCTCTTTTTGCATTTCTACTTTTGCTTTCGAAGGATCATCCATTTTCAGATTATATTCATTATTTCTTACATGAATACATTCATCAGGTAAAGGGTTAAAGAGTCGGTGTATACTTGTAAAACGATAGACATTTATTTTAGACATTACACTTAAGACGTGCACTTAAGATGTAAAAAACAAAATGGTTATGTACATTATCTTAAAAGAGTATTAAGATGTTGTTTGTCAATGAAACCTGCTACTTACCTTTAGTTATGTTTGAAACAATTATTCAATAAACACGCGTGTATCAATTCATATTGATCAACGACATACTCTCTGAACAATGTTATTGTCGTTAATCACATGCTTGTATAACTGCTGTTTTCTTAGTTACTGTTATGTTACTTTGAAGGATGCAAATCATTGCTGTTTTATGTATATTTTTATTATTATGGCGCACGAAGCCACCAATGAAAGATGCGTTTTAAACAGGATACTCTGATAGACATCTTTCAGTAGAAAGCGTCATTCACAAATATTAATGAGAGTCTTAATGAAACCGATATTTAAGACACCGTACAAAACAAGTGATCATTGGGAGCTTTTCAAGTGATTTCAAACCAGAGATTTATGTCGGAATTAACATAATTATAAAAACATACTTTGCATTGCTTCTTCTGTTGAGACTGAAAATTGTGGCAAATGTTAGAGAAAAAAGCACTACTCCCACATTCTTGTTTTGTGTATTAGACGAATCTGAAAGATGGTACACAGATGCATTTTGTTGTCTTGCTATGTCTCCTGATAAGGTACTTAGGTACACCCATCAAGGTACTTGGTCATATGTGTTTCGAAAATCTGCAATGTCTAACTGAAATAAAAACCGGTCGGCGTACAATAAATCACCCAATATCAAGGTAAACCAAAACCGAGAACCTCTAGTTGTTTTGTGCCATTTGGTACCATTCATACTACACATCCACCCTATATTGAGTTCGATACTCCGTTGCGATAAACGCAGTTGTTCATTAACATTAAACGGTTGGTATCAAAATCAATACTGGTTGTATTGGTGTCAGTTTATAATGTTTCATGTGGTTTCATTTCATGTGCGCGACATCCTTTACAGCATGTCATTACTACAACTATATCAAATAGACACACTGGCTCTGTATAAATTAGAACAAAATGAGGGAAGTTGAGTGCAGAATTTGAATGCCCCGTCTGATTTGCTAAACCAATGGTCCTAATAATCGAGGAAAATCACAAAAATGCATTACATCTTACTGATATAACCCATTTAAAAGTAAAGTAAAGTACCTAGTTATAGTCTACTTTCATTCCAAATGACCGCTCAGCCGACTTTACATTTACTCCCCTGGTCATTGAGTCATTGGCCTACAATATTAAGCACTGTTATAATATGGTGCAATCACGGGTGGGACCGGGATTTGAACCCCGGACCTCCGGACTGATAGTCAAGCGCGTTACCACTAGAACACCGCTACCTGCTCAAATTAAATAAAAATGCTAGATACATATACATGCAACTTGTAGCAGTTTTGATAATTCATCGTACCATTTTAATACAACAAATATAATGACAGATGGTAAACTATTCGATATAAGACTGTCGGATGTCGGATTTTATTTGAGGTACTGGCAAACTACACCCATATCACAAGGAAACATGTATGCAGCCGTCCCTATATATACACGAAATATTTCCAATACGAAATATCACCTTTTGTGTGTATGATTATTCAGGTCTGCATCGTTTCCTTGGGTAGAGGTAATGCGATCCCCATCAGAAAACAACGTTATCGGATGTTCCTGGATGGTTCAAACAATTTTACGAGTAATAAACCTTCGTTTCTCTCCTTTGCAAGCGCTCATTCGACAAGTTTACTTAGAGATAACTCATTAAAATACATATTATATGTACACTGTTAGACGTCTGATAACACATGCCAGTCCATATCAAACGTACAGACCAGAAACAAATACAATGGGCAATAAAATACTTTATTTAACCAATATCCGTGCATTTCGTAAGACGGAAGCACCATAGAACATTTTTTCCGTGATAGGGTAATGTTAGGTAATCCAAACCATTAAACATAAACATTGTTCTTTCAATATCGATTATCAACAAGATATCAATGCAGCATTGACGTAACAGTGAACCAAAGTCCTTATATAAAAAGCTACAACTGGTTCTTCTGTACCGCAACGCATATACTTATTGCTTTCACGTGCATGTTTTCAATATAAAAGAACACGATTAGGCTAAGGATAAACTTGAAGACGATACACATTCGCAATGACGTACATTCCAAACTAATCAAGATATCCTTTAACCAATTCCGTCCAGAGTCAGAGTATTGTTAGACCTAACCTCGTCGAATGAATCTATCACAAAGGAGTATAAATTTTAATAAAGAAATGGAAAATGTGATGTAGTTTTGAAGCCACTGTGTCAAATAGAGCATTGACGCCTATTATTTTACAGAAGCGTCAAATGCGTCAGTAGGAGGGGATGGGTTAATAGAGCAATAAATAAAGGTGCGTACTCAAATACTAAAATCGTAATTTCTCCATCAAACCATATCGTGTGACCACTCTGTATAATTGTCTCTTCGAGAGGATTGTAATCAGTGGTCACAACATAGGGTTTGGTTTAGAAATGAAGACGTTATTCTTGAAAATGTTTTAATTTAAATTTACACACCTTATCTGCACCTCTGCTTAAAAATCCGTAATGTTGGTAACCATCGTTTTGTAAAACAAATTCTGGAATCAAATTATATCTTCAAAATATCAGTTATATAAAGAAGAAGACATAGAGATGCATTTCAATGTAATGATCAAATTACGAAAAATTGCCCAAATGTTGCCTTGAATTGACGTAAGGATGGATCGGGTAAACTATTATTACATCAGCTCATTCTCAGACAAGCTAGTTATCCTATTACTATAGCTAAAGAGTTATCATTAGATTGGGAACGAAATCTCATTATTTCTTGTGTGTTTTTGTAACTAATATACGAGGGTTGTTCGAAAAGTTTCAGGACAAGTGCTGTAGTTTTTTTTATCTGTTAGTATTTTACTGTGAAATTTTCATAAATGATAGCTGCGAATGTATCCTATTGATTTGTTGCCATACTTAAACGTAGGTACAAGAAACACGTGATATATTGTCACCATAGCAACGTCACTTTGACGTGAGCGGGGCACCTTGGTATTGTCAATAAAGGTTTGTCTGTACATAGGTCTGAAATGCTCAGATTTTCTCGAGCTATTCCCCAGCGTAATTTATACACTTCTGGTGTCTATTTACATAAGAAGTGAAACAATTTTTGAAGTCTTCTGATGGAACTTTTCAAATGCACTTTCTGACAACAATTGGCAGGTCATCGACGTCGTTGACACGGCAGCCTCGCAAGTCACCCCTGATTGTTGGGAATAACCGGAAATCGCATAGTGGAAGGTCTGGGGAGTATGGCTGGTGCGCCATTATGTCAATTCCACTCTAGGCAAGTACTTCCTTTGTTGCAGATGCGGTATGAGGCGTTCCATATGCAGATCTGATCAATGACAATGTCTTCAATCTACTTTTCCCCATCAAGACACACACTTTTGCAGAATATCTTTGTTCCGGATTCATGTTACATCTGTAAAAATAAAATGTAATCTGAACACATAACGTTTAACGGATATGCGTAACACAATCACAGTAAAACATATCTTAAGCGACCTTTGATTTAATGAACATTCCAATCTTAAAGACAGGTAATTGGTTATTGCAAGGTAAGTTCCAATAGGATATTTAACATCACTGTAAGCAAACTACAGATAGTACCTTTTATAACGAATATCAGTTTAATTGCTACTACTAAGAAATGCTCCAAAGCCTCCGAAATATGCGCATCGTTCGCCTATGTTCAGCAAAAATGCTATAGTACGAAGTCGAAAACAGTCTATGATACGTCATTGAAGACGTACTACATAGTAAAATAAATGGCGTAGTTGGTTGGTCGTATGATTGCTACCATTTGTTTACGTTAGGCCCCGTAAAGGTATAATTAAAACCGGTCAACAAAAGTGCTTGAGCACGAGAATCGCCTTGTTAATACATGATGTAGCGGGACTACAACAGCACGTTTTGTGCAAAAATAGCATTTCAATACGAGCTGTCTTGTTAACCATTGTTCTGCAGTACGGTACCTGTCTTGGCAAAGCCACTTAGATCCAGTTGTTATGAGTGGCTGAACTGTTTCATCGAAATCGAAGGTGTTTGACACTCTATCACGGTTTCTCATAGCAATTAAACGAATCGATAAAAGGTAAAATGTACACTATATCAGAACTAGTCATCTTTTGCACAACATGATTAGTGTTACCAATCAACGTGTGTTTTGATGATGTTTTACATTATTACGTATGTTCCTCCTGTTTCATTAACGAGACGTATCACTTGTATAGTGTGAACTTCAGTTAGATTTACATGAAACGTATAACCAATATCATCCAATATTATGTACGGTACAATCGACTAACTATACACCTGGGACATGCCAATGAAGTTCCTGTGAACGAAATATACCCTAGTGAACACCTGTGACATCACTGACACTAATGTAATATATGGGTCTACCTCTGTTCCATTGATGGAACAGTGTTTGAAACGGGTAAACATCACTATTTACTTCATTTTTCCGTTCACAAGGGATAACCAATTTAGGAAGGTAATGCCACACTTGAGTATTAGCATTTATAGGGTTATTACTATTAAATCACTTTAAATAAAACGATATTGAAATATATTTGTTTCTTCATTTAGCATAATTATTAGGGAAGTGTTTGTTTAATACCATGTATTTCGGGAATTGCCTTTCCGTAAAGATGACACACGTGACAAGTGACCCGGCAAGAATGATCAATGAGGATAGAAGAAATAACATTAATATTCCAAACAATAGGAACGTACCATTATTATTGTGCAGTTTAACCCTTTCGCTGCCACTGCCGGATCTGTGTTTACCTATGCAAACAGTTTGGATCCAGATGAGACGCCGAGTAACTCGGCGTCTCATCAGGATCCAAACTGTTTGTTACTGTTACTATGTTGTTGAAACAAAAATGAAGAAAATCAAAAAAATGAAATTTTGTAGCAGACGACAAAGTTAGCAGACGACATAATTTGGCAGCGAAAGGGTTAACGAAAGCAGTCGTGACGATCGTTAAAGAGCTGTTGCAGATCTGTGGGCTTGCAGACATAGGACGTTGTTGATAAAAAGAACCTGAAAGAACAGACTATACACATTTTCATAAACACTATCGAAAAGCAGTGAAAAATGTCCTCCTATCAAATCTGACATCATTTCACGGCGACAAGGCTGAGATACTTCGTATAATTATCGCAGTGTACATAAGTCTAAGCAGTGTCAGTCAATCAAGATTTAATACCATTTAACACCAGTCTATCGTACCGTTTGGTATTAACTTTTGATGAACTTAGTGTATTTGTATCAAAGGCATCACTGACATATACACCAATGTGGAGAGTTATAGTTCGATTTCGATCCCTGAGTCATAAATGCACTTTTCTATTTACAGAAGTTGCAACCATAAGTGGACAATGATTGTCCCAAGAAGTTCGTGGTTATCGTGCAGTAGTAGTATATGTATGCTTATTACAGGTTTGTATAACCACAGGTAACTCCGGAACAAATACCTGGTTTTACCTCTAGGAGCGGACTTGTCCTAAAGGTCACAGCTCACGGGTCAAAATCGAACTATAGCTGTCATTTTGTTTCTTACAGGATAACATAGAAAGACAATAAGTATTGTGGCTTTTTTGTGTTTGGTATATTTAGTTCATTTTTAATTTGATTTCGCACATATATTTACTGCGTCTTGACATTAAATGTTTGTTGGTTCTCCCATGGTTCAAGGCTCTTTGGTGGTGCTCAGCATGTTTCTAAAGATAACCAACTATTTGCAGATTAGTGTTCAGCATGTATGATTTTGTGCTTGTGAGTCTCTGTGCTTGGATTATAGCACAACTAAGACACCATACGTTCTGCAATTAATTTAAATATCCAATGATAATTAATATCATAATAAACATTATGGTTTCATTCGAGTAATGTTTACAGCTACAAAAAATCAAGAAAAAAATTAATTTAAAAATGATTAGTTCTGACGCTTCCATTTGTCGTCCTCTACAAATAAGAATGTTAAACAGCTATCGAGATGTTTCAGATGAATTGTACATCTTTTATAGAAGTTACTCATCCAATGTATAAAAGTTGCATGATGCATATCCGCATAACTGTTAGTCTTTCTACCATTGCAGAACGAGCAACGTATACTGTTTATCATTCATACCCAATGATGTTTAGAGATTGAAATAAAAGATGACCTGATATCAATAGCACCCGAATATCGAAAAGGCTGATGCCCAATCAAGACCGTCAAACAACATTCTAAAAGTTATAACACAGCAACACCTCGGACTTATTTACAAGTTGATTGCAGTTGAAACACCGACGTTGTCAATTAAAATTGTACGACATTTTAGACAAACTAATAGCTTGGCTTCAATCAGTAATTACTTGAATCATGTCCTTCGTGTGAACGCGTTTCTACCCCTTTGCAAACAGAAAGCTCTAATTGCTTATGGAATGATATAAGTCTTATGCTGCATTAACTGTCTTAAAAAAATGTCCCGTGCTCATGTTCCATATTTTTAAAATAATCTAATTGATATCCATGATGTCATTATTACTTCATGAAGTAAAATGTTAATTTCAACTAAACGTATGTCTATGAGGCCTTACACAGATTGGTGGTTTCCCTATGGTAACCTATCAGTCCTATTATAATAAATATCAACAATACTGGTACACATATTCATCAGCCCACTTGCCATATGAGTAAGAAATGTTTCATGGGCAGCTCACACTCATCTGTTTTGCATGTTGTGCTAATGGAACTATATTATACCACGTAACCCTGTCAATGCCATATTTGCCGTCTGCTGGATACATATTCGTATGTTTCAAATGTTTGGTTGAACGTTTCTTTAAAAAGATAAACAGATTGGATCCTGATACGATATCGTGCTACTAAATCAAACCAACTCTCAAGTCACTATAAACAGTGAAGTTGTTGGCAACATGTATGAACACGGTGACCTAAACTGCCCGTCAAAACATTACGAAAACAGAACAACTACGCCTGTATCTGTGAAGATCAAGGAAGCTCTTTCATCACCCCTAGGATTTGAAATAGTTTGGGAAAATCAGTAGGACATCGCCAAATATCAAATTAATGGCGATTATCTGCAGGCATGCAGGGTTTGAGAGAAAATAAATAATTCACTGTCTCCGGGATACTACATTAGCGTTATGTCATGGCTAAACATGTTGTTTGACATGTAGTGTCATCTGCTGACCATGAACACGATTTACTTCATTATGTAACCAATGACAAGAAACGAGAACGAATATGAGTAAATTTCTGGTAAACGTTTGACAAATCCAATTTCTGTAAACTTGAATCATTGATGACTGCGTTAAACGTGTTCATTACTGATTAGCAACTGCATTCGTGCTGGTGCTTTCAAGATGACAATAAAAATGAAATAGTTACAAATACCATTGAATATGACCTCTGTTCATTGATGTTCCAAAATGTTTAAGAGTCACCCACAAATTTCAGAACTAAACACTGCCTAAATGTATGCACAACCTTATTTACTCAAATTCCGTTGTTTGCGGTAGATTTAGGCATGTGCTGTCGTTGATTGGTGGTTTGCGGATGAATAGGCGGGTAAATAAGTCAATTATGTAATTAATTGATTTCTTCAATGCGCTAGCTAACCTCGTTTGGTCGAATTTAAATCAATTAAAGTATCGATAAATGATCCATAACTAACAATAGTAGTTGTCGACAAGGTATTGATATGGATTTAGTTTAAATGCAAAGTAACGGTGATCGTAGTTTTATGATATTTCGGTGCTAGGCGATGTAGAAGAAACTGAAGATTGCCATTTATGGGCGGACAAAATGCACTTTCCCAATCATTCAGTTGGCAAAAGTTCTGGAAGATGAGGCAGCAATTGCACTTATTGCAGAATGCAAGCTTTAACATGTACATTAAACTCTTAACCCAATCCCTGATAAGTTATATTTAGACACAGCCTCTCTGAATAATTCTTCCGAAAAGGAGCATTTATTAGAAAATAAAGTGTTTTAAGAATTGTGTAGGTTTCAAACAATTATTTTAAATAAAGCATTTGCTCCTATGGAGCAAACGCTCTATTTTTACAATGGTTTCAAAACGCGAATTTCACATAGGCTTTGAAAGGCGTCACTATGATGGGTTAAATAAGCAAAGCGACGAAGAACAAAACGCATGCATTAATTTACACCAGCATTATTCCAATGAATGATCGAATAGCCCAAACTCAGAAATGACCGAACAAATCGTATAATCTTAATACTAATAGACACATGCCGGTTAAGATGTTTAACCAATTCGGAATAGTCAAATTCTGATTAATATGTAATTTTATTTCGACCTAGGATGACAACGTTAACTACCACGTCTTACTTAAAACTAATATGCTTCAAAATACCTGAAGAAAAAATTGCATTCCGCTTCAATTGCTGAAGTATTTAACAATGGATGCGTTGTATTGTTTCTACGTTCCAGAATAGTTGTTATGCATGTTATAGCCGTAGAACTGTAGGAATGCACTACCTAATAAAAGGTGAAACAGGAGAACTAGTAACATTAAATATGCATAACCAGGTGTAAACTAAATCGGAATAACGGAATAGCCTAACAGTATTTGTTAAACGTTGACTAATTCACTCTACATTTTGTAGTGATTTTTATATAAGAGACCGCATTGAATTTGTGCAGTATTGAACTAAATTTACAAATAGAGATTAATTTACACAGGTACATAC
The DNA here is from genome assembly GCA_963576725.1 of Azorinus chamasolen. Lineage (NCBI taxonomy): Eukaryota > Metazoa > Mollusca > Bivalvia > Cardiida > Solecurtidae > Azorinus > Azorinus chamasolen. The sequence continues at coordinate 66,287,592 of OY755239.1, read as the reverse complement.
CTAATATTAGTGAATCATTGATGATACAGTCAAACCCGTCTAATGAGATAATCAAAACAAGGTCTAATTATGATCTAATAACTGGTCTAAATCAGGATGACTCTAACTACAGGATGAAAGTTATACAGAAAAAAACACATACAGGAGCTTTCGTCCTGCATTAAGTTACCACGTGCTTTGAATGTCATGAATTATATCAGAATTGAATATGGTAATATTATAATTACGTATATGACTCATTATGACCATATCTAATTACATGATATACATTATTACCATGCGCATTAGATAGATGATGCATTTAAAAGTATTGTTGTTATTGTGCATTTCCAATGATCCATCTTTATCTATTCTTTTATGAAACATCAATCCAATTCATTTGATAAATGTAACAGGTTAACCCTGGAAAACGTGACACGTTTAGAAACTCGGATTGATACGTTCATACTCCGTATCCAAATAAATCGTTTCACTTACTAGTGACATGTGTGTTCGTGTGTCATAATGACAATACACTTGGATATTAAAAACATGCAGTTATTTGTTTATCTGTGGTAGAATTGTCATATATGTATATGTAATCACATTTCCACAAGTCCTTCGTTTGTCTGTGCGTATCGCCATATCCGCACCATTTAGGACAGTGTAAAATGCATTACAAGTACTTCATTTGAAGCAACTGGTAGGTTTCCAACACTAATCAATCGTAGGAGGTGAAAACCCTCCAAGATTCCACAATAACCAAACTCATGCAGGCAAGGGTTGTCAGTAACATCACTGGTGTTTGGGTTGACAGGCCGTATATAGACGAATATATTGTCACACCTGCAGAGTATGGGCGGGTCGGCCAAGGGCGTGAGATGGAATTCAATATTTATTCCCGCTCTACGCTTGTTGTTCTATTTCTAATTTCCTTTTTTGGCTCACCTGGCCCGAAGGCTCAGGATGAGCTATTGTGACCGCTCTCCGTCCGTCATCTGTCGTCCGACGTCCGGCGTTCGTGCACATTGTCAAAGGACATCTCCTCTCCTCTAAAATCGCTGACCCGATTTTAACCAAACTTTTTCAGAAGCATCGGTGGCTAGGGGAACGAAATATTTCCAAAGTTTTAGGCTATAGTTATTCCCCTTTCTGTGGGATCAGTTTTTCTGACATGACTGTATTGATTAATTAATAGGAAAATCTTTCAAAAAATCTTCTCTGAAGCTAAAATGCCCAGACCTTTGATATTTTATATGCACCCAGATCTAATGGACCTCTAGCAAGATTGTTCAAATCATGACTCCCGTGCAAAAAAATGGCCCGTCTCAATTGCTTATCAGTTTTATATAACAAAATCGTTGTAATTCTTCTCTGAAACTAAAATGCCCAGACATCTGATATTTGGTATGTATTATTAGCTAATGGTAGAATTATTATTAGCTAATGGCATTCTACCAATATTGTTCAAACTATGATACCGGTGTCAAAATTGGCCGGTCCAAGGGGCTTATCATTTTTATATATGTACATCTTTAAAAATATTCTCTGAAACTGAAATGCCCAGACCTTTGATAATTGGTATATGTCATTATTTAATAGTCCTCTACCAAGATTGTTCAAATTATGACCCCAGACCAAAATGGTCCCATCCCGGGACTAATACAGTTTTACATAGACTTATATAGTAACCTTTAAAAATATTCTTTTCTGAAACCATAAGGCCAATACCTTTAATATTTGACATACAGTTTAACCATATAGTCCCCTATCAATATTTTACAAATTATGATCCTTTGGTAACAAATGTCTCCGTCATGGGGCATATTAATTTTTCATAGACTTACTTAAGAAACCCCTTAAAAAAGCTTCGTCCCTGAAACCATAATGCCCATACCGTCCATATTTGGTATGCAGCTTTGCCTCGTGGTCCTCTGCCAATAATGGTCAACTTACGACCTGACTTCCGGGTGAAACTTTGCCCTGCCCTTGGGCTTTTCAGTTTTTCATGGAGAAAATATTCTATTTCTCTGAAACCACAAGGCTTAGACATTTAACTAATGGCTTTTGCCTAATGGTTCTCTACCAAATGATGACTTCAGGGTCAACACTTGCCCCACCTTGAGGATTATCAGTTTAACATGAACTTATTAGCCCAGTCCTTTAATATTTAACATGTAGCTTTGCATTATGATCGTCTACCAAGTTTGTTCAAATTACGATCTTTGGTCAAAAAGGGCCCCTCCCGGGGGCATATTTATTTAAGTTTTTCATCGACTTACTGAAAATCTTCATCCCTGAAACCATACGACCAATACATTTTATATTTTGTATGTAGCTTTGCCTTGTGGTCCTCTGCCAAGATTGTTCAAATCTACTTGTCTGAAACTAAAAGTCCTTGAGCTTCGATATTTGGTATGTATCATCTAATGGTCCTCTACCAAGGATGTTCAAACTATGACTCCCGGATCAAAAATGGGAGGGGGCTTATCAGTTTTACATACGAAAATCTTTAAAACTTTTCTCTGAAACTAAAATCCCTAGGCCTTTGATATTTGGTATGCATCATTATCTAATGGCCCACTACCAAGATTGTTCAAATTATGATCCCCCGCCCCGGGGCATTTCAGTTTTACATAAATTTATATAGCAAAATATTTACAAATCTTCTTCTCTGAAACCATAAGGCCAAGACTTTTTACAATTTTGCATTCAGCTTAACCATATAGCTCTCTACTAAGATTTTACAAAGTATCACCCGTAACTATGCAAACAATGGCCACGCCCTGGGGCATATCAGTTGTACATAGTCTTACTTAAGGAAACCTTAAAAAATCTTCTTCCCTGAAATCATAAAGCCCATACCTTCCACTTTTGGTATGTAGCTTTGCCTTGTGATCCTCTGCCAACAATGTCCAACTTACGACCCCGGGCGAAACTTGACCCCGCCCTGGGGATTGTCAGTTTTTTATGGGGAAAATATACATTATTCTTTTTCTCTGAAATCTTAATGCTTAGACCTTTAATTAATGACATGTCGCTTTGCCTTATGGTTTTCTACCAAGGTTGTATAAATGATAATTTCTGGGTAGAAAATGGCCCCCATCCCGGAGCAATCTCAGATAAGCGCTTCAGGGCCGCATGGCCATCTTGTTTCAAAGCAAACGGTAACAATTTCCGTAGTACATACCTCATTACAAACCATTGCAGTATTTTACACCACAATTCAGTGTCCCAAATGACATATACTTGCAGTTCCTTCCGCTTAGCTACATCTCCGAATATGAACATGGCGTAAGATAAATATAGCAGTATGAATTCAACAATAATTATTCTGTCAGAAGACCGCTTGAAACATAGGTCCCAGACCAGTGACCTATTTATCATTATATTCAACCCATTGGCTTAAGTTTCTGGTTGGTCTACAATATGTCAAATCCAATTACAAATTACGCAGTATTACCAAAGACTCGTTGTCCCTATGAATGAGATTTATTTAGATTTATTTCGACATGATGGAATAGCTACATCACATTAGCATTATTCCCGTGCATTATATTTATTATCAAATGTTTATTGTAGGGTAATCAACAAGTAGCATACCTTACATTATTATACTGGTCTGTACAGAAGTATGCATCATCACATGGTCCTGCGTTTTATGAACTCAATTGTTATTGTTGAGAAAATTCAAAATTATTTTCTATGTATTATGGTACTGTACATTTGTATACATTGCATTTTTTTTAAAAATCTGTCCATACTTTTTTAAATCAGTACAGATATTGAGGGTGATTATGTTTGGCAATTCGACATTTATTACCCGAAATTAAAATCGGTTACGCAAGTTACCTGAAAATAATCAGGGCCACGGACTTGATACGCGTTTGTCATTATAAAAATGTAAGTATGCTCTTGCTTTATTTTCATATTTTACAATGTAATCATACTGCATTCGAAATCAATCCTGGAGGAAGACATGCCAAACATCGCCCCAACACCAGTCCATCGTAATGAGAGCAGGTTTTCTTAAATCATAATGACATCATTTAACATGGACATAAATAATGACATTAAATGCTATGAAAAAAATTGCAATTAACAAGTTCGACAAAACGTATAACGAAGCTATTACAGGTGTTCGAAAAGGTATGACTAGCATTTAAACAATGGCCTATGCAACGAATATGAAACTGTCGACAGCCTTATATATATATATATATATATATATATACGACCATCAACTACTTATTTAAAGTAGGTCACATTCACATGTATGTTTTGTATCCGTTGTTACACCTCCCCCCTTTCCCCTTCCCTTAAATAATGTTACTGCTGACTGATATGTCTAAAACAATAACCAGTAAACCACCAACAATGAATGTCAACTTTTAAAGCGTTTCAGAAAGCTTACAAACCTACGCAAATATTTCAACATTAATTAGTAATGCCAAGAATCTCTTTACTCAAAACACAAACCGCATATGCACACACTAGAAAAACGTGAAATGAAGTAAATGTTTGCCTGGAACTCGGTACTAGGATATTAGTTATTATATTTCAAGTAAATAATTACAGACCTATGACCTGGATTTAACACACTGTGGAGTTGTTGTTTTTTCTAGACGTCAACATGGACCATTAAGTCATTAAACAGAGTGCACAGAGTCGCTGGCAGTTCGTCCAAACATTAGCCAGTTCCATGCATGTCTTGTAATTGCTAAACAGTAATAGAGTGAACCCTCATTACAACGGAGATGTGTGTTTCCAGACATTTTGCTGGTATAACGAGGTTGCCGTTATAACGGGTTTAAGTATGATAGGAACCATATGGGCAATTGTAAACTAGTACCAACAGGTGAAGTGCAAAAAAACCTTTGGGAGCTTTTTGCACGTCTTGTGTTCTGCATTAATCGATCACCTGTCTTATTGGCATTGCATCTATTTATTCAGTGGTTGTTTCAAAGACTTAACGGTATTTTTATTTCAATGTATACTGTCGGTATAACGAGGGTTCCAATGTAACGAATGCCGGAGTAATGAGGGTTCACTGTATTAACAAAACCATTCATATTTCCAATAGGGTCATGTTAAATTGTAAAGTAAATATGTACTACAACGTTGTACTTATACGCTGATCAATGTTACCAAATTCGCAAGTAAACCATCTTACTTATAAAACAATTTCAGGATTATATTACACTCTTACTAACATGTGATATGGTTAGCAGCTAACACCCTGGTATACGTACTGATGCGGTCAAACATCAACGGAATATATTCAGTTACAGACAATAAGATCATAACACAACAGCATTTAATTACGACGTGTACATTGCACATAACACATAATAATAAATTCTGAAGAGAGGTGATCCCCCGAAAGCACAAATTGCAACACAAAGGGAGAAAATTGCAGACTCGGTTTTATTGAGTCTGTTCATGAGCAGTAATTGAAAGTGCAACACTGCTCACGCCCCCTAGCACCGGCTTAAGCGGTATTCAATTTTCAGAACAAAAAGTACTGAAATTCATGATCTCGAAGGATCAGAAAGTATAACAACACTGAGAATGAAGTACGGGGCGACGTTTTACGGCCGCCACACAAGCACTTAACACCTGCTGTTGTGAAAATTATAAATTCTGAAGAGAGGTGATCCCCCGAAAGCACACATTGCAACACAAAAGGAGAAAATTGCAGACTCGGTTTTATTGAGTCTGTTCATGAGCAGTAAGACAATTACAATGCCCACGTGATGTACAGTAGTGCAACCACCACAATGAGTTCTAATACAGGACCGTAAAAAGACAGATGGTAGCTTGCAGCAGGATGAATGTTATACAGACAACTCCAATTTAGTCCTTTGCTATATGTTTGTCCTGTATTAACCCATAACATGCTTTAAACGACGCAAATGTCTATTAATTAATGAGTCGTTTTAGAGGGGTTAAACTGTACATGGTTGAACTAACAACATATTACATGACAGGTACAGAATGTCAGCATTCAATGGAGGATGCATAATTATATCATATGGAACACATACATTATCAAAGCTGTATAAACAGACACAGTAAAGTCACGATAATGTGACCGCATAACTTACATTTACAGAGTACAGTAAAACTCATCTAAAGCGAACACACAAACACAAAGACACAAGACAAACAAAAGTAAGGGTGACAAAGAGTCACGATAATGTGACCGCATAACTTACATTTACATAGTACAGTAAAACTCATCTAAAGCGATCACTTGAATGATGATAAATGTATTTAAAAGTACAAAAATGAGTCATGCAGGAAATACCCCATACAGAACAAACACTCGCCCGAACAGCAACACAAGGAAACAGCAAATGTACATGGGTAGAAGCCGATGGTTGGTAAATGTATTACGCTACCACCTGCCTTTAAGACACATGTTTAGACCTATTTTTAGTGGTGGCATTAGAGGAGTTTAGTGTAGCGGGTTTAGTGTAGCGGTTGTTTAACGCATGGCACAAGTAAAACAGAATGCTTTTCTATTGGAATTTTCTGTATAACTATTGTCCAGCATGAAACTAAATCCTGTTTTAAAGTATGCCAGATTTTACTGTATATATATATTATGTTATATTATATAAGAACACAAGAACAAGTATTGTGTGTGTAGTTGAAATCTCGTGTAACACATCGAGTGTATAATAACACCGACAAGTGCAAACCAATTAGTCATGTTTATATTTGTTTATAACGATAGTCGCTGTTATGACCATATCCAACAGATCATTTAACCATACTTGGTAAGCATGGCCTTTCTTCCATTTGCAATTGTTTGGTTTAGAGGAGAATAAATATTAACTGTTGGTTATGCGTCGTTCCAGAACTCGAAAGGGCGTGCTTTGGATTTCCGTTCTTAACCCTTTACCCAATAGCCTGTTTCTAGTTTTGAAGACATATGACCACTTAAAGCAGGTTGAAAGTAAAGCAGAATGCGCCTTAAGGCGCATTCTGCTTTACTTTCAGCCTGCTTTAAGCTACCACCTACTAGGATATAGAAAATATTTAGTATGCAATATGTTCATGACTGTATGAATTTGAACTATTTTCTTCAGCGGAGGAATAAATCAAACACGCTAAAAGCCGCTTCTATCAGGTAAAGGGTTAACGTGTGTTTTCCATTTATCACTCCTACAAATCAGTTTATTCTATTAAGATGATCTTTTTCCTTGCTAAATGTGGTTGTCTGCAACAATTGTTGTTTCCTCCCATTACGTTTGTTTCATTTGCTCTCTTCTTCGTTCAAGATCATTTCCACAGACAGTCACGTACAGTTTGGATCATAGGTAATACTATATGTGACATTGGTAGCAAAAGAGTTAACAGTATTCATATTCCGGATATTTCCATTAAGTTGATAAACATGCCTACAAATGAGTATCCATACCTGGTTGAAATATTCATGCAGGTTAACATTTTAATACCTGTTACGCACACTGGTTTATCCCATTCCCTGTTGGATATTCATATTAGAAATAATATATTATAATATAATTCATATTTATCAGCCGAATTTTATTGTATTGACATATGTAGACATAATGCTTTGATATTGGTAAAACATGACATATCTAGTGATATTTCCTTAGCAAACACAAAAAGCCCTGATCAGATGGCTTCTATATGGGCCGTTGGATCTGACAAATGCGTGAAAAGGCGTTTAAACGAAGGAAAGTATTAACACTTCTCATATTTGGCTATTTCAAACAGTTGAACCCAGACCAGGCGCCGAGTAATTAGGCGTCTCACCTGGGTCCAAGGTTATAAAACTTCTGAGTCTGAGACTGAGATCATTCTGAAGTATCTGATTGGTCAGATTCTGAGCAAGCTCAGAATCTGACTAATCATATGCTTGAAAAAAGGTTTTATAACCTCGGAACCAGGATCCAAACTATTTCGCATTCGGTCAATATTTTCCGAAACGTTTGTTCGAGCATGAAGTCGGTGAACATTTTCAGCAAATCAGATATTGAGAAGATGTTATTTGTTCAGCATGAGTACGGTTAATTGCATTTTCTAAAGAAACGAAGTGTCGACGACCTGCTTTCATATTCTGCAAAATTCTGTCTGAAATTAATCCGAACTGAAATTTAAAGGGCAGTTTTAAACAGCATTTGCCAGTAATCAGTACGTTGTTCTTCATATGCAAATATTTGCCTCTAATCGTTTTAATTATTCTCTGAAACTAAAATGCCCAGACATTTGATATTTGGTATGTATTATTAGCTAATGGTATTCTACCAATATTGTTCAAACTATGATACCGGTGTCGAAATTGGCCGGTCCAAGGGGCTTATCATTTTTATATATGTTCATCTTTAAAAATATTCTCTGAAACTGAAATGCCCATACCTTTGATAATTGGTATACATGTGTATGTCATTATTTAATAGTCCTCTACCAAGATTGTTCAAATTATGACCCCAGACCAAAATGGTCCCATCCCGGGACTAATAAAGTTTTACATAGACTTATATAGGAAAACCTTTAAAAATATTATTTTCTGAAACCATAAGGCCAATACCGTTAATATTTGACATGCAGTTTAACCATATAGTCCCCTATCAATATTTTACAAATTATGATCCCTTGGTAACAAATGCCTCCGTCATGGGGCATATTAATTGTTCATAAACTTACGTAAGAAACCCCTTAAAAAAGCTTCGTCCCTGAAACCATAATGCCCATACCGTCCATATTTGGTATGCAGCTTTGCCTTGTGGTCCTCTGCCAAGAATGGTCACCCTACGACCTGACTTCCGGGTGAAACGTTGACCTGCCCTTGGGCTTTTCAGTTTTTCATGGGGAAATATTCTATTTAACTAATGGCATATCGCTTTGCCTAATGGTTCTCTACCAAATGATGACTTCAGGGTTAAAACTTGCCCCACCTTGAGGATTATCAGTTTTACATGAACTTATTAGCCCAGTCCTTTAATATTTAACATGTAGCTTTACATTATGATCGTCTACCAAGTTTGTTCAAATTACTATCCTTGGTTAAAAAGAGTCCCTCCCTGGGGCATATTTATTTAAGTTTTTCATCGACTTACTTAAAATCTTCATCCCTGAAACCATAAGACCAATACCTTTTATATTTTGTATGTAGCTTTGCCTTGTGGTCCTCTGCCAAGATTGTTCAAATCTACTTGTCTGAAACTAAAAGTCCTAGACCTTTGATATTTGGTATGTATCATCTAATGGTCCTCTACCAAGGATGTTCAAACTATGACTCCCGGATCAAAAATGGGAGGGGGCTTATCAGTTTTACATACGAAAATCTTTAAAACTTTTCTCTGAAACTAAAATCCCTAGGCCTTTCATATTTGGTATGCATCATTATCGAATGGACCACTACCAAGATTGTTCAAATTATGACCCCCGCCCCGGGGCATTTCAGTTTTACATAAACTTATATAGCAAAATATTTACAAATCTTCTTCTCTGAAACCACAAGGCCAAGGCTTTTTAGAATTTTGCATTCAGCTTAACCATATAGCTCTCTACCAATATTTTACAAAGTATCACCCGTAACTATGCAAACAAACACGGCCTGGGGCATATCAGTTGTTCATAGTCTTATTTAAGGAAACCTTAAAATATCTTCTTCCCTGAAATCATAAAGCCCATACCTTCCACTTTTCGTATGTAACTTTGCTAGTGATCCTCTGCCAACAATGTCCAACTTACGACCCCGGGCGAAACTTGACCCCGCCCTGGGGATTATCAGTTTTTCATGGGGAAAATATACATGGTATTCTTTTTTTCTGAAACCTTAATGCTTAGACCTTTAGCATGTCGCTTTGCCTTATGGTTTTCTAACAAGGTTGTATAAATGGTAATTTCTGGGTAGAAAATGGCCCCATCCCGGAGCAATTTCAGATAAGTGCTTCAGGGCCGCATGGCCCTCTTGTATTATTATGTTTGTTTTTAAAAAGAATACGAAGTACTTTCCAAAGCAAACGGTAACAGTTTCCGTAGTACATACCTCATTACAAACCCTTGCAGTATTTTTCACCACAATTCAGTGTCCCAAATGACATATACTTGCAGTTCCTTCCGCTTAGCTTCATCTCCGAATATGAACATGGCGTAAGATAAATATAGCAGTACGAATTCAACAATAATTATTCTGTCAGAAGACCGCTTGAAACATAGGTCCAAGACCAGTGACCTTTTTATCATTATATCCAATCTACTGGCTTCAGTTTCTGGTTGGTCTACAATATGTCAAATCCAATTACACATTACGCAATATTACCAAAGACTCGTTGTCTCTATGAATGAGATTTATTTAGATTTATTTCGAAATGATGGAATAGCTACATCACATTAGCATTATTCCCGTGCATTATATTTATAATCAAATTGTTTATTGTAGAGTAATCAATAAGTGCATACCTTACATTATTATACTGGTATGTACAGAAGTATGCATCATCACCTGGTCCTGCGTTTTATGAACTCAGCTGTTATTGTTGAGAAAATTCAAATTATCTGTTATGTATTATGCTACTGTACATTTGTATAACTACATTGCATATTCTTTTTTTTAAATCTGCATATACATTTTTAAATCCGTACAAATATTGAGGGTGATTATGTTTGGCAATTCGACATATATTACCCAAAATTAAAATCGGTTACGCAAGTTAATAATACAAAGCCACGGACTTGATACGCGTTTGTCTAGATTATAAAAATGTAAGTATGTTGTTGCTTTATTTTCATATTTTACAATGTAATCATACTCCATCCGGAATCAATCTTGGAGAAAGACATGTCAAACATCGCCCAAAAACCAGTCCATCGTAATGAGAGCAGGTTTTCTTAAATTATAACGACATCATTTAACATTGACATAAATAATGTTAAACTAGTATCAACAGGTGAAGGCTTAATGCAGAGAACACAAGAAGTGCAAAAAACTCCCTTTGGGAGCTTTTTGCACGTCTAGTGTTCTGCATTAATCGATCACCTGTCTTATTGGCATTGTATCTATTTATTCAGTGGTTGTTTCAAAGACTTAACGGTAATTTTATTTCAATGTATACTGTCGGTATAACGAGGGTTCCATTGTAACGAATGCCGGAATAATGAGGGTTCACTGTATTAACAAAACCATTTATATTTCCAATAGAATCCCGTTAAATTGTAAAGTAAACCTGTACTACAAAGTTGTACTTATACGCTGATCAATGTTAGCAAATTCGCAAGTAAACCATCTTACTTATAAAACGATTTCCGGATTATATTGCACTCTTACTAACATATTCTGTGGTTAGCAACTAACACCCTGGTATACGTACTGATGCGGTCATACGTCAACGGAATAGGCTCAGTTACAGACAATAAAATCATAACACAACAACATTATATCACGACGTGTACATTGCACACAACACATAATAAGACAATTACAATGCCCACGTGATGTACAGTAGTGCAACCACCAAAATGAGTTCTAATACAGGGCCGTAAAAAGGGAGATGGTAGCTTGCAGCAAGATGAATGTTATACAGAAAACTCCAATTTAGTCATATTACATGACAAGTACAGAATGTCAGCCTTCAATGGAGGATGCATAATTATATCATATGGAATACATACAGTATCAAAGCTGTATAAACAGACACAGTAAAGTCACGATAAGGTGACCGCATAACTAACATTTACATAGTACAGTAAAACTCATCTAAAGCGATCACTTCATGAATTATCATAAATGTCTTTAAGGCCGATGGTTGGTAAATGTATTACGCTATCACCTGCCTTTAAGACACACGTATTTAGACCTATTTTTGGTAGTGGCATTAGAGGGGTTTAGTGTAGCGGTTGTTTAACGCATGGCACAAATAAAACAGAATGCTTTTCTATAGGAATTTTCTGTGTAACTATTGTCCAGCATGAAACTACATCCTGTTTTAAAAATCCAGAATAATACTTCATGTGAGTGTTTTTTATATGCCAGATTTTACTGTATATATATTATGTTATCTTATATAAGAACACAAGAACAAATATTGTGTGTGTAGTTGAAATCTCGTGTAACACATCGAGTGTATAATAACACCGACAAGTGCAAACCAATTAGTCATGTTTATATTTGTTTTTAACGATAGTCGCTGTTATGACCATATCCAACAGATCATTTACCATACTTGGTAAGCATGGCCTTTCTTCCATTTGCAATTGTTTGGTTTAGTGGAGAATAAATATTAACTGTTGGTTATGCGTCGTTCTAGAACTCGAAAGGGCGTGCTTTGGATTTCCGTTCTTAACGTGTGTTGTTCATTTATCACTCCTACAAATCAGTTTATTCTATTAAGATGATCTTTTTCCTTGCTAAATAGAGTTGTCTGCAACAATTGTTGTTTCCTGCCATTACGTTTGTTTCATTTGCTCTCTTCTTCGTTCAAGATCATTTCCACAGACAGTAACGTACAGTTTGGATCATGGGTAATACTATATGTGACATTGGTAGCAAAAGAGTTAAACAACAGTATTCATATTCCGGATGTTTCCATTAAGTTGATAAACATGCCTACACATGAGTATCCATACCTGGTTGAAAGTTTCATGCAGATTAACATTTTAATATCTGTTACGCACACTGGTCTATCCCATTCCCGCTTAGATATTCATATTATAATTAATATAATATAATACCCTGCAAATTTATTAGCCGATATTTTGCAATGACTTATGTACACATGATGCTTTGATATTGGTAAAACATGACATATCTAGTGATAGTTGCTTAGCAAACAAAGAAAGCCCTGTTCAGATGGCTTCTATATGGGCCGGGCCGTTTGATCTGACAAATGCGTGAAAAGTCGTTTAATCGAAGGAAAGTATTGACACTTCTCATATTTGGCTATTTCAAACAGTTGAACCCAGATCAGGCGCCGAGTAAGTCGGCGTCTCACCTGGGTCCAAGGTTATAAAACTTCTGGGTCTGAGTCTGAGATCATTCTGAAGTATCAGATTGGTCAGATGGCAGCTTGCAGCAGGATGTATGTTATACAGAAAACTCCAATTAAGTCATATTGCATGACAAGTACAGAATGTCAGCCTTCAATGGAGGATGCATAATTATATCATATGGAACACATACATTATCAAAGCTGTATAAACAGACACAGTAAAGTCACGATAATGTGACCGCATACCTTACATTTACATAGAACAGTCAAACTCATCTAAAGCGATCACTTCATGAATGATCATAAATGTATTTAAAGCCGATGGTTGGTAAATGTATTACGCTACCACCTGCTTTTAAGACACATGTTTAGACCTATTTTTGGTGGTTGCATTAGAGGGGTTTAGTGTAGCTGTTGTTTAACGCATGGCACAGGTAAAACATAATGCTTTTCTATTGGAATTTTCTGTATAACTATTGTCCTGCATGAAACTACATCCTGTTTTAAAAATCCAGAATAAAACTTCATTTGAGTGTTTTTATATGCCAGATTTTACTGTATATATATATGTATTATGTTATATTATATAAGAACACAAGAACAAGTATTGTGTGTGTAGTTGAAATCTCGTGTAACACATCGAGTGTATAATAACACCGACAAGTGCAAACCAATTAGTCATGTTTATATTTGTTTATAACGATAGTCGCTGTTATGACCATATCCAACAGATCATTTAACCATACTTGGTAAGCATGGCCTTTCTTCCATTTGCAATTGTTTGGTTTAGTGGAGAATAAATATTAACTGTTGGTTATGCGTCGTTCTAGAACTCGAAAGGACGTGCTTTGGATTTCCGTTCTTAACGTGTGTTGTTCATTTATCACTCCTACAAATCAGTTTATTCTATTAAGATGATCTTTTTCCTTGCTAAATATAGTTGTCTGCAACAATTGTTGTTTCCTACCATTACGTTTGTTTCATTTGCTCTCTTCTTCGTTCAAGATCATTTCCACAGACAGTAACGTACAGATCATGGGTAATACTATATGTGACATTGGTAGCAAAAGAGTTAAACAACAGTATTCATATTCCGGATGTTTCCATTAAGTTGATAAACATGCCTACAAATGAGTATCTATACCTGGTTGAAAGATTCATGCAGGTTAACATTTTAATATCTGTTACGCACACTGGTTTATCCCATTCCCTGTTGGATATTCATATTAGAAATAATATATTATAATATCATTCATATTTATTAGTCGAATTTTATTGTATTGACATATGTACACATGATGCTTTGATATTGGTAAAACATGACATCTAGTGATATTTCCTTAGCAAACACAGAAAGCCCTGATCAGATGGCTTCTATATGGGCCGTTGGATCTGACAAATGCGTGAAAAGGCATTTAAACGAAGAAAAGTATTAACACTTCTCATATTTGGCTATTTCAAACAGTTGAACCCAGACCAGGCGCCGAGTAATTCGGCGTCTCACCTGGGTCCAAGGTTATAAAAACTTCTGAGTCTGAGTCTAAGATCATTCTGAAGTATCTGATTGGTCAGATTCTGAGCAAGTTCAGAATCTGACTAATCATATGCTTGAAAAAAAGTTTTATAACCTCGGAGCCAGGATCCAAACTATTTCGCATTCGGTCAATATTTTCCGAAACGTTTGTTCGAGCTTAAAGTCGGTGAACAATTTCAGCAAATCAGATATTGAGAAGATGTTATTTGTTCAGCATGAGTACGGTTAATTGCATTTTCTAAAGAAACGAAGTGTCGACGACCTGCTTTCATATTCTGCAAAAGTCTGTCTGAAATTAATCCGAACTGAAATTAAAGGGCAGTTTTAAACAGCATTTGCCAGTAATCAGTACGTTGTTCTTCATATGCAAATATTTGCCTCTAAGAAATTACCAGTTTCTGTTTGGAGATCTTTGAGCATTGTTAAATCTTCATTAGATTAAACCGCTTGAAATAATTATAAATCATGTAATTGTGTGTCTCTTCTACAAACGAAAACATATCAACAGAGCTTAATAACATCACATGAAATAATAAAAACAAACGAAATATGAAATGAATGCAACTGTCGGATTAATCGGCCAGGCATAATACTGAAAAGTATTGAAGTTTTCTCTTTGTGCGATTCATATTTGCGTTGATATATGCTCATTTAATCAAACTTCTTGACTGAATAGAATATCACTTTTACCATGGCTCGTGTCACTTGACTTTAACCAGTTCGATACATTCGATATTGAAGCACGACCTATGTCAGATCATAATGCCTAACCCATTTACTCCAATTTTATTTATTATAAATTCGTCAGAATAGAATTTCAGAATCCAGTACCTTTAGCCTGCTGAGCAAATTATTTTTGCAGAAATTTTCACCTACTACATTTCCAAATTTCAAGCTATAATGAATTTGTGTACCACAATGTAATCAGGATGTCAAACAGTTTGGATCCTGATGAGACGCCGAGTTACTCGGCGTCTCATCTGGATCCAAACTGGTTGCAAATATATTTACTCATCCGGCCATAGCAGGCTAAATGTTAATTTATCATGTTGAAGAATTTTGCAAACACGATATATATATACGAGAGAAACCCCTTGGTATTAATTAGTATTATAAACAG
The DNA here is from genome assembly GCA_963576725.1 of Azorinus chamasolen. NCBI lineage: Eukaryota > Metazoa > Mollusca > Bivalvia > Cardiida > Solecurtidae > Azorinus > Azorinus chamasolen. Next base: position 66,271,991 of record OY755239.1, on the reverse strand, counting down.
TTCATACCCTAATCAAAAGGGTTCCTTAACCCATTACCTCATATGCTATTTTTAGATACCTCTTTGAATAAATTTACCGACAAGCAGCATTAACTAGAGAAAAGGAAACAATTAGAATAGCTTAGCTTGACATCAATCCTATAGGAACATAATGATACTCTATTTATCACAAGGGTTTCACAAAGTGATTTGTACAGAGTCGTTAAAAGTCATCAATATGAAGGAATGAGTTAAGGAGTCATCTGATCTGGATCAACACGTTTGTCTATGTTGCATATAAGGGAAATAAATTAAGTAGTGGCATAGACATTATAGTTCATGTCCTTATAAGTTTATTTTAGAAAATGCGTCAGTCACGGAACAAATGTATACGGACAATGCACACAGAACTGATAGATTTACTCTACAATTCGGTATAATTGTCATAGGCAAACAGTGTTGAGAAAGCTTTAACAACGTTTTTAGAAGAGGAATGATTCTCGATTTTAAAACAGGTTGAAACTCCATGCAGGACATGTTATACAAAAAGCTCCTGTATGAACGTTGTGCATTACCTTTACACAGCAGTAAGCAATCAACTGCTAAAACAGATTCCAATGTAAATCAATTATGTGGTGGCATTAGCGAGACTTTAGTTTATGAACGAATTGTGCTAATTTAGATTTAATCCCAGATGCATTTTTCTGACAAAACCCGTTCTTCAGCTAACAGTGCATATTCAAGTGGTATTGCCGACCCTATCGCTGCTTCCTTTTCCCAAAGCGGAATGTTGTCCTGTATCGACATTATATCATTCTAGAAAACTGATTTTATCGCGGCTCACATACCCTGCGTATTCGTCCAGTCAAATCCCCCGGGTTTGTAATATTTTGGACGATTCATCGATATATTTATCAATATTTGCAATATCGTTTAAGTGAAGTGGATCCATTAATATGCGGATATAAAGAATATAAGACATTTGCAAAACAGTGTAAACTCCGATCACATGGCTCTTGAAGGAGTCATCTGATCAGGGTCTGCAGTGTTTTTCATAACAATATGTGCGTCAGTGATTAACGATATCATTACATTTCGTTGAATGAAAGTAATAAGAAATAAATTAATTGTTCAGCATGTGAATGGTAAGGTGCGTCAATATGGCAGTTTCCAAATATAGAGATAGGCCGATGTGACTTCATTTCAAGTAATTAAGAAACGCAGAAAGAAAAAAGAAGTTTATTTCCAGGGGCTATATTTAGGAATGCAGCGAATGTGTATTTCACACGGGTAAATAACTTTTATGCCTTTCACTCACGTTTGTCGCTCAATTTGAATCGAGATTTCAGGACAAATTAAACTTAAATCTACCTTATTTGATGGCATCGTTATTTGGAACTCTCATGCAAATTTGATCAACTGATTATTTGAAAATGACCGTCGTGCAATACAATGCTCATTTATAATTCAGCGTATCATTTTGCAATAGGGATGAATGGCACACTGATGTAAATATAATGACGTGTTTCATTTATGACGTCAACTTTCTAACGTCTATACTGACTCCTGTTAAAATCGAACTTCCACCATTAATTTTGCATTTGAAAATGAAGATGCGTATAATGTGTAAGCATTATTTTAGGACTTATTTTGTTTATTTAAAAATGGATTCAAGGGAATCTCGGACACAGGGTAGCACGTGTTTTATGTGCCCTCAATTTGGTTAGAAATAAAAACAAATCTCGACTCAAAACGCAGTACATGCAGTTGCATGTGGTAAAATGTATTTTCGTCAATCAACTAAATCACTTAGGGATGCGAACCTTTAGACAGTCTAGACGTACTCACAGGTTATTTTCCCATTTTCATTTCAACCTCTTTTAGACATAAGTTCTGAAAGTATCTTCCATCGAAAGCAAAGCCAGCAATGCAAAACGAGTTTGAGTGAGTCTGCTCATGGACAGTTCTGAAAAGTGCAACACTACTCATGCCCCTAGCGGTATGCACATCGAATAACATATAACATCGAAACTAATTATCCATTTTTACTAATCTAATTGTGTCACAATTCTTTTTTCCTATGTTTAAGGAGTACGCTCCGTTCTGTCCTATGTTGTATATATAACGACGTTTCATTTAGTTAAAGTACATGCGAAAACATAAATTCGTGAAAGCGGTGTTTTATAACATCATATTTGATATAATTATGTGTTTCTAACACGAATTCCTCCAGGATGTTCGTCTCCAAAAGAGACGTTTGATACCATGTTTCAAATTCAGTAAAACCAAACCTGAATACACCGTATACATAATAGATTCATTCATTTAACCCCACTTCTCGAATTAAGCACACGTTAAACGTGCAGACAATACAGGGCGTTACATTGGAGTTCGCGTCGGTTACAATTAGCATATAATTTTACAATTTCCTTCAACGTATTTTCCCGCATCTATAAATAGAGTAGACCAAGGTAGGATCCGTCTGATCACTGTTTTAACCCTTTCTTATATATAAACACCTTTTCACGCATTTGCAAACATAATAGACCCAGATCAGACGGCTCGTATAAGAGCCGTTTGATCAGGGTCTGCTCTGTTTGCTAATGGAGTTTGATAAACTTGTTTCGTTAGTTTCTACAACGGTTACAGTTCCCCATCTTCCATATTTCATTCTAATTATTTTTCATCGTTTGCCTAACCCCGTTTACAACCATACGCGTCTAAATATGGTTTACTTCAAGTGGATTTGGTAATGGTTTCTATATTGACAATTCTCCTTTTTTGGTGTTTAACCCTTCGCTTGCTATTCACGTCATTATATCTACCTGTAAATAGTGAAGACACATATGAGACAGCTCCTGCAGCAGCTGTCTCGTCAGGGTCTGCACTATTTACAAGTTGATTGTGCAACCAGTGCACCACACAGCAGTGATTGCACAGCGAAGATATATGTAATTATACAACAGGACATGGGTAAAGAAGGAGACATGTATTTTAAAAATCAGCAAGAGAAGGGTTAATGCATGTCTAAATAAACTGATACGTATGTGTGGATTACTTGGAGCACATCGAAATTTTGTAATTGATTCATGGTCACTAATTTGCGTTTCCGATAGTTGAATATTGTGTTTGATAGGCTGTTAGTGTGATATTTTCAATGCATAGTTGGTCGGAAAGACAAACGAACGGTCCTTCGACGCCGACACCATGTTTAATCATTTCCTTCATAAAATCGCCTTTTCGCGCATTTACAAACAGAGTAGATCAAGATCAGACGACTCCTGCAGGATCTACATGAAATTTCCCCCTTTTCAATTTTAAAATAGTAGGTTTTGTACTGTTCTTAATGCTGTACATATAACAGAACGTCATTTAGGTAAAGCACACGAGAAAACATGACCTCATGAGAATCAGTGTTTTATATTATAAGTGTCTACATGAGTCGTCTGATCTCTGTTTTAATTCTTCGCCATATATAAACGCCTTTTCATTCGTTTGCAAACAGAAGAGACCCGGATAAGACGGCTCCTATAGGAACCGTTTGATCAGGGTTTGCTCAGTTTGCTAATGGAATTTGAAAGTTCTGCTTCCTGAGTTTCTAAAATGGCTACACTGTTCCATGTTTCGTACTTTAATTTAACTGGTTTGCCCATGCATATTCCGTAGGTATTGGTATTTGGATTAAATATAAAACACTTCAAGTAAAGAGTTTAACAGAACATGCTGTTGCTGTTGCTCCTGTGGAGTTTGTTTAACGCTCTACTGTGCATCTATATCTACATATATGTCGGTGTGACTTGGAGCTGCTAGTCTTGGAAACAGTTAACGGGTTAAGGTGATTGTGCAGGGATCTAACATATAAACCATATCTTGGACATCTTAGAAACGTCGTGTTGTCAGTCTCCCCTTTAAAATAGTAAGGTTAGGATGCGAATGAAAACGAATCGGCTGTTCCAATGCCATATAGCCCCCAGTACTGGGTACGAGGATAGAGTATGAGGCACTTAAGGGTTTGGTAGGAACCAGATGATGTGATCTATTGAACTTACGACATGCCAGATTTTATAAAGAAACACAACAGAATTCAAACCCTGAGTTAAAACCACCTAATAGTATACTTAATGACGAATTTGAAACCTTTGTTGCCATTTTGATTATTTAAGGCCGTATCACTTATTACTTCCGGTCAACGTCATGTCCCCTTGCAAGACTGTAGTAGCTAATTATATTTTTATTGACAAAATGACAAAAACTGTGACAAGATTTACCTTAGTATTGTTCCAACAACTTTTATATTTGGTATTTTGTGTAAAGGTTAAAGGGTCAATAATAAAACATTATATCATTGTTGATATCCGTTTGGAATCACCTTCTACCAGCCAATCATATCGCTTGTTGTAAATGGCATATGTCTATTTCTTCCAGATATAAAGTGCGCGGGTAATTATAACAAAACAGTTCATGTTTGCAGCACATTACTTGCCTGGTTTGTAAAACTGATGGTATGCTGTTACACACCAGTTGTTATCTGTATACCTTTATTGTAATTAAAACATCGAACAGCGCTCCGAACGCAATTTGAATATACAGTTATGGGACCAATGGGTGCATCCATGGGTGATTTTTTCCTTCTGAAAACTACATATGAGCCTTGTATCGGTTTAGATACTCCATTTGAATAAAACGAAGACAGTTTATTTACTCGTATCAGTGTGCGTATAACTGCTGTGTACACAATGTCGCCACCGACGAAAAAGGTTCAGTGCGAAATGTTTCGTCTAAATTATTCGTTTAAATGGCATGTACCGATGACAAAACAAAATGATATGAAATGCAAAATAACATATTTGTTATTATGTATAAATGCTTTGCTTACAGTTGATATCAGAAAAATGCACCTCGGTCTTATCTTAACAAATAGAACGATAATTCAGAACTGAAAAAAAATTCAAGACGTCAGACATAACAAATTAGCTACATATCTCTATCCGGTCTGTTTTTATCTTGGAATGCACCGGATAAACATACTTCCTCTGTGTAACAGATTGAAACTAAATGTTTGGGTTAGTTATTTTAGAAATGGATTTTCGTGAGAAAAACATGCATAAGCGATAAAACATTTCTCGTATAATAATCCGATACATAGAAAAGGAATGGTATGTTTGCATGGTGAAAATACACAGGGCCACTCAAACTTCCTTTTGACGTATTTCCGTCGATAGGAATATTTTCAGTAATCTAGGCTAATACAAAATTGGTGCTTACAGCGATAGCTTAATGAAAGAACATACAGGTTCGGATGAGTGCTTGCAGTAGAAAGAAACTAACACAGACGGTTTCATAGGGACATTTCTGTATAAACTATGTCCTGCATTAAGCTGCACTCGACCTTTAGGACACATAATTATACATTGTTTTGGTCGCTTTATAAGTATAGTAAAACCTCTCTATAACGGCCACTAAATTACATCAAATAATTCGTGTTAAAGGCAGGTGGATGCTTAAAGCAAGGTGGAAGTAAAACAAAACGTTCCTATAGGTTCACCTTGCTTTAAGCAGTCATCTGCCCTAAATACCAACTAATTAACACAATTCAGTGGCCATTATAGAGAGGTGTTACTGTATATTTCTGTGTCGCCATTAAGTTTAACCCTTTCCCTTATATTGACTACTTTTGACGACTCTGTAAAAGCCACTTGTTGAAACCATTGTGACAAATAGAGAATTTGCTCCTATAGGAGCAAATGCTCTATTTATCACAATGGTTTCAAAAAACAAAATTCTAAAATGTTCCTTTTCTCTAGTTAATGCTCCTTTTCTGTAGATTTATTCAAAGAGGTTGTATCTAAAAATAGCATATGAGGTAATGGGTTAATTATTACGACCGTTTTCGCTTTGTGTAAATGGATAAGCTGCTCCAACAAAATCACTCAACGACGACTAAGTATAGGTGTATGATGCAGATGGTATCTTACGGTAGAACAAAGTCTACTGGGATTTAGCAAAATATCACTTTACTGGCTAAATCTTGTCAGACACTATGGTGACTGGTTAACACTGAACGTACTAAATACATAGATAAATCAATACATTAATTAATCACTCAATATATAGATGAACACAATCATTATAATAAATAAATCTCTTGTTTAATATTCATTTTACAATAGGACACATAGGACTGCAATTATTTAGTAACATATCCAAACAAAAACACTTTCATTGTTGTAGCCATTTGCGCGAAACGAGTGTCATGACATTTCAAAACAGCGTAGACACTGAGATCACGTGATTTATAGAGGAACCCTCTAATTAGAGTCTGAACTGTTTTTAATTCAAATTTAGATCGCAGATGCGGGAAAAGGTGTTGAAGGAAAGGTTAAAACTATATGCATACATTCTTTCAAACTGGTGGAACTATAATTATCATTAAACAATGATGGAACATTCCACTTTGAAAAGTCTGTACTCATAAGGTTGGCCTGATAAAAGTACACTGTACTGCACAAGATAATCGTAAAACCATTTTGTCACAAATATTTGTGGTTTAGGATTATAGATAGAGAACACTTACAATATTACTTAGTAATATCGGCTGAACCCCCTTTATTTTATGTACCAAATAAAGTCAATCATTGCTGTGTGTAATAGGTCATGCAATGAAACAGAATTGTCATAACTGATTGGCCAAAGTTGCAAATGTTTTATTAGCTCTTCACTTGCGCACAGCTTGCATCTCAATTAGACGCCCAATAACTCGAGGCCTCATCTGGATCCAAGGTGTTTGACACTAGATAAATCGTTTCTTAAAAACATTAATAAATAGGATATTCGTAAAAGCTGTGAGAGATCAGCATTTTGAGCAAACTCATTTATTCAGTAAGATAAGAGTTAACACTTTACCATATGAATGTCCATGAAAGAAATGATTACACCATGAATATTAATTAAATGGCATTTTAATACTGGAAACGTTCGCCAAAGTAGAAACTGATAATTCAGATCTACATTAGTCGATAAGCAAACAAATCAGACCCTAATCAGACGGCTCCTATACGAGCCGTCATGTCGCGGTCAACTCTGTTTGCATAGGTATATAAAGACGTATGTGTGGAGTAAATAGTTAATGTGTATACTCACACTTTTACAGATTTAGTCAATTAAACCCTTTCTCTGCCAATGCCGGATCTGTGATTACCTATGCAAACAGTTTGGCAGTTTGGATCCAGATGAGACGCCGAGTAACTCGGCGTCTTATCAGGATCCACACTCTTTGTTACTGTTAATATGTTTTTGGAAGAAAAAAATGAAGAAAATTAAAAGAATGAAAAATTGTAGCAGACGACAAAGTTAGCAGACGACAGAGTTTGGCAGCCAAAGGGTTAATCAGGTCCCTGTCAAATATTCACAAAACAAACAATGACAGCGTTAATATTTATTAGATAAATTATGAACACGGCATATTGCAAATAATTTTATGATATTGCCATAGTTTTAATAACTACATAGTCAGGTCTATTAAATTTACATACGCAAAAAGAGCAGACCTGGATCAGACTGCCCCTACGGCCATCGTAGGTTGTGGGTTTACTCTATAGACTTTTATACAAATGAAATTGTTCCGAAACTGAGTAACTTTCCGATAACACGCGTATATATGGTAATTTGTCGTAAAACTATGAATAACAACCCTTTGAATTACGGGAAAGACGTGTTATGGTATTTGCAAACATAGTACAACATAAGAGAGAGAGAGAGAGATCTCCTCTAGAGAGCTCCCCTAGGTCTGCAATATTTGTTATTATAACTCCGCTCACATGTTATACTCTTTCATACTGAATAGACGCTAGCGTTAAGCAACGACTGTAAGAATGCACCAATCGAATAATTATACTTTACCCTTTTTAACAAAGATGCATGTCGTGTTAATAGTACATAAGGTCTTATCAATAGAGTGCTAAATCGTACCGATTGATGGACTAAAGCTATAAGAAAAGATGAACTGATGGAGCGACGGACATTGAGATGGCCGTTAGTTTACAGACCACCTCTAGTAACACCTATCCAATGTGAATAAATGCAAAGCGAAATGTGTACAAATGCATTGCTCTATCTTTAACACACAGTAATCTCGATACTTGGAAATTTCAGTAATGAAGAATTGATGTGTTGTTAGGTAGGTGGCTTCTTTCTGCATGACTTTCTGCATTACTTTCATCTGGCATTAAGCTGTCACCTGTCTTAAATACCCCGATAATGATACTTGTTTTAGGGTTCGAATTATCGGAGTTTTACTGTGCTTTGAACACGTTTGAACTTAGATAATATATGCAATGACACATATATCCAGTGAGACCATTTTATTTCATTACCTTATATCCATAAAAGAAATAATGACAACATCAATACATATTTGTTGATTTGTTATAGCTGCACATGTACCCAGGACGTTTTTACTTTGGCGGTAACTGTAGAATCACATCCGTATAGATTCATAAACTTGATCAGACGACTCCTACGGGACTCTACTGTATTTGGAAAGGCGTGAAAAGCGTTTATATGAGGAAAATATTAAACAAGGTTTGCAGGACATAGGTTAAACCATTAATGCAGAACATAATTTATACCATTTAATGCAATACATAAGTTATACCATTTAATGCAGGACATAAGTTGTACCATTTAATGCAGGACATATGTTATACCATTTAATGCAGAACATAAGTTATACAATTTAATGCAGGACATATGTTATACCATTTAATGCAGAACATAAGTTATACCTTTTAATGCAGGACATATGTTATACCATTAAATGCAGAACATAAGTTATGCAATTTAATGCAGGACATATGTTATACCATTTAATGCAGAACATAAGTTATACCATTTAATGCAGGACATAGGTTATACTACATGTACTTTAATTTAGGACGTAAGGTATACCATTTAATGCAATGCGTACGTTATATTATTTAATGCAATGCATAGGTTATACCATTTGATACAAGACATAAGTTATGCCATTTAATGCAGGACATGACATTAGTCATACCATGTGATGCAGGATAGTACATACGTTATACCATTTAATGCAGGACAGGACATAAGTTATACCATTTAATGCTGGACATAGGTTATACCATTTAATGCAAGACATCAGTTACATAATTTAATGAATTACATAAGTTATACCATTTAATGCAGTACATAGGTTGTACCATTTAATGCAGGACATAAGTTATACAATGTATTCCAACACGACTCTGAACCTACGGCATATAAGCAAAGAATACCGAGAAACGTGCTTTAATCCGTGTTAATGAACTGCATGCACGGCATATCGGTCGGCTGCTCTATTTTCCAACACGCGAAATTTATGAATAAACAGCCTTAAATCACGTGATGTACACAGTCAAATGTAATTTCACATTTCTAAATCTGTAAACACGATGGCTCAGGCATAGAGGTGTGCAGACATGATGTAAATTGTATAGTTGTTTGCATCAATGTAAAAGATAAAGCATTTTTGACTTGGAATTGTTGTTGTCTGTTGGGATTTGGCCAAGTACTCGTACACCATCATGGGTGAAAGTCTTGTAGAGTAAATGTAACAGCAAAGATGGCGTAACCACGGACATAGGGTATGCCATTTAACAGGCCATAAGTTATACCATTTAATGCAAACCTGGACATATGATATACCATTTAATGCAGGACATCAGTTATACCATTTATTGTAGGACATAAGTTACCCATTCAATGCAGGACAAAATATTAGTTACACCATGTAATGCAGAGCACGACATAAGTTATACAATTTAATGCAGGACTAGACATAAGCTATACAATTTAATGCAGGACATAGGTTATACCATTTAATACAGGGCATATGTTATACCATTTAATGAAATGCATAATTTATACCGGCTTAAGCAGTATTCAATTTTCAAATTTTATACCATCGTAACTAGTAATCTCGAAGGACCAGAAAATATAACACCACTGAGAATGAAGTACGGGGCGGCTATTTACGGACCGCCACACAAGCACCTAACACCTGCTGTTGTGTTAAATGTGTTCAAACCAATCAACCTGCCTTAACTATATAATGCAGGACATAATATACAATTTATTGCAGGACAGGACATATGCTATACCATTTAACGAGGACATAAGTTATACAATTTAATGCAGGAAATAAGTTGTACACATTAATGCAGGACAGGTCATAAGTTATGCCATTTAATGCAGGACATAGGGTATGCCATTTAATGCAGTACATAAGGATGGAATAAGTGCGAGGTTGGGCGTTCCAAGATGGTACTTCCATCGTCTCCCTATTTGTTTGCTATGTCTATGTGTGTCTCTTTTTGTCTTTTGATATGCTTATACATTTACTGTTCTTTCTTTTCGTCATGGTGTTGTTCGGGCGACTTTGTGTTTCTTGGGTGGTGTTTCATGCACGACTATAATTAAAAAGCAATACTTAACTAAATTAATCCATCAAGGGTTATATATTAAGATAACTTTAAGCAAACTATATACCTGCACCCACCGACTTCTTTGCCGTGTCATGTTGTTCAAAGACAAACAATTCACAGGTTGTGTCGTTGCTATTGGTCTACGTGTAGCATGAATTGAATGAAGTTTAACCTCCGGTAAAAGTTTACAGAACGTCCTTCTGACATACACAGAGGTATATAGATATATAAATACAGTAAAACCTCTCTATAACGGCCACTAAATTGTGTTAATTAGTTGGTATTTAGGGCAGGTGACTGCTTCAAGCAAGGTGAAAGTAAAATAGAACGCTTCTATAGGAGCCTTCTGTTTTACTTTCGCATTGCTGTAAGCAGCCACCTGCATTTAACACAAAATACTTGATGTAATTTAGTGACCATTATAGAGAGGTTTTACTGTACATATGAAGTTTGCTGTGCCTAAAGGAATTGATTATTCGACCTTGTGCTTTCAATATAGTATTATATGGCATCAGATATGCATGCGATGCGAAATGCGACATGATTACCGTGTCAATCTAATTTCTCGTCTAGGCTAAGAAATTACTTCGCACTGTAATAGCAGCTAAGAATATAATCAAGGCCATCTGAGATCCAAAAGCATTGGGGTGACATTAATCACCAGATTTAATCAACAAAATGACGTTTGGTATTATGTTACACATATATATATACCATATGTCGCGATATCTTAAGTAAAGATAAACCCAGCAAACGATATATATTCCCAAAATGCTGTTAAGGTTATTACAATTAGATTAGGTATATATATATATTTGAGGAAATATTTAGAAATTAATTGAGGAATTGGATTTAAATCTCATTCACTGATGCAACAGAACATAAAACAAAACAATAACAGTATTAGTTTATGTCATATGCAGAATAGTGATCCACAGCCGTTTGCTTCATATCAACGCCTTTTCACGTATTTACAAATAGATTAAACGCAGATCAGGCGGATCCTGTTTGAGCAGTCTGAACAGAGTTTACAATGTTTACCCATGGACTGATATAGATACGATGCTTCAGATCCCATCATGGTAAAATCGCCTTGTTAAAACTGCAGCTAAGTGGTATACATACAGTCATTATTTCTTACATAATATCCAAAAGGGATAGGGTTAAAATCATGACCAGGGTATACAATTCCATGACTTTAACTCCTTATATCGCTATACAATACTAACACTTTGGCATGACAAATAGTTTACAATCATATCAAATATATAGAGTCGGAGCCGGCTGATCTGGTTCTACACTCTTTTGTAAACAAATATTTGTCAAAATCCATTCTATCATTTAAAGGGAGAGCATCAAAACCTTCATAACTGTATCAGACAACATTCTCAAAACCGTATCGGAATTATTTTTTAAGCGGTTCTACATTATACTTATATACAGTAAAACCCCTCTAATGCGACCATCTAAAAGAGGTATAATTATGGGTTGTAGAGGCAGGTGGTAGCTTAATGCAGGCCTAAAGTAATGTAGATGAGCGTTCGGCATTACTTTTGTCCTGCATTAAGCAACCGCCTGCTTATAAAGACAGATCTGTTTATTCATTAAGTGGTCGCATTAGAGGGTTTCGTACTTTAATAATGATAAAAGATAATGATGTATTGACATCGATTTGTTTAAATGGTCTCTTTGAAACTGTCTAAAGTTTATATAAACAAAACATTACGAAAAGGTCGTGTTCGTGATCCTTTACATTATAGAAACAAATCGTGGTGCATTTGAAATCAGATGAGACCCTGTAGGAGTCGTCTGACCAAGGTCTGTTTAGTTTTCATATGGGATAACATGGGTATGTGTCTGCAGTTTCTACCGTGACCAACATTTTCCTTTCGCGTAGGTCTCTAATTAAAGCAGAAGCCCTCTAATGCGACCATTTAAAGAAGAACCATAGCTGCCTTTATAAACAGGTGGTTGCTTTATGCAGAACAAAAGCAATGCAGAAAACTGCTATAGGAGCTTTCTGCATAACGTTCGTCCCGCATTAAGCTACCACCTTCATCTAGCAACCGGAATTATATCTATTGTAGGTGGTCGCCTTACCTTACAGGGTTTTACTGTATTAATATTCATGATGCTGATATGTTTACACGAATACTCGTAGGTAAAGGTACTAAGTAAAGGGTTAAATTACGCTTATGAATGTTTGAAAGTTAACTTTCGATTTTTATATCCAAAACCTCCCAAATTTATTAAGCACGTATAAGTAGTTTGCACTTAATATATCAGTCCTGAAGGAGAACACCTGTTGGTTTAAATCAGTATAAGGTATCCAGGCGATATCAGTAAAACTTCACATTATTGCATTTGTTTGTTTTTTTACGATAGGTCTTGATTAGAACAGAGACACCTTTGTAAGTATAAATTTAGTATGCATATTTCGAGTGTTTATTACAAAAAGTCATTATATGTTATTTAGTAGGAGCACGAGTATGTAATATGAACATTGTTCTGCATAATTATATATTTGCAGTTGCTACTTCGTACAGTAAGACATATCTATAGTAGTAACTGGATAGATTTAATTTTAGGGCCTAAAGTAGCTTTCCACGGCTCTGCAAACAAAGTTGACCCAGATCAGACGGCTTCTATATAAGCCGTTGAACCAGGGTCTGCTCTCGTTGCTTATCATATTATATGGATCTGAATCTACGGGTTTTGTCAAAGCATAATATTCCCTTCAACCATTTAGAGTATAAAACAGCAGCTTATAAATATTCATGATGTCAATACGTATTACATGAATAATAATCAAAGTGTAATGGTTAATGCTGGACAAAATATATGAAGAGTCTGTGACGATAGATGTGCTCATTAATTAACCCCTTACGCCATAATAACGCCCTGTTATGCCTTTGCAAAAGGAGCAGACCCAGATCAGACGGAACAGTCTGATCAGGGTCTGCTTTGTTTGCTTGTGCTATAATAAAATGGGATTCTCCCGTTTCTGCAGTGGCAAAATATTCCTGTGTCCATGTGCCATTATAAAAGTATTTTAGTTGATATTCACGATATCAATTTTTCTTATATGAATATTAAATGAGTAACGGGTTAAGGTGTCGCATTAGAGAGATTCTAGTAAGCGTGTAAAAAGCAGGTAGTTGCTTGACGTAGGGCTAAACTAATTGCGAAAACCCGATAGGAACTTCTGCATTAAACTACCATCCGTTTGTCTTTCGTTTTAATTGTCGTTTAAGACACATTCTTTTGTACATGTAAGTGTTTTAAGTATAGCAACCTAGTATAGTGAGTTTAAGATCACAGTAGGGGTTCTTATGCCCGATAATCTAAATACCACTATCCTAGACATATTAACGGTGATCTTAATGCACAACCTGCCTTCATCGACAATAGACATAAATATAGGAATTTCAAACAAAACGGGCGGCTGCTTAGTGTTTCTGCATATGTTTTATTCTGTACTAAGCTTCCATCTGTTTTAACGATCCAGACGTACACTTATTTTAATGGTCGCTTACGGTTTTACTGTAGGTATAACAAAAATTACGGCATAGTTAGGATACTGCTAGTTGTTACACTAATCGCTCCACAGAAGTTAAATTATACCGGAGCAGGTTGTTGAACCCTTTCCCTGTTCTGTATGCTGGCCAAATGTCAATACCTCTGAATATTAATTAACAAAACAGTTATAAAGAAATATGGAAGGTGGAATACTTAAGACATTTCAGAAAGCAAAGCAACACAATTATCGAATTTTATTAGCAAACAGAACATACCTTTATCAGACGGCTCCTCTAGGAACCGTTTGATCTCGGTCTACTCTGTTTGCAAATGCATAAAAACACGTATATAAGAGGGAATGGGCTAAAACAATAGTGCATCATGCTAAATAAACTGTATATTTTAGATTACACTTCAATTACACGTGGTTATGCTTACGATTATGTTCAGTCCGAGAGAAGGTAGCTAATATGTAGGTCAAGTTGATTGTTTCTCCAGCAGGAATAAGGTGTGAATATAATTATGGTTACAATCTCGTTTATATATATATTCAAGAGTTCCATTCATCTTCAATAACTGTCTAAACGTAAAATATGACTGTGTGCAAATTTTAAACAAAACGGTTCTGCCTTGGACTCGTTTGTATTTAACCATTCGATTGCTGTTCACATCAATATATCTTCCAGTAAATAGTGAAGACCCAGATGAGGCAGCTCGTGCAGGAGTCTCATCAGGGTCTGCACTATTTACAAATTGATTGTCCATCTAGTGCACTCCACAGCAGTGATTGCACAGCGCAATACTTGTACACAGTGAAGATATATGTAATTATACAACAGGGCATGGGTAAAGAAGGAGAAATGTATTTTAAAATTCAGCAAGCGAAAGGTTAATTCTTGATTGACTTTTTTTATAATGATGTAGTCTATAATAATATTTGGTAATAAGAATGTTTTAGTGTGACCTGTTCATTTGCATTCTAAACACCAACAAAGCTAAACGAGTATTTAAGAGTGAGTGGAATGAATGTTCTCCAAAAGCATTAGATTACGCAGCAAAATTATGTTACATAGGCATGCAATTCGTTTCATTAACTGTCTTAACAATATCAGAATAAGCACATTTTTTATAAATAGTTTAGTCCTAATCGTACATGAAAGGTTATAAAAATATATATTAAACACGGTATTTTTGGTAACTTATTAATTCACTCAACACCATTCTGTGGATAGTTTTTGTAGGTCAATATAGATGCGTAAATAAGGCACGTTCGTTTGAAGACTAAGTTATCTTAGTTTTCAAGGGTCAATTGCCACTCCCAGTTTGAAGGTATTTCTGTGTTTTAATCACGCAATGTGTCCGCTAAAATTCTGTTTGCATAACGTATTAGCTAAATATCATGTAACATGCTGATATGAGTTTACAAAATTTTGACAAGTTCTGTTTATCAATGCATTATCTAATTTATACAAAATGAAATATAATAATATATGAGATATGAATAATTATGTATATTATATACGATAAATGGCAGACGTCTGACATATGCATTTTATATGTAGTTTACCGTAGCTATTCATTCTACCTTCGACATTTTTTGGCGTGATTTGTTTAATATATTTTGAGTTAAAAAACATGGACACTTTTGATAGCGTATGTACATCACAAACGTTTTAAGCTACATGTATTTCGTCGATTCCAAAGCCAACCTATTACCCTATGATGTTTACGTATTCTAAACTGTTTAATGCTCTGAATGATTACTGTTACTGTCACAAATGGCAATGCAATGATATTCAGCATTAAAGGCAAAATAGTAATAACGATAGAAAGGGATACTTAAAATGTATAAAATATTTGTAGCAAACGATTTGAGCGGAATTTTATTCATGTCAGTATTTATTGTACCAGAGCTTTTTTAATTGAGACATGCTTTTCTTTTGACCAAATGTTGTCAATAAATATACCCCTGCTCTTGGTCTCATAAGGACACACTCGGTTTAAGTTAAGCTGTAAACGAATGTCAAATGTTTCTGAAATATGGCAAATGAATGTATTTGTTTTAGGTCCCTTCCGTAATGATGCTAATCCAACATTAATTTGTTTTGATAGAATGGCATGCCAACCAGATTTATTGATTGAAATAACTACATTATATTTGTTCAATGATGGTAAGAGTTCTCTTAATATGATTCCATTAGCTATATTTGAATTGGCTTCAGAATGTATTACTTACCTTTCTTAAAACAACTTTCCACTCTTCTAAAATTACATAAATATCATATTTTTCAAACAATGTACTGACGTAATTGAGTCGAGACTCCATTTCATCCAGAGATGCGCCACCGATATTGTATGATATCATGTAATGAAACCGATGATTTGACAGGTTTATTTGTTCATGTTTGATTTTATTGTAACTCCTATATACATATGCTAATTTAAACTATTATAGCTAAAACACTCTTAACCGGAATATTATTAAACACTTACACGTTTTAATTCGGGGTGAAAATCGTGCAAAATGTTCACTTATTTGATAGTGCGTTGATAGTAATTTGAACGTCCGGTTTAACCCTTTCTATTTGTCGTCTGCAATCCAATTTTATTAAATCTTTCAATAAATTAAGGAAATAAGATAAATAAATGCAAATTTCAAAGGAATAAAGCACAGATATAGAAAAACAGTTTGAGACAAAAAGTGAAGTCCCTAATCAGACGCCGCCTTGAAAATTTGTCGTGGTGCATTTATGCGACAGTGGCTGTGAAAGGGTTAAACTTGTTTTACCACAGACACCCAGTCAGATTACCGATGCAACTTGTGAGGGTATTGCAATATTTCAGCATTCACTGTGTCCATAATTGTATTCCTTATTAGGCAGTAAAACCGTTTGTGTGTTTCAATTCAGATACGTGGTAACATTTATTTAATTCGCACCGCTTAAACTTTTGAGCAATAATTTGCCATGTGGCAAACAGCTTGGATCCTGATAAGACACCGAGTCTCATCTGAAGCCAAGGTGTCGCAAATGAAGATCAGTTCCCTCTTAGCAAGATAACGGTCGCATTGCATTCATAACTTTTGTTTCAGAAAACTCTATAAGAATACAGTAACACCGCTCTAAACTGGACATTTAACCCATTTGCTCCCAGTGGATTCTTCCATGCTTATATATTGGATTACTCCATTTTTATGTAAGGGGTGCATGGCCTAAATTTTCAATTTCGTTTTGTTTTATATTGATATTCCTATCAGCAAACAGTGTAGACTCTGATCAGCCCCCGCATTATGCGGCGTTGATCAGAATCTACACTGTTTGCCTAGGTCCCATATATGGGATCGCGGGAGCAAATGGGTTAATATAGAACATTTAGGTAATTTTAGACAGGTGGCTGTTTAATGCAAGGTAAAATACTTTTAACCTGGATTATGTTGTCCCGTGTCTGAAAAGTCACTCCTAGTACTGACATTAAAGTACGGTTCATAGGGGTTTAAAATATATAGTTTTAAATACTTCAGTTCTCGTTCTAAATATTTGACACAATATTTGTTACAAAGTGTCTCCTTCGTTTATTTCAACAACCATTTCCAGAATGTTACCTTTGAACATTGACTATGTGGTGAGTAAACCGTCATTAAGCACTTTCCAATATACAATCGCACTTTCGCGCATTTACAAACAGAGAAGACCCAGACAAGACGGCTCCTATAGGAGCCGTCTGATCTGGGTCTACTCTGTTTGCTTTTGACATGATATAGATCTGATTCTACAGATTTTTGTCAAAGAAAATGTTTCCTTGAAAATGTTACATTATAAAAATTCATCTGATAAATATTCTTGTTATCATTATTTCTTACATGAATATTGAACAGGGAGAGGGCTAATCAAGAACCAATCGTTTTGAATAATTTATCACGAACTTTGCTATAGTGCAAATAATGGGCACAAATGCATTTAACATTTTAGCCTGTTGATCAAATTAGTTGTACATAATTTTCTCTCTACTTCATTTTCAGAATTACAGCTGTAATTAATATGTCTTCCTAAATGCAACCAGTGTGTCAAAGGGTTTGTATCCTGATTATTCGCCAAGTTAATCTGCGTCTCATCTGGATCCAACCAGTTTGCATGGTTATTCACACATCCACCCGCAGCAGGTAAAAGGTTAAAACCAAATACCGTTAGCCTTCCAAATCTGCATACAAGAAAAACATTGGTAACAAGAGTTTGTTTTTCATGCTAGACAGATTTTACAGATTGTTGTTTACAATTAACAATAATTATGCAGTAACAATTTCAGCGTATTATGAAATGTTCGAAATTTGACACTTTAACTGCCTCCGTAATGGCATACATATGTTGGGGCAATAACATTGTAGTGCAATTAGAGCAAGGAATTAGTATTTGAAAAACCGCATCAATATCGTTTAACCCTTTCGGCGCAAAATTTCTAATTGTCGTCTGCAATCGAATTTTCTTAAATCATTCGGTACAATAAGGAAATGAGATAAATAAAAGCAAATGTCAAAGGAATAACGCACACATATAGAACTAGAGGTTGAGACAAAAAGTGAAGTCCCTGAACAGACGCCGCCTTGAAAAGGCGGCGTTTGTTCTGGGACTGCACTGTTTTTCGTGGTGCATTTATGCGAAATCGGCGGTGAAAGGGTTAACTAGCACATCGTTCTCATATTAGCACACTGATTCCCGTTAATCTACCACTTTAGCAGGGAAACAGTACACATGTAGATCAGACGGACCCTGGATGTCTTATCAGTGTATCCACTGTTTGCTGGACCGGTTTATACTATATGTATTAGATGTTTTGTTTGCTATGCATCCTTAAAATGATGGGATGTATCGTAATCATATCGGACAAAATACATTAAAGTATGTATGGATTGTATGGGCTAGTTTATGTGAGGGATATTGGATGGTCTATACCCGGACGCGATACCATACAATATCACTTTGGTCGCAATTTGACCCATATGATAGCTTAATGCTTACAAATCTACACTAAGTGTGACAATATCCCCGGTAAAGCAATGTAACCAGCTTAGTGTTTAATTGCTGCAGACACATTAAGATAAGAAGACCCGCAGGTACACAACATAGATGGCAAACTTAATATGTCACTTACGTATGATACTCTCATTTCTTGCTAGCAGAAATCAATGTACATTTCACATACTATACTCTTATCTTTTGATTGAAAAGATGTATATTTCAAATGTTATATACATGTAATGTCAAATTTATTCAGCAAACAGGAATCTATGTAGATTGCAGATATTATACTCTTAATTTCCTGGCAAGATGTGTTCAAGTTTCATGTTAAAGTGGTTACTGTTCCCCGCTGTCATTGTCAGGAAAGTATATGACTATGTGTATCTAGTGTATCTGAGTCTGTTCCAGTTTATCATTGTTTCAAATTGGAGGTTCAGTCTTAACCCTTTCCTCCATAAACACCCGTTTCCACCCCTCTGTAATAGTCAATTCTTGAAACCATTGTGATAAATAGAGTATTTGCTCCTTAGGCGCAAATGCTCTATTTATCACAATGGTTTCAATACTACACAATTCTGACATTTTCCTCTTCTCCAGTAAATGCTCCTTTTCGGTAGATTTATTCAAGGAGGTTGGGTCTAAGAATTAATTAATCGACGCGTGCAGCAAGAGGTTTGGTGAACAGTAATTTAGACATACAGTAAAACCTCGATTATTCGAATTTTCGTTATAGAAGAATTTAGACCCTTTTAGGCAGGTGGCTGCTTAATGCATGGTGAAAGTCATGCAGAAAGCTCCTAGAGGAGCTTTCTGCATGACTTTCACCATGCATTAAGTTGCCACCTGTCTTAAAGATCGATAATAATACGTATTTTAGTGTTCGGATAATCGAAGTTTTACTGTATTTCAGATACCACTTGCTGCTCATTAGCGATACATTATCTTAAAATATTGGTTGTAATATACAAACTAGTGTTTTGTGCCATTCTGCGAACAGAGGATGTTTAAATGTGCCTTAAAATATAAATAATGCAACGGTCTTGTACAACCAAAGTGTGATTCAAGATTATATGATGAGAACGAGTGAATCTTTATATGATTTACCTTACAAGAAAAGACATTTTGAAATATTTCAATGAGGCCATATAGCTGTTAACCCCTTTCTCTATTGCATATTCATGAGAAAGGTAGTGACATTATGAATATACATTAGCAGATTTTTTTATAATGTACACATGGTGTTTTGGTATTGGTAGAAACTGAAGAGTCCGATATATTATAATTTGATAAGCAAACGGACGGTTCCTATAGGGGCCGACTCATCTGGATCTATTCTGTTTGCAACACCATAAAGAGGTGATTGTATGAAGGAAAGGGCTAAATAGTATCCATCGCCAGGCATTCGCCATATGGTCATACGACATTTGACTTTTACATATCAAACCAATCGTGTTTCTATAAATATTATTCATATAGTTTATATTTGTGCTGTTTTATATGTAATAGTCATAATGCATTATTGCAATCCTTTGCTCGCTGGAAAGATTAATGTTTGTTCAAATTTGAGTCTGGTGAATTTCTACTACTTCCGAATCGATCAATCTTTATATAAACTATTGACCGAGTGTCAAACAGCGTGTATACTGATGAGATGCCTATTTATACGGTATCTCAACTGGCTGCAAACTGTTAAGCGGGGGAAACTTTGATCAGAGTATACCAAGTCTGTAATACAAATCAATTTCAGTTATAAATAACGATTCAATATTTTCTTTGATTACTATTCAGAAAAAGACGAGCCATGTTTTAAATTATTCAGCATATTGGGTGTTAAGTAGTTGACCGCCAGGATCGCATGAAAGCAACTCAACAGTTCGGATTCAGACCAGAAGTCGATAAATCAAACTTGCGTGTCATTGGGATCTAATCTCTGACATTTTGGGTACATTTTAAAAACGCTTGACAGAAATCCGCTCTAGAACTTAACCCTTCCTTCATATAAACGCATTTGCACGCATTTGCAAACAGAGTAGACCCAGATAATATGACTCCTATAATAGTCGTCTGGTCAGGGTCGTCTCTGTTTGCTTATGGTATAATATAGATCTGATTCTACAGTTTCTGCCTGAGCAAACATACCCTGTGTACATATGCCATTAAGAAAATTCAGTAAATAAATAGTCATGATGTCATTATTCCTTACATGAATATTGAACAGGTAAAGGGTTAAAACAGACGACATTGTTTGCAGACAAAAATGAAAACATATTTCAATGTTTTAATATGAACATAAATCAGCAACAACAAGACTTCAAAACCAAGGTTTTATTTCACTTTTTTCACAAACAATATTTAAACTTTGTCTACATCTGAAACATATATAGCTACAGTAGAGCCTCTCTTAAGCGACTTCGTAACAAATGACCTATGACTTTTTTAAACCCTTTCACCGCCAATGTCGCATAAATGCACCACGACAAATAGTGCAGTCCCAGATCAGACGCGGCCTTTTCAAGGCAGCATCTGATCAGGGACTTCACTCTTTGTCTCAAAATCTATTTCTATATAAATGTTCTGTTTCTTTGAAATTTGCATTTATTTATCTTATTTTCTTATTTTACCGAAAGATTTAACAAAATTGGACTGCCGACGATGATTAGAAATTGGCGCCGAAAGGGTTAAATCCTTCAATGCCAGGAAGGCAGACCTGTGATATCATATTCACACAGTTTTTGTCAATATGCCTAGGCGTCGCATCAGGATCCAAACTGTTTGGCATTGTTTATTGCTTAATAAAGTCATTGAACAAGCGACCACTCTCATATTTGAAGCAGACGAGTATATGTCAAGTAGACGACAATGCTGGCACTGAAAAGTTTAAATCAGTACCTACTTGTTTTAAGCGATAGTGATGCAGAATCTGAACATTTGCTGCAAACCTTTCTTCATGCAGTAAGCTACTACACGTCTAAACCACTTTCCCCATGCATTTGCAAACGGAGTAGACCCAAATAAGACGGCTTCTACAGGAGGTGTCCGGTCAGGGTCTACTCTGTTTGAGTATGATATAGTATTATATCTGATTTTACAGTTTCTGCCTAAGCCAAAATGTCACGTGTTCATATGACATTATTACAATTAATCTATTTAATATTAATGATGCCACTATTTCTATGGACATTTAACCCTTTCGGCGCCAAATTTCTAATTGTCGTCTGCAAACTACATGTACTTGTGTTAATTCATTTGGTAAAATAAGGAAATAATAAAAGCAAATTTCAAAGGAATATAGCACAGATATAGTAATAGACATTGAGACAAAAAGTGAATTCTCTTATCAGACGCCGCCTTGAAAAGGGGCGTCTGATCTGGGACTGCACTATTTGTCGTGGTGCATTTTTGCGACATTGGCGGTGAAAGGGTTAATAAGAAAATAATTCAAATCCACAAATTGACTGCCTCTGGGTAGTTACTTTAGAGAGGCTTTATTGTATTTGAAATTCAACTGTATACAACGATTCTAATCAGCTCAACGTGGGTAAATACATTAATACGTGTTTGTGAACGATTTTGATTACCGTTGTTCACTTTGTCTTACTGGGGTCAGTGTCGTTTTAACCCATTCCCTCATATTGACGCCTTTTGACGCTTCTGTAAAAGTCACTTTTTTGAAACCATTGTGATAAATGGAGCATTTGCTACACAGGATCACAATGGTTTCAATACTACACAATTCTAAAAATTTCCTTTTCGCTAGTAAATGTTCCTTTTCGGTAGATTTATTTAAAGAGGTTGGGTCTTAAAATAGCATATGAGGGAATGGGTTACATGTAATACCATTACTATTCCTGATATAGAGCCTTTTGACACCAAACCCAGATCAATGTAGGAGCCGTCTGATCAGGGCTGTCCCGTTTGCTTAACCTTTTCCTCCATAAACACGCCTTTCTACGCATTTTGCAAACAGAGTAGATCCAAATCAGACTGTTCCTATTAGAGCCGTTTGATCAGGGTCTGTTCTGTTTGCTTATGATATAATATAGACATGATTATACAGTTTCTAGTACGGCAAATAATTCTTGTGTCCATTATAACAATAAATCCAATTAATGTTCATGATGTCATTATATCGTACATAAGCATTCATGAATTAAAGGCTTAATGGATATCTTAGATCTGATTATTTTTACTATTTGCCTTGGCAATGTACAGTAAAAACTTGATACTACCAAATTTGGTAATGAAGTTATGTCTTTGGAGGCAGGTGGCTGCTTAATGTAGACTGAACATCATGCAGAAAGCTCCTAGAGGACCTTTCTGCATGACTTTCACCCAACATTTAGCTGCCATCTGTTTTACTTAACAATATAAGAACATTAGCTAATTCATATTTATATTGGGTGAAGTCCACCATGCATATTAATCAGTCAACGGGTTAACTACTTCACAGAAAAAGAAACGGTTGACGATTATTTGCACTATTACCACGGTATCCGTTTGTTTATTACCTGTCCTACGATCTGTTTCGATAGAATCACGGCATGTCTAATTAGCCAGTGGACTGCTTTCCGAAGTGTTGGAGCAAAACTTGTTCTTGCTATAATCATGATTAAATAATTAAATAGCTTGGATTTTAATGGCACGCCTGTTTATATGACGTATCACCAGCTTCACAATACTGCACACGTTTATTCTAAATTAGTTAACCCCAAAGAGTATTCTTATTATGTTGGTCAGCATATGATCAAATTTACAATATATTAACCCGTTACTCCATGAATATTCAGGTCAATAATAAAGACATTATGCATATTAATTAACTGATTTTTTTATAATGGCACTAATGACAAAGGCAGTTTCATCATGGCAAAATCGTAACATTATATCTGTATTATACCATCAGCAAACAGAGCTGACCGTGATCAGACGTTTTCTGCAGGAGACGTCTGATCTGGGTCTACTCTGCTTGAAAAGAAGTAAATTGACCTATGGAGTAAAGGGTTAAAACCATGTTTAACACATGTTGCTTATATACAACGAAACAGAACTGAACCATCAATTCGTCGAGTCAGATACGTGTACTACCGAGTAAATGTGATTTCAGTATGTGTCATACAAAGCCAACTCATGACGCATTTATCTGTGACATTTGTGTCGCATTCCCAAACGGTTTGGAAAAATGAGAGTCCACACTCGACGTTGCCGAGTAGATATATCGTGGTTTCCTTTTCGCTGCAAACGTTCGCTGTCGCAGATCACGTAACCAAGCAGAATTGATGTTGAACGCAAGAAACAAAAACGGATTGGCCGCTGAGTTGGAAGCGGCCATACCGCCAAGTAGTCCATAGAGCGTTTTTGATATTATGCAATGATCACCAAATGACATAATCATTTCGACTATGAAATAAGGCATGGTGCAAATTGTAAATGTCATTATGATGGCGAATGTTAATTTCAAGGTTTTAATTTTGGCTTTGGGGAGTGACGTTGACTGGGTGCTTTGCAAATGAACTTTACCTGTTTTAAACCGCATGGTCTTTTTGTTCGTGTGTTCATTGGCTTTCTGGGCCACTTTGAGGAATATCCGCGTATAACATACTAGCAGAATAAAGAATGGTATGAAGAACACAACGAAACATATGTACGCCATCCATATTTGTCTGTGGAAATCAGGTTTACCTCGGAAAATATTTTCACATTTCGTACTACCGTTTATGGTGTTTAATTGGAAAACTCCAAACATTGGCAACGAGCATAATGCGGCGACGACCCACCCAACACCTGCCATTTTCCATACCTGTAATAACAAATACGTATATAATGTAATCGAACATCAAACAGAGTAGAGAAAAGTCATTCTAATCGAACACACACTTTATTAATATAGCAGTCTTTAGCTGCAGGTGGTTGCTTAGTGCAGGACAACAGTAATGCAGAAAGCCCCTATGCATAACCACTGTCCTGTATTACCCAATCTCCCCCTACTAGCGCATTTGCCGCCTTTGTAAAATTCACTTTTTTGAAACCGTTGTGATAGATAAAGCATTTGCTACATGGGAGCAGTTGCGCTATTTATCACAATGGTTTCAGTACTACATAATTCCATTTTCTCCCTTTTCTCTGGTAAAGTCTCCATTTCGGTAGATTTATTTAAAGAGGTTCGGTCTAAAAATAATCTAGGAGAGAATGAGTTAAACTATCACGCGTTTTAAAATTCTAAATTATACTTGCTTTAGTGGTCGTATTAGCACAGGCAACTTCTACTGTACAAGATAAAAGGGATATTCCAAAAAGCAACATTTCTAATTTTTCCATCTAGTCCATGGTTACAATTACACGTTTGAATAGTCGTTTGGAGCCGAACCATGGGAATAATATCACCTACATAAGTTGGTGCAATAACTAGGGGTTTTGTGATAAAAATAAATTCTGAAATTAGGAGATCCTTCGAAAGCAAAAGCACAATACGAAAAGAAAACAAATGCAGACTCGGTTTTATTGAGTATGTTCATTGGCAGTTTTTAAAAGTGTAACACCACTCACGCCCCCTAGCAAGTGGTATTCAATTTTGATAACTTAAGGTATTTCCAGCAATGACCGTTTGTTTACTTCCTTTGAATTTGACCTTCATATTAAAAATTGATTAAATCTATATTTTTAACAATTTTTCAGCACTTATTTAATGCAGTTATTAAGTAAAGGTCCTAGTGTAGTTCATAAATTTTAAACAACGTTTTTTAAGAATTATATAAAAACTGTCATTTTTACCTGAAAATATGCAAAAAAGAGGTGTCATATAACTAACTTTTCCAGATTTCTTAATAAAACAAATATCAAAAGTTTCCTTCCAAATATAAGGTTTATTGGAATATTTATCATATAATAAGGACTTATTAATACACCAACCGTACTAAAGAAGATATTTGGAAGGATACTTTTGAAAAACAAACTTCTAAAAATCTGGAAAAGTGAGTTATATGACACCTCTTTTTTGCGTATTTTCAGGTATATATTAATGTTTTTATCTAACTCTTAAAAGTGTTGTTTAACATTTATGAATTACATTAGGACTTAATAACTGTATTAAAATAATTGCTGAAAAATTGTTAAAACTATAGATTTAATCAATTTTTGATATGAAGGTCAGATTGAAAGGAAGTAAACAAACGGCCATTGCTGAAAATACCTTAAAACATTGAAACTGATGATCCCGAAGGACCAGCAAATATAATGAAAAAAACCAATGAGAATAAAGTACGGGACGACCTTTGACGGCCGCCACACGAGCATTTAACACCTACTGTTGTGAAGTACATAAATTCTGAAAGTAGGAAATCATTCGAAAGCAAAAGCAGATACAAGTTGCTCGTGTTGCAATATAGTAAATTTACTCATATGGTCTAAGTTTCCGTCAGCAGTGAAGTAATTAAGAACGCGAGAACAATACAATTATCCTGTGTCATGTAATGAATGTAAACACATGTTCAGATAATTAACCCTTATCCTACCGATCGCGACCTAACCATTGTTTGCTTGAATCCAGATGAGAAGCCGCGTAACTCGGCATCTCACCAGTCTCCAAGATGTTTGAAACTCGACCAATAATTTCTCAGAAGATCAAAATAATCACATTTAACCATTCCCTCCATAAATACGCCTTTCTACGCCTCTTTTAAAGTCACGTTTTGAAACCATTGTGAAAACTAGAGCATTTGATCCTAAGGAGCAATTGCTCTGTTTATCACAATGGTTTCAGAACTGCACAATTCTAAAATAAATCATTTTTGTAGTTAATGCTCCTTTTCGGTAGATTTAGTCAAATAGGTTGGATCTAAAATAACCTATGAGGGATTGTGTTAAGTAAATGTTGCTTTAGTACAGATTTTGATATGTTTTCGGCAGAGCAAGGGTTAAAGGTCAAGTCATTAACCCATTTGTGCCCAGTGTCCCTTAAAAGGTCATAGACAAACAGTGTAGACCCAGACCAGACGACACTCTGATCAGAGACTGCACTGTTTGCTGAGCCCATCAATGGTAATGGATTATTCAAGAAAATATTTTGTTTGCTACCTCAAAATTAGATAAACAATGGAAGGTTTCAAAATAATTTTCTTTGAATTCTCCTTCATGTACAATATAACCTCTCTATAACGGCCACTAAACTGTGTTGATTAGTTGGTATTTATGACAGGTGGCTGCTTAAAGCAAGGTGAAATGAAAACAGAACGCTCCTTTATAGAGAGGTTTTACTGTATGTCATCACACCCCTACGAGTGGACTTGATAATACATTAACTACTACGAACCTTACATAAACTTGATCGCAATTATTGTTTTGTTCATACCTGATCCTGCTTTGGATATAACATATGTTTAACTTTCGATATGTAGCAACTTTTACTCATTTCTGATCGTTGATGGTTTTGCCACACTTTTGACTGAGTATCTCACGCAGGATGGAATCTTATGTGACAGTTGGAACCTTATGTGACAGCTTGGAACCTTATGTGACACCGAGTTACTCGGTGTCTCAACTGGACCCAGGCAATTTGAAAAACTGCAACTCATGTTGCTCTTATACTATATACATTGTACTAGCCATTCGTAAGGAACAATGGTCTTATTTCCAATATAAATGAAAATTAAAAGCCATCGTGGCAAAGAGTGGCATTTTACTTGTATCCTGATCGAAATGATGTGCCAAGGGAAAAACAATTATATTCTCCATTACAGTAATTTTGATAGTTGTGAGTTCTACTTTATTCCTTATTACTGAGGAATAATTGTATCTCAGCACTGTTTGCAGACAATTTATGCTTTTTCTTACCGCCATAGATTCTTTCAAAGGAGCTCTGATTGCTTGGTGGCGGTCTATGGCTATAACAACCAGGATGTAATTACTAGACATCATGGAGAAACTCTGGGTAAACTTGATTAGTTTGCACATCACGGGTCCTGCTGTCCATTCTCTGTCCACGTACTCCCAAATCAGCTGTGGAAGAACGGCTAACAGTACGACTAGAGCATCAGCGAGCGTGAGATTCAATATGAAGGTATTCACACGTGACAAATGGTTAAAGCGCGGCGACACTCTTCGGTTAAAAGCCATCCATGACAGAACCAGGATAGCTCCAATTAAGCCAATGATGATTGTGAGATATAGAATTGCCAAACGCGTTGGCTTATCCAGGCCTATATCATGAACAGCACCGCATCCTCTGCCGCTGCCTCCATTTATAGAATTGTTGGGCTCATTTGTCTCGTTTCCGATTATGGAAATGTTTACGGTAGTTATATCCATTATTAATGAAGTTTCCATAGCAGCATCGTCTTAATGGTGAAGCAAAATCTGAAAAAGGAAACAGTTGATGTACTGTAACAGACTCAATATATTCGTTTCCCGTTTGTATAGTTACTATTTATACTAAAATTAGCCATGCTAACTCTGCACGTATCCGAATTACCCTATTTATTCGGACACACAATCCCTTCCCACGCTCCGTGGGTTTGTCAAGCTGAATAAGTCAGTTTGACACAATTGTTATAACTTTAAATAAGACTGAAACGGTAGAAAAATGGTGTATTTCCTGATCAAACGGCTCCTTCAGGTGCAGAAACAAGTTGCCTAAATTAGCCTGTCAGAATACTTAGATTAATTAGAGAAAAACTATACTAAGTCTACTTGGACAATTAACATGCATTCATAGTTCCGAACACAACTACCAAACATCATGCATGCATGGTTTCGAAAACTACGACTCAAAATGTACCAATGCATAGCTTCGAACACAACGACTAAACAGACACTTGTGATTTCGAACACAATGACTAACGCACCGCCATGAGGGGTTTCGAGCACATTGATCAAAACATCCATGAGAGGTCGCAAACATTACGAGCGTGTATTTGTATAGCTGGTACATGTACTCTTTAATGGTTTACCAAGGACGGAAAGACGTACGCGTTAAATCCATTTTAAATTGTTCAGACGTCTTCACTTTCATTCATGATATAATTATAATACTAGTAAAACAGTCTTTACTCAGTATAGTTAAAGACTACAAAGGATGCATTTTCTCTTGATAAAAGTATAACGCTCTTAACGCTCACCCTCATAAAAACGCCTTTTAACCATTCGCTTGCTGAAATTTTATAATACATTTCTCCCTCTTTACCCATGCCCTGTTGTATAATTACATATATAGTCACTATGTACAAGTACTTCGCTGTGCAATCACTGCTGCGGAGTGCACTGGTTGCACAATCATCTTGTAAATAGTGCAGACCCTGATGAGATAGCTCCTGCAGGAGCTGTCTCATCTGGGTCTTCACTATTTACAGGTAGATATATTGACGTGAATAGCAAGCGAAGGGTTTACGCATTTGCAAACAGAGCAGGTCCAGACCAGACTGCTCCTGTAAGATTCATCTGATCAGATTCTGATATGTACGCATATGGCAATATAATAGGTTTCTGCCAAGAACAAAACTTCTGTGTTTATGTACCATTATAAAGACTCACCTAAAAATATCCCCAATGTCATTTCTTACAAGAATATTGAAAAGGGAAAGGGTTAATGCAAAAGATCAGAGGCAATATTCAGAAGGAAACAACGGTTAACATAGGTAAAGACTGTGTGTACTTTTGTCACATTTGCTGTGATGAAGAATAACGACATACTTCGGACTGGTGCATCTACATCTAGTTAGTATTATTTTAACCAGGGGTGTAGCTAGCGATACGCACGTACGCATGTGTGAAACACCAGTCTGAAAGGGGAAAACATTATTATGGCCAAAGTGGAACAAAAAATCGATGGCTAAGGTTAGCAGATTTTGATAAACGTTGTGTTGTCATTCCCTCGTATTGACGCATTTCGACGCCTCTGCAAATGCTCTATTTATCACAATGGTTTCAAAACTAAATAATTCTAAGTTTCCCGGAGAGCATGCCCCGGACCCTTACAGCCACGGTGCGTACATTACAATTGGATTCAGCTACGCTCCTGTTGATTTGAGTAAATTTACGTCAGCTTGTACTACGGTAAAACAACAGTATTTAAATCCCAGATGAATATATGTACTTTCCGTCGCCCTCTGTGATACATATACCTCATTTGAACAAAGAAAAACATCGTATATAAAATCCGCCGTTTGGTACCAGGCTGATGGTATCAGAACTGGAAAATATGTTTAGAAAAGGCGATTCACGTGCGCAAATGCTTTTTGTAGAGTACATTTAATTTCATTATATTTAGTTTTAGTTACACTTTCAAAGCTCTGTCCGGGTGAAATGGATTTAAAATGAATACATTTTAACTGAATTTAGGTGGATATTTTAGAGTGCATGTTCTTCCTATGTTTGTTATTTCATCGATTTTCAATTTATTATGATTTAAATTATTCCCTGGATATACTGTGCATATTAAGAAGACATATCACTGACGTCATGTTGCCGTGCTGTCAAAGCTGTAAAACAAGTGAGCGTTGAATGATGTTCTCGCAATAAATGCCATGAACAACAAACAAACGCGTGCTGATGGTTAGACAGGACCGGTTTAACCTTGTGCATGCTACTTGCATCCTGACTGGTGTTTGTAAACAGGTTGGGTCCAGATGAACGCCAAGTAATTCGGCGCTTATCGGGTTCCAAGCTGTTTTACATTAGGTCAACACTGTCTCAATATCATAATGTAGTAAAATGATTAACAAACTGGACAATGAGAATACATTATTGCTTCAGCACGAGAAGGCTTAATATTTGCATAACCCATTAAAACCAAAGGATGACAAGTGACACATAAATTCGTTGGATCCAAGCTCTTTGATCCTCAGTAAATTGTCTCAAAGTGCGCTCCATTGACTCTGTCCATGCACATGTTCAAGCGTTTGGTTTTAGAAACTGTTGTCCGGATATCAAACGACTTGACGTCTCCTCTAAATCCAAGTTTAGTGCACATGTAAGCGACAGAATAAGTGTTACCCTTTCAACATCTAATTTCCAGATTGGAATAGTCCATCAGTGTTTAACTACAGAGTCAATTGAAGTATAAAGTGGTAAATCTTAACTGTCTCAACGTCCAATTTCCAGAGTGAAATAGCCCATCAGTGTTTAACTGCGAGTCCACTCAGAATGAAAGGGTAAATCTTAACTGTCCCAACGTCCGATCTTCAGAGAGGAATAGCCCACAGGTGTTTAACTACATAGTCGATTCAGTATGAAAAACTTTCAATTACTAGAATAGTTTGAATAACAAACAGTGCAGACTTTGATTAGAAGATCCCTCTAAGGGCTCTCTGATCTGGGTTTACACCATTTGCAAATAAAAGTGTCCCAACCCTGTTGGCGCCAAATTGTTAATTCATTCGGTAAAAATAAGGAAAAGAGATAAATAAATGCAAATTTCAAAGGAATAAAGCACAGATATAGAAATAGAGTTTGAGACAAAAAGTGAAGTCCCTGATCAGACGCCGCCTTGAAAAGGCGGCGTCTGATCTGGGACTGCACTATTTGTTGTGGCGCATTTTTGCGACATTGGCGATGGAAGGGGTAAAGGGATAACTGAAAGGTTTGAGCACAATAAATAAGTCCACAGTAAGTTGGTACGCGCTAGGAGATGCATGACTTACAGCAGTATGGTGAATGGAAATAGATTTACTTCTAAGTAATAGTTGGTGTTTATTAATTAGAGAATTTAACGATTAAGAAGCCAGAGCTTGATGATTGGTTGAAACTCTTTGTCAAACTCTAAGCAATCTCTATATTTCACCAGCATTTCATTACATTACAGGAACTATGCTTGTACAATTATAATCCACTTATCGTAATGCAGAAATATGTTTAACCAGTTCCTTGATGATTGATCATGGCAGAAATAATTAATATATTAGTAATAGTTTTCTGAATTCTATAACGGCATCATAATTGATGGTATTATTGACTAAGACTGAAAACTATGTTATTCCACAAGCAAACAGAACAGACCCTGATCAGACAACTCAGGGCCGTCTGATTTGAGTCCACTCTTTATACTTTGTCAATAACTAAATACATCACAGTCATGAAATTGAATATTAGCATTTTGGAATTTGTTATCTTTAAAATGGCTTATCAGTGTTTCCAGTCATGCTACTATAGATTCCCATTCAGTATGAAATGCTTTTAATTGCTAGAAGATATATGGTCTCCACTGGTTACAAATGACAGCTAACTTGTGACCCGAGTCTAAGAGTTAAAACTGTACTTTAGTTTGTTTGTGCTGGTTAACGTCCGTTTCTGCCAACTATGTGCCAATTGGACGCCTTAGAGAGAGGGGAGCGGATATAGAAAAAAACCACTTTTGTATTGATTAAATGTATTATTTTCAAAATAACTTACCCTTTCCCTGTTCTATGTTTATTCTAAATTTCGATACCTGTTGAATATTCATGGACAAAAAAGTTATATGGAAGGTAGAACATTGTAGCCATTTTAGAAAGTAAAGAAACAGAATTATCAAATTCTATCTGCAAACAGAGCAGACCCTGATCAGACGGCTCCTCTAGGAGCCGTCTGATCTGGGTCTTCTCTGTTTGCAAATGTGTGAAAACACGTTTAAATGAGCGAAAGGGTTAATATGTTTCTTTCAAAGGATTACGTACTTTCTACGTTCGTTGTCTCACTTTCAATTCAGTCCAATTCAACCCTTATCCTGCTAACGGAGACTTTAGTCGCTTTTGAAACCGCTTGGATCCAGATTAGACACCGAGTAACTCGGTGTCTCATCTGGATCCATGCTTTGTGACACTTGGCCCATAGTTTCTAAAATGCGTGTATCATGATACTTAGTTAAGAGTTCCTCAAAAGTTTGATCGAGCTATAAGTAGTCAAGATCGCACCAGATCTAAAACCGAGCAAACATTATTTTCAAAGTGGGAATACACGTCATGTAATATACTCAATGTACATACAAAAACGATGTTACTGTGTAATTATTAAGAATTTATTTACGTTTTCAGCAATACATATAATATTACTCAAGCATTATAAACAATGATTCTAAAGACAATGAAGACCTTCTGTCTAAAGATAGTTCCCTGTGAATACACGTAGGTTCTTTAAAGTAGATAGTTGCATAATGATGGACAATAGTAACACATAGTTTTCTGAATGCATTTAATCCTGCAATGAGCTACCACCAGAATTAAAACCCAGAATTAGACTCCTTTTTGGTGGTTTCTTTAACACTGTAGGAGTAATCTGATTAGCATCTACTTTGTTTGCTTATGGACTTATATAGATTTGATATCAGTTTTTGTAAAAAAGAATCTCAACAAAAAACACACATTGGAAAGTTTCATATTGTGCAATTGATTGAAAGAATATTCATGCAATGATCCATTTACTCATATGATCGTAGCGGAAAGAGTTCTGAGGGGTTTTTACTGTACAGTAAAGCCCTTCTATTACGGTCACTAAATTGAGTTAGTTTGGTATTTAGGGCAGGTGACTGCTTAAAGCAATGTGAAATTAAAACAGAACGCTCCTATAGGAGCGTTCTGTTATACTTTCACCTTGCTTTAAGCAACCACCTGCCTTTAACACAAAATACTTGATGTAATTTAGTGGCCGTTATAGAGAGGTTTTACAGTACTTCAATTTCCTGCTGTTCGCTTTTCTAAGGTATAAATAGAGTGATGGGCATGTCCATTAAACGTATGAAGCAATAGTTTGTGCATTACATTCATTTTTGTCTCAATCCAAGAATGTGAAACGAACATCCAAAGGTATCCCAAGGCATTATGCTAATCACTTCCGCTGGAACACTTATAAATAAGATGTGGCAAAAACAAACTAATTTCCTTTTTGCTCGCGGCTGATGTAAGCATTTAAGTGATAATTGTGGAATGATTTATGCAGAGCGCGGAACGTCTGTATATTTTATCCCTTAATGGGGTAGATACATCTACAGAAAACGTGGGTTGAAACATAAATTCTAGGATTGTCAAAGGATATTCGAATATTCGAACATTCGTATTGTTATCAGATTATTGTAATGCCTTATTACTATTCGAATATTAAAGACAATCTGTATACTATATTTCTAAAAACATCGCAGTTTTCCCCCATCATATTGTCTAATTTCGAGCCACAAAACATCCGTATGTCTTGTCCGGAAAACCCCTTAATGAGGTAGAGACATTTTCAAAGCAGAATGAAGCGTATATTTGAACAACCGATGCGTATTTAAAATCTATCACTATTTACTCGGCGTCTCGTCTGGGTCCAATCTATTTGCACATGGTATCACTGGGATGCATTCAGAGCACTGAAGGGGATAGCATAGACTTCAATACAGAACTTTCTGAGTTAACATTGTAGAGCCATGGTACATGTAATAAACCAATTGCGAATCACAACTGAATTGTGAAAATGGGAAATCCTTCGAAAGCAAGAGTAGCAATGCGAGAAAATTGCAGACTCGGTTTTATTGAGTCTGTTCATGAGTAGTAAAAGTGCAACTCTACCCACACCCCTTAGCACCGGCTTTAGTAGCATAATGATCCCGAAGGACCAGAAACTATAGCAACACTGAGAGTGAAGTATTGGGCGACTTTGGGCCACACGAGCACCCAACACCTGATTTTGTGAAGTACATAATTATATTCTGAAAATGGGAAATCCTTCAAAGGCAAGGGTAGCAATGCAAGAAGAGAATATTGCAGGCTCGGTTTTATTGAGTCTGTTCAAGAGTAGTAATTAAAAGTGTAACACTACCCATACCCACTAGCACCGGCTGGAACAGCATTTAATTTGCCAACTCTATCACATTACATACAACGACCAGCATTATACGAGTACCGTGTTTGTGCTTTATATTTTATTGAAGTGTGTAACCCTCATTATGCCGGACACGAGTCACAAATGTCCTTTGCAAACAGTGCAGACCCAGATGAGAGGGCTCATAGAGGAGCCCTCTCATCAGGGTCTGCATTGTTTGTCATGTTACATTTTTTTCTTTGGAAACATTCCCAAATATTCACTACAAGTTTGACCTGTTTGAATTTTGAAATAGTCCATTTGAAAATTCAGCATAGTATTTTTATTGCGATCTAACCCTGTGCTCGCTGCCGATGGCGAATCTGTGATTCTGTATGCAGTCAGTTTGGATCCAGATGAGACGCCAAGCAGATAGACATCTCATCGGAATACAAACTGTTTGATACCTTGATTATGTTTTTTAAAGAAATTGGAAGAACATTTAAAAAAGAAAAGAAAAATAAATTGTAGCAGACGACAATCTTTGCAGACGATATTTCTTGACAAGGACGTGACGTGATTAAAGTACTCTTACAGTGTATTTATCCGGGCAATTCATTACTTAGCTGTGAACATAACCAGCATGTCATGATCATGAAGTAATTTACTATTTGTAGATAGAGATTTTTTATTTCCTCAAACAAAATACAATGTAGCGTGTACCTTCGATAATATCCATCAAGCAATAAGCCAATCCAGTGCTTAACTTAGTAACATGTTACTGCACTATCTTCTTGCATATGAGAGTTTATAGTGCTGATATTCTTAACCTTTTATTGTGGGACATGCATGCGCTGGTATTTGCAAACAGTGTAGATCCAGATCAGAGGGCTCCCAGGGGAGCCATCTGATCAGGAGCTGCACTGTTTGTCATTCAACACCTTCCCGCAAATAAGTTAGACCCTTCCTACTGAGTGAATTCTATATATAAAAAAAACACTGGCAAACGATTCCATCATGAAAATACATCGCTTAAGAGCTAGGTTACCAGCTTTACTGTCACAATAGATTTAAACTGTTTGAAGCTATGCCGGTACTTTTGCGCGAAAAAACAAAACCCAAATGCATTTCAGGAGTTGAAGTTTCATCCGGTACGTTTGTACTTAACTTATCCAATTTCCTGTTGTTTGTACAGGACTTCAACTCAGCTCAGAACGAAACAGTAAGAGGACATAAGTGTATTGCTTTGACATGTTCCGAAGAGACTCAAGTCAGGAAAGCAGATTAAACGTCAATCGGAGCTTTCTTCAGACTCTGACGACTGACAAGAAACAAACATCTTCCATTTTCTAATAATGTACACCCAATAAGAGATGGACATTTCATTAGCGAACAAAACTCTCTTTTATATCAACGAGTTTGCTCTCCGTTATTCTTAGCTATTTTACCATATAGCTTGCACATGATATTGACCTCTGCGATGAAACAGATAAATAGATAGATTCACCTCAACCTTTACTACGTGAATTTTCGTTAAGAAATAATGACATTATAAATATTAATACGACTACAATTGAACTTCGATAACTCGAACTTCAAGGGACCATACAAATTAGTTCGATATAACAGAAGTTCGAGTCATCCGATATCTAACCTGAACAAATTCCCAATGCCACAGCTTAATACAGGTCTGAAGTAATGCTGAAAGCTCCTGTAGGAGCTCTCAGTATTATTTTAGACATGTATTAAGCTGTCACATGTGTATGTACATGTAGCGATAAATTTTAGAGAAATTCTGTATTGTAAGATTTGGAAGGACTATACATTTTGTTCGTGTTATCCCAAATTCGAGTTATCCGAGTTCGAGATATCGAGGTTCAACTATATTTGCTTTAATAGCACATGGATGCAGGATGGTTTCGCCATGACGGAATCCGTAGAATCATACCTATCTATAGTATATCATAAACCAAACAAAGTAGACCCAGATCAGATGATTCCTACAGGAGTTGTCTGATCTGGGTCTACTTTGTTTGCAAAGGCATAGAAAAACGTATTTATGGAGTAAAGGGTTACGTGCAAGTAATAAATAAAGATTTTGTAAATATCAGTCAGTT
The DNA here is from genome assembly GCA_963576725.1 of Azorinus chamasolen. Lineage (NCBI taxonomy): Eukaryota > Metazoa > Mollusca > Bivalvia > Cardiida > Solecurtidae > Azorinus > Azorinus chamasolen. The sequence goes on along the minus strand of OY755239.1, from coordinate 66,235,142 downwards.
AACGTTTTGTAACAGAATAATGCAGAATATAATATTTGACTTTTGTAGAAAACATATTATGATAAGGTATAATTATATTTCATTATGAGAGAACGGAACAGACTGATCAGATAAGAAGACTCCTACACGAGCTGTCTGGTCTGTGTCTACTATAGTTGTAATAATCTCAAGTTCGTACCTATGTCCTTCTTTATCTTCATAAAACATATACAAATATCTTTATCATACTGCAAACCTGATATATGTCACGGCAAATTCATTCATAATTACATATCCTGTTAATTATGATTGACTGAATGATAATTGACTGAAATATCCTTTTAATTATGATTGACAAAAATGCACCACGACAAATAGTGCAGTCCCAGATCAGCAGCCGCCTTTTTAAGGCGGCGGCTGATCAGGGACTTTAGTTTTTATCTCAATCTCTGTTTCTATATCTGTGTTTTATTCCTTTGAAATTTGCATTTATTTATCTCATTTACTTATTGTACCGAATGATTTAACATAAATTGGATTGCAGACGACAATTAGAAATTTTGCGCCGACAGGATTAATTCAGTCAGTAGCTTGTCAAATGTTTTGACGATTCGAAAGTATCCATTTAGCAGATCTGAGTTTAAACAGATATAACAGTAAAACCTGTCTTAAACGGCCGGTCTATCATTTACTGAACATAGGAGTCTTAAAAGGCAGGCTGTTGCTTGAGGCAGGGGAAATTAATGCATGGGAACTTTCTGCATTACTTTTGACCTGCATTAAGCTACTATCTGTCTTAAAGACCCGTAATCATAGCTCGTTTTTGATGGCGGCTTAAGACATGTTTTACTATATAATTATTAGTACAGTGACGGTTAAGTGTATCTATATGCATCAGACCGCTTGCTGTTCCGCCAAACTGGTTTAACCCTTTAAGAGCTACAGATAAGGATGCGTACCCAAATACTAAAATCGTCATTTCTCGACTAAACCTTATACTGTGACCACTCTTTAGAATCGTCTCTTTGAGACGATTCTAAAGAGTGGTCGCAGTATAGGGTTTGGTGGAGAAATAAAAAAGTTAATCTTGAAAATGTTAAAAATCACTCATCTTATCTAGACCGCTGGCTTTACTATATGAATGTTTATGTAAGATATAATGCCATCAAGAAAATTAATTAGATTATGTGTTCATAATGACATATTGACATAGGATGCTTTGGCCATAGCAGAGAAACTGCCGTGTCATATCTATATTATATTATTAGCAAACAGAACAGATCCTGATATGATGGCTTCTTGGGACCGTTTGATCTGGGTGTACTCTGTTCACAAATGCATAGAAAGGCGTATTCATGGAGTAAAGGCTTTATTTAATAATGTTTTATTTCATTGACTCGTAACGCCGTCTGCAATTAGTTGCATGCTTCAAATGTCCTCTTTGGGTGTTCTTCATTTTTGCTTCAAACCAATAACCATAATACAGTAAAACCCCACTAATGCGACCACCAAAAATGGGCATAACTCTGGATGACAGAGGCAGGTGGTAGCTTAATGCAGGACAAAAGTAATGCAACAAGCTCCTATAGGAGATTTATGAATTACTTTTTTCCTGCATTAAGCTACCACCATATTGAAGCCCAATATAAAGCTCCTCTGGGAGCTTTCTGCATTAGTTTTGCCCTGTATTAAGCAACATTCTGCTTATAAAGACTCCCATGTTTGTTCATTAAGTGATCTCATTAGAGGGGTTTACTGTACTAGTTTGGATGGGCGTCTCATCTGAATCAAAACTGATTTCAAATGTACATACAATGCCGCCTATAGCAGCGGCAGGGTTGAAATGCAGCGAAAGAGGTACATGTATCAACAGTCTCAAAGCTTTTTTTCGAATGAACTATACTACACAACAAGCAACTCAAGCCTATTTGAATATTCAGGGATTTTCAAAAAGAAAGATTATTTTTTTAATTAACTATTCTAAACATCAAACAAGTCAAGCCTACATGAATATTCAGGGATTTTCAAAGATAAAACATGATTAACAGTGCAAACCCAGATTATAGGGATCCTCTGGGAGCCCTCTCAACTGGGTCTACCTTCTATGCAAAGGATATTAGTGACTAGTTTCCCGAACTGAAATGGTTTAATATGCAGATGGCAATTTTACATCAGGATAAATCTGACACTTGTATTGAAATAAATTCCACAGAGAGAAAACAAAATAACCAATCTTTCATTTTCATCATCAGAAAACTATCAAATTCTCTTAATGTTAACTAATTTACACAAATATCACTTATTTCATATAAACCACTCCATGCTAACCCTCCCAGTAGTATTGATAGTGGATAATATGGACATATTCAAGCCCAGCATGAAACACATCGTTAATACAAAATGGTAATCTACTTGTGCTGGTAGATTTATCGCTCTGGAGACATTTCAAATCACGCATAACACGTTTAAATTAACGTACTTAAGCTTGATGTCCGCTTATACTCTGATCTGGTGATTTTTTTTCCTCAAAAATCCGATTCGTTCAAACGTTTAGGAAAAGATTCTTCAAGCGTCAATCAGCTTGGATCCTGATGAGACGCCGAGTTACTCGGCGTCTCATCTGAATCCAAGTTGTTTACAAAAATGCGAGTCAGATTGCGAATGACGGGATAATGGTAAATATTCTGTATTTTAGATCTGTTCACATTATGCGGTCGTGGTAGACATAAACTACACGTGAAACCCTGCATATGCCTTATTAGTTAATGTGCATGTTATCTCGGTACGTGCATGCTGGACTCTCAAAATAATATTAGCTAAACTAACGATAGATGAACGTGAATAGAACACTAAGAGAGAAGACGACTTAGATTAATGTAGAGAAACACGTTCGATATTTATCCATATTCAATTCCCAGGATATATTCCAAAACAACAAAACAAGATTAGTACGAATGAGTTCAGTAGAAGAACAACTCTAGAATTAACTTTATGTGATAGAGAAGCCTTTTGACACCTTTTGACCTTTTTGCAAACAGAGTAGACCTATATCTTGCAATGAGCCGTCTAATCGAGACCTGGTCTGTTTGCTTGTGGATTTGTCTGATTTTACAGTTTCTGCCATTGCTAAAACTAGTGTGTACATATACCATTATAAAAATCATATTAATTAACCCTTCGCTTGCTATTCACGTCAATATACATACGTGTAAATAGTGAAGACCCAGATGAGACAGCTCCTGCAGGAGCTGTCTCATCAGGGTCTGCACTATTTACAAGTTGATTATGCAACCAGTGCACTCCACAGCAGTGATTTCACAGCGAAATACTTGTACACAGTGAAGATATTTGTAATTATACAACAGGGCATGGGTAAAGAAGGAGAAATGTATTTTAAAATTCAGCAAGAGAAGGGTTAACGATGTCAAAATTTCTTGCATGAATAATCATCACATACATGATCGACTCGCTCGATGTATTATCGTCTGCAACATGTGTCTGCTGCTGTAACCCTTCGCTTGCTGAATTTTAAAATACATTTCTCCTTCTTTACCCATGATATATATATACAGCAGAATCGATCTAAAACAACCGCCTGAAAGAGTTCTACATATAGGTAGTAAAGACTAGTGGCAGCTTAATAACGAAACAAATTCTGAAAGTATGAGATCGTTCGAAAGTAAAAGCAGCAATGCCAAAAGCGAAAAATGCAGACTGTTTTATTGAGTCTATTCATGAGAAGTGAATTAAAGTGCAACACTACTCACGCCCTCTAGCATAACTATAACATAACTAAAAACAAATTATGATCCAGAATGGCCAGAAAATATAATAACACTGAGAATGAAGTATGGGGCGACTGTACGGTACGGGGCAAGATTTTATTCCCTCGTCACTCGTAAAGCAGTCGCTTGTCCCATTACCTCATAGACTATTTATAGATCCAGCCACTTTGGATAAAACTACTGAAAAGGAGCATTAACTAGAAAAAATGATTGTTTTAGAATTGTATGGTTTAAAAACCATTGTGATAAATAGAGCATTTGCTCATGTGGAGCAAATGCTCTATTTATCACAATGGTTTCAAAAAGTGACTTTTCCAGAGGCGTCAAAAGACGTCAGTATGAGGGAATGTGCTAAGAGGGATCTATTGAAGTCAGTGTCAGCTAAATGTTTGTTAAGTTTTGTTGTTGTTAACATTTCCATGTTTTGTGAACATTTCCATGGTTATTAGTGAATAATAATACATTTTCATGTGTTCCACAGGTGTTTTTTTATTTCGACCATATGTAATCGTTGCAGAGGCCTGTTTGTTGTATTCTTCTACACAATTAATGTTTAGCCTGATTCGAGCGGATAAGTGAATGCCTATGTAAACAGTTCGAATACACATGAGAGGCCGAGTAACTGGGCATCTCATCAGGATCCAAACTGTTTGATACTCTGAAATTGTTTCTGAAAAGAAAATGTAAGATTAATCAATTTTGAAAACTGAATAGGCGACATTGACTACTAGCAATAATTGACTCAGCAGGCTAAATATTTAATACACATATCAACATTCATATAAACACGTTTTCACGCATTATACAAACAGAGCAGACCTTGATCAGACGGCTCCTTTAGGAGCCGTCTGATCAAGGTCTGCTCTGTTTGTTTTTAACATGATAAAGATCTGATTCTGCAGTTTTTGTGAAAGTAAGCAATTCCCTTGAAAAGTTTATCGTCGCTGTGCTGACAAAACCTCGTATATCAATTTTGGTCGAAAATCGTTTCTTCACGATTTCTGATTTAAATGTACCATGCCCACATCCTGTAAAAATATCAGCTCAATCGACCAATGAAAAGTGCCAAAACTCGCCCGTGACGAAACCTCGTATATTTATTGGTCTGATTTTTTCAATATCAAAACATCGTATAATTTTTACTCTTCAAGCATGCGGAGCAATGACATTAAACATATCAAAACACATGCAGATTAGGTCAGTGCATGTATTGTGGTAAACAGGTGTGTCCTTTTCTTGGTGTGTCAAGTGACTCAAGTGAAATGTAATAGTCGTATAGCATGATCGCCGGATAAAAAATAAACGACGAAATATCGTGGTAAAAGCTCGATAAGGTGAACACAACTTGGTACAAAAATATCGTACATTTAATCGTCATACTAAATGGTGGAAAAACTAAAGTTTTATCAATGATAGAATAAATAAAGTTTTATCAATTAATTTGCGTTTTAATATGGTATCAGAATATAGACCTCATTTGTCACATAAAGACGAATTCATAAAAAATCAGTTTTTTGCTTCTCCTGAAAAGTAATGAATTTCATTGTACGAGGTTTTGTCAGCACAGCGACGTTATATGATTAATACTGAGTTTATAAATTTTCATGTTGTCATTATTTTTTACATGAATATTGAACAGGGAAATGATTAAGGTAACGCCGCTATAGGTTATGGAATTCCGTTGATGTGTGAATATAGTGCCAGACACAGTCACGTTGTCTCAACGCTAATAATAATTATTCAATTCACGAGCCGGTACTTCGGACGTTGTGAGAAAACTGGGACTGACTCGTGGTAGGTTTATAAGTCTACTACAATACTTACTGTATATGTATGTCTGAAATAATGCTAGTTGTTTCATTGAAGAAGAACGTCTGGGGTTTTGAATTAGACATCACAACATATATGAAACACTGATGCTCTGTTGTTGAAACAAACACAACGCAGAAGTACTGAATTTTAACACCTAGAACGTGGTGAAAGAGTGTACTGGCATTTACAAATAGTGTAGACCCAGATCAGATAGTTTCTATAGGACTCCTTTAGCTTTATCATCGCCAAATGTCATTCAGTCATCTCGATCATTATGCTCTTTCATACTGAATGTAGTTAAACACTGGTGGGTCATTCCACTTTCAAAAATCAGCAAAGTGTTAACCGTGTCCCTCATATAAACGTGTTTTCACGCATTTGCAAACAGAGTAGACCCAGATCAAACGGCTCCTACAGGAGCCGTCTGATACATGTAAGAGTCTGCCCTATTTGCTAATGGAATTCGACAGATCTATTTCTTTACTTTCTAAAATGGCTATAATGTTCCACCTTCTATTTTTCATAATAACTATTTTGTCTATGAATATTCAGTATGTATTAAAAATTGTAATACACACAGAACATGGAAAGTGTTAAGTAGCTGTTGGAAGTGGATGCCAGTCGACGTCCCATTACAAACTAGCCATACCTCCATATGTAGTTTGAAATGGATTTGTCTGGTTGAATCCATACTATGGAACATGATTTCATGCATGTCAGTTTCGCCTTTCTCTTTATTTGTACAGTAAATTCTCGCTAATGCGACTCCCATAATTTATTAACCCTTAGCTTAAAATACATTTCGCCTTCTTTACCCATGCCCTGTTGTATAATTACATATATATTCACTGTGTACAAGTATTTCGCTGTGCAATCACTGCTGTGGAATGCACTGGTTGCACAATCAACTTGTAAATAGTGCAGAACTACAGGAGCTGTCTCATCTGGGTCTTAACTATTTACAGGTAGGTATATTGACGTGAACAGCAAGCGAACGGTCAGCATATGAGTCTGTAAAAGCAGATAGTTGCTTAAAGCAGGGCAAAAGTAATGCAGAAAGCTTTTATAGGATATTTCTGCATACCACCCATGTTCTGCATTAAACTTCCACTTGTTTTTACCCTTTACTCCATAAATGTCTACGCCTTTGCAAACAAAGTAGACCCAGATCAGACGGCTCCTACAGAAACCATCTGAGCAGGGTCTGCTCTGGTTGCCTTTGTTACAATACTTATTTTTTGATTGTCCAGTTTCTGTCATGATAAAACGTTATTTTGTTCATAGTGCCATTAGAAAATCAGCGAATCAATATGCATGATGTCATTATTTCTAACATGCATATTCATAGAGTAAAGGGTTAAACGTTTAGAATTAGACTCCTTTTGTGTGGTTGAATTAGCGATACTTTATTGTAATACCGTTTCAAGTTGTTTGAAGCTCAATCGATAACACAGAATAATGACCAATTGCAATATAATAATCGAGTTGCATGATTATTTCTAATATTATGCAAATTACTTCCTAACAGTATTCTGAAATATAAACAGCAAACGATTCGCATTTCCTCAAATTTGTTACATAACGTGTTATAACGTTTAAACCATGCCTGCAGAACAACATATTTCTAATGAGAAAATGATGACTATACGAGGATATGAGGATATGTTTACCGTATCGTTATATTTCGAAAAGTGACCATCCCCTTATCTGCGTTAAATGATGATTTCTGTTCACACTAGTTGACTAGCTGCTCAAAATATAATCGTCTACACGTACATCACTCACATTCGATGTCATCAAGCCATGGAACAAACGTTTTAATGGCCGAGTGTAACACAGCATAAATTCCTGTAGGAATCAGAGGCGTCTATTGTATATCTAACTCTTGCGGGACACGAGCCACACATATCCTGTGCAAACGGTGTAGACACAGATGAGAGGGATCCTAAGGGATCCCTCTCATTAGTGTCTGCACTGTTTGTCATGCTACACTTTTCAATAGAAAAGATCCCTAGATATTCACCATAAGCTTGACCTGTTTGAATTTCGGAATAGTCCATTCGTAAAGTCAGTGTTGTAAGGGTTAAGCTGTTTCAGGGAATATTGCAGAAGTAAAACTAATAGTTTCTTAACCCCTACCCAAATATTACTAATTAATTATATAATGTCTCAATACGGATAATCTAACGCTGGATAGTAAATGATTCGAGTGACTAAAAGGTAAACTTCAGCAGCCAGAGCTAACGTAATCACCATATATCACCACCCACTAGCAAGTAAATTTTAATTTATGAACTCTTTATTTCATTGCTTGTCTCTTTCGCTGCCAATGGCTTTCGGGTGGTATGTTTTCAAACAGTTTGGATCGAAATGAGATACAGGGTAACTCGGCGTCTCATCAAGATCCAAACTGTTGATGATGTGATTATGTTTTAAGGCAATATCTAAAAACTTTAATAATAAGTAAAATCAGCAAGTGGCAGCAGGTGGCACCAGCAGCAAAAGTATTATTTATTATAATATACAGTAAGACCCCTCTAATACGACCACCTAAAAGAAGTATATTTCTGGACGGTAGAGGCAGGTGGTAGCGTAATGCAGGACAAAAGTAACGCCGAAAACTCCTAGAGCAGCTTTCTGAATTAGTTTTGTCCTGTATTAAGCAGCCACCTGCTTATAAAGACAACCATGTTTATTTATTAAGTGGTCGCATTAGAGGGGTTCTACTGTAGTAGATAACACACGTAAGGTGTCACTGCATTATTGCAGTAGAAATGCGCTAAATACAATGCAAAGACAATATGACATACAATAGAACCTGTCCTAAGCGGTCATTTATTTATTGAACATAAATTGAGTTGTAAAAAGCACGTGGTTACGTCATCCGTGTCAAATATAACGCCGAAAGTTTAAATCGGATAGGAGCTTTATGCATTACATTTGCCCTGCATTATGTGATCGCACAAGCGAAACTTTATTTTGTATCAAATTATCAGAGTTATCATATCCCCTATGCCAGTGACATCAACTAAATTTTGCAAACATTACGAAACACGCTAAACACAAACTACGTAACTATTAATTGACACTGATGTAAGTAGTGTGCTTAGTCACATTGTAATTGTAGCAGGTAGTTTAGCTAAGCACACAAACCGATTGCCATTAAACTGCACAATGCGTACTTGTAAATGAAGTGTTCCTGTCGTTCAGATACTATATGTGCTTGCAATGCCAATTTTGTTTTACTAATTCATCTTATTCATTTATATATGCAAGTGTGCGTTACTTTAGCCCAGTGCCTAATGAATATGAATGTAAGAAATAATAATATCGTGAGTATAAATTAGCTGGGTTTTTTTTTATAATGGCATATAATCACATGATTATTTATCTTACTTAACTCTTTTTTATAACACATTACCCCCTAGTGACGCATATTTGCGCATCTATAAAAGTCACTTATGAAACCATTGTGAAACTCCTATAGGAGCAAATGCTCTATTTAACACAATGGTTTCAAACTACAAAACTATTTTCCTTTCCTCTAGTTAATGATCCTTTTTGGTAGAACATTCAAAGAGGTTGGGTCTGAAAATAGCCTACTAGGAGAGAATAAGGTTCTATTAACCATGTCACAGGTGGATATATATATTTGTACGAAATAATTACTGTATGACTATTAACTTACCTAATTATCTAAATAGCAACATTAACATTTCTTTTTTTGCGGCAGAAACTGTAGCGTAAGATCTATATTATTTAATAAGCCAACATAACAGACCCTGATCTGGGTCTACTCTGTTGCACATACGTTGATAAGCTAATGAGGCGTATGGTTAATTGCACAGTCTGTTTCGTTTAACTACATACTAACAAATTAAGTCAAATTATGTAAGACAGGGAATAAATGCATAGTACATTAATTTATCTGAACTAACCTTTTAAGGGCAATATATTCGATTAGTGTAGCTATTTGTAGAATATTTCCAGGATTTAACCTTTTATCCCAGAAAATTTCTTTTAAAACTGGGTAGACCCAAAAATACGGCTTTTGTAAGATCTGTCTGGTCATGATCTGTTCTGTTTGCTTTAGGAATTATATAGATCTGGTAATAAAGGTTATGCCATGGCCAATCTTTACTGTGCCTATTTGCTATCATAAACGCTTATTTAACCCATTATCTCATAGGCTATTTTTAAATACAACCTCTTTGAATAAATCTACCAAAAAGGAGCATTGACTTGAGAAAAGTAAACTTTTAGAATTTTGTAGTTTGAAATCATTGTGATAAATAGAGCATTTGCTCCTATAGGAGCAAATGCTCTATTTATCACAATGGTTTCACAAAATGACTTTTACAGAGTCGTCAAAAGTCGTCAATATCAGGGAATGGGTTAATTAATATTCGTGTTGATATCATTAATTACATGAATATTCAAGTAGTAAATGGTATACATCTCTTATATTATCAACAATACCTATGATGTTTGTAAGGAAAGCCAATAGTGGCCGGAAGAAAGCCCCAGCGGAATGTTGCCCCATCCTTAAAAACTGCATAGCGAAAGTTTACCCCATTATGCTTTTGCACACATGGAGTTTTGCCCCATCCTAATTTTTCACACACTACGAGTAATTCATTTTGCCTCTTATATAGCGGATTTCTGCCCATTTTACATTTGTAATGACACATTAACAAAGGGTAATGTATTTTGGACATAACAGCTAGTTTAGAATCAGATCTATATAATTTGATGGGCCAATAGATCAAGATCGTGGTGATAATGCTCCGAGTGCGCCGTCTGATCTGTACCTACTATGTTTTATAATGTGTCCAAAAGTGTTTCCAGCAGGTTAAGGTCACAATGATTTCGGATATTATTCCTGGAATTACATTCGCGCAAAACAATTTTCGATTTTATTAAATCTGTTAAAAGTGCAACTCGACTCATACCCCGAAGCACCGGCTTAACCGGTATTTCAACTTGAATGCAGCCAATATTAATTAGTTGAATCAGTCTAAAGTTGGATCAATGGTAGCTACTGAAATATAACCAGAGCTTCAGATAAGATGCGTAATTTTAATCATTTTTAAGCATAGCCTCCTTATTTCTTCACCAAACTCTATACTGTGACTACTCTTTAGAATCGTATCGGAGAGACGATTCTAAAGAGTGGTCACAGTATAGGGTTTGGTGGAGAAATGACGAATTTGGTATTTGTATACGCATCGTTATATGTAGCTCTGACAACGGCAAATAGTACAGACCGATATGAGACATTTCTCCATTATATGTCTACACTATATGTACGCTAATATGTACGCCAATAGCATGAGTAGGATAAACTTTGCTGATATTAACAATCCAGACATAAACTGCTGATCCAAGATGCACTTTTCACAGGCACCGTAACTGAGCGTTCGATTCTGGTACGAATGAAATGTTTTTAGAACATTGTTGTATGTGATACAGCTTATCTCGTCATATTGGTCATTCAAATGTTAGAGTGGTATTTGACCCATTCCCTCATAATGAGGCCCTTTGATACCTCTGTAAACGTCACTTATTGAAACCATGGGAGCAAATGCTCTATTTATCACAGTGGTTTCAAAACAACATAATTCTAAAAGTTACCTTTTCTCTAGTAAATGTTCCTTTTCGGTAGATTTATTCAAAGAGGTTGGGTCTAATATATACTATGGGGAAAGGGTTAAGCATGGCGAGGTTAACAGTTTACACACACATACACTCAGACTAAAGTTTCCTATTTGGCAAACCATTCTTAGTTAAACAACTTTGCAAACAGAGTAGACCCAGATCAGACGGCTCATATAGGAGGTTTGCTTTGTTTGCTTATGGTAAAATATAGATCTGTGTGCACAGTTTCTGGCCGAGTCAAAATGTCTTGTGTTCAGACGCTATTAGTATAACTTATCCAATTATTACTTCTGATGTCATTATTTCTTACATGAATATTCAACAGGTAAAGGGTTAATAATAATAAATGTCTTCGATGAAGTATTACATGTACTCTTTGTTCATACATGTATGTATTTATTCGTGGATGCACGTGCACTGGTGATCAACAGACGGACAGATCCTCGCAATGCATTTATATCCGTTTCTGAAGCATGGAACGAATAGTTTAACCCTTTACCCAATAGCCTGTTTCTAGTTTTGAAGACATATGACCACTTAAAGCAGGTTGAAAGTAAAGCAGAATGCGCCTTAAGGCGCATTCTGCTTTACTTTCAGCCTGCTTTAAGCTACCACCTACTAGGATATAGAAAATATTTATTATGCAATATGTTCATGACTGTATGAATTTGAACTATTTTCTTCAGCGGAGGAATAAATCAAACACGCTAAAAGCCGCTTCTATCAGGTAAAGGGTTAATCGGGTCGTGTGTAGTGCGTACCATTACTAAAGTGATGATCTCTACATGCAACGGATTTTTTATAAATCCCTAAAATTTATATAAATTATTTGTTTATATGCTGAAAAGAAGTATGTATATCGCAAGAAACCCTATCAAATTAAAGCTGAAGAAGACAAGTCATTAAAGTGTATGATGTCGATGTTATTCGCCAATGCATTAGTATGGATTTGAGTCGCGTTTTAGTTTCGCAAATGTTTGCCATATGCCGATGATATTTGTGTACAACAACAAAATATAACTATGGACAACGGTTTTATTTTGTATTAAGTGCAGTTTTCAATATTCAAATTGACAATATTCATAATGATGATTTCACATAGCAAATACAATGTTTTATGATGTTATTGAAAATATGTATTTATTAAGGCCTATCACTTTAACGAAAACGTAATATTTGGGCTTTTAGCAATCTGTATGCAGTAGAACCTGTCTTTAGCGGTCATCGAAAAGAGGTCTAATCATGGGTCGGTAAAGCATGGGATAGCTTAATGCAGGTCAAATATAATACTGAAAACTCCTGTCTGCATTACGTTTGCCCTGCATTATGCAACCACATGCTTTGTAAGACTCATATGTTTAATAAATAAACGGGCGCTTAAGATAGGTTTTACTGTATGTAATTAATAAGCTGAATCACCTGTCATGATAGATTGGACTAGATAAATATGATATTAGTGGAAATGACAAAACTTTACACCTCTCGTCGTCATAGGCGAATCCGTGGTAACCTTTGCAAACAGTTTGGTTCCAGAGAAGACGCGGATCAACCCGGCGTCTCCGTGGGATCCAAACTTGTGTTTGACACTGTTTTTATTTTGTAAAGCAATTAAAGAAAATGGCACCCGAAGTAGACTACACTCTTATCAGATTAAGTTGATTTACAGCTGTATTAAACGGTATTTGTAGTAAAAGTATGGTTATATTAAATGGTACAGTAAACCCACTCTAAACCGGAATTCTAATTGAGGAGAAGGGGATCTCTGCATGACTTTCGCCCAGTATCAAGCAGCGATTTGGCTCCAAAACCGAAATTTAAACTACATTTTACTGTATGTGTTGTAAATCAACATTTGGGTGACAGTTGTTGTTTTACTCAGAGTTGTTGATATGATGAATATTTAGGGATTGGACAGTTTCCTTATCCCTGACAAATCCTGACTTGCTGCTACAGTAAATACAGTAAAACCTCTCTATAACGACCACACAGTTATGTTAATTAATTGGTATTAAGGGCAGGTGGCTGCTTAAAACAAGGTGGAAGTAAAACAGAACGATCCTACAGGAGCGTTCTGTTTTATTTTCACATTGCTTTAAGCAGTCACCTGCCTTTAACACAAACTACTTGATGTAATTTAGTGGCCGTTATAGAGAGGTTTTACTGTATACATTGAATAGGCGAATCACTACAGAGTAGCGGCAAATAAAGGATTGCCTTAGAAACAAGAGATGGATCAGTAATTCGCAATGTCCCTATAACGTGTTTCAGACTTTGAAATGATAAATGATTAAGAATGATGCGGAAATACGAACGCAGTTGTTTTAAAAACAGCGGCATTAATGTCAGCGAAAATTATGCGGATTGCAAAGAAGCTATAGTAATGAGAGATTTACTAAAACCCGCGAGATAGCCATAAAGGCGGCTGTATTATCGTTTGGGCTGTATAAGGTTTATAGAATTAAAGAGGCGACGTTAATGATTGTAGTTATAACACTGTTAACATATTTTGATATAAATGTATTCTGTAATTCAATGCATATAAATATTTCATTTAATTCTCATTAATTATGAAATAATTAATAACAAATGCAGCAGTATTTGTGGTGATGTTGGTAGTGATACTTGTAGGATTGATAGCCGTGGTAGTCGTAGCATAAGTGGTAGTTGAAAAATAAGAAGTTGTTGTAGCTTTAGTGGACTATGTATTAGTAGCATAAATATTGGGGGTAACATGAGTAGTAGTTGTACAACTAGTGGTACTTGGATAATTCTTTATGTAGCATAAGAAGCTGTGGTAGTTGTAGCATAAGTTGTACATGTAGTCGTAGCATAGATGTTGATGGAAACATTACATGTAGTTGTAGCTGCACTTGCAGCATTAGGTTAGTTATGGCAATAGTTGTAGTTGTTGCATTAGTAGTCGTTGTACCAGTAGTAGTTGTACCAGTAGTAGTTGTACCAGTAGTAGTTGTACCAGTAGTAGTTGATGTACATGTTACACAAGAGGTAGTGGTAGTTGTAGCATAAATGGCACATAAAGTCGAAGCGTAAATGATGGTGTAAGTAAGTGTGATAGTTTTAGCATAAATGCTATTTGTATAATTAATTGTAGCTAGTTACATGTATATCATTCATGTAGGCGTGGCTAGATGTAGATGAAGCGATATTTGTTGCATAAGTTGCAGTTAAATGTAGTTATAGCATACGTGTAGTTGTACATGTAGCTATTTAAAGCATAAGTAATAGTCGTGGCTAGTTGTAGCATAAGTTAGAGTCGCATCATAAATAGAAGTTGTATTAAAGTAGGTAATTAAATTAGAAACAATCTGTGTAATGACACTTATGATAGATGTATGTTTATATGATAAACACAAAAATTTATCGCATGATGTTGTACTTGATTTTACGGTGCCTTCATCAGTGTCCTAAATACACCTATATACTCGGATAAGGCGACTATAACCCCCACGAACACAGATGTCTCGTCATATATGAAAGCGGTAACACGTTGGTTTATATAATTTGTTGTTAAATCAATACTATCAGTAGCCCAGCTGTAAAATGATACTGAAAGTGATTATAATAATTATAATAATGACGACAGTAAAAGTAATAATAATGATACATTTAATAATAACAACAATAATTAATAATAATGAAAATCATGATATGATAAAACAATAAATTAGATAATAATGATGATAATAACATTTTAATAGTAAAACCAATTGTTGATAGTAGTAGTAGTAGTAGTAGAACGAGGAGTGGTAGTAGTAGTAGGAGTAGTAGTAGTAGTAGCTTTAGAAGTAGTAGCAGTAATAACAGTAGTATAAGTAGAAAAAAATGGTTATAGTAATAGTAGTAGTTCTGGTAGTGATAGAAGTAGTAGTAGTAGTAGTAGTAGTAGTAGTAGTAGTAGTAGTAGTAGTAGAGGTAACAGTTGTAGTGTAGTAGTAGAAGTAGTAGTAGTAAAAGTAGTAGTAGGGTGGAAGTAGTAGTATTAGGAGGAGGAGCAGGAGGAGGAAAAGGGAGGAGGAGTAGGAGTACTAGTAGTAATATATTTTGAAGTAGTAGCAGTAATAATACATGTAGTAGTATAAGTAGTACTCATAAATGGTTGTAGTAGTAGTAGAATTTGTGGTAGGGATAGTAGTAGTGGTGGTAATAGTAGTAGTGTAGTACATGTTGTAGTAGTAGTAGTAGTAATAGTAGTAGTAGTAGTAGTAGTAGTAGTAGTAGTAGTAGTAGTAGTAGTAGTAGTAGTAGTTGTTGTTGTTGTAGTGTTAGTAATAAAGCAATAATGTGGGACAATGCTTGAAATGACAGTTGCTTAAAAGCAAACAGAGGTATGATTTGAAATGAAATGATTCTGGCACCAGATGGAAAACATGCTTATATGGTACAACACATTCAGCTGGTCACTAAGGTCTGTACTGAGTAAATCACTTTGAAGTTGGTAACATATGTTTAGCCAAACAACTTTAACAGTAATTAAGTCTACACTATCTCATTAACTTAGCATATATACATTTTGTATTATTATTTCAAAAGGAAGATAATCAGATGCAAAGGGTGAGTTCACCATTTAAATACAGTACACACATACCCTGCCATTTGCAAACAGAGTAGACCCAGATCAGATGGCTCCTAGAGGATCTCTCTGATCAGGGTCTGTACTGTTTGTCATTCATAATCCTCAAGCAAGTTTTCGCCTTTCATACTGATTGGACTATATAGTTAAAAACTAATGGGATATTGCATTATGAAAATTCAGCGATGAAATGATTAAACCATTTGCGCCCAGTGGATTCTTCCATGTTTATATATTGGATTAGTCCATTTTTTATCTAAGGGGTGCCAGGCCTAAATTTTCAATTTCGTTTTGTTTTATATTGAAATTCCTATATGCAAACAGTGTAGACTCTGATTAGACGCCTCATTATGCGGCGTCTGAACAGAGTCTACACTGTTTGCCTACGTCCCATATGTGGCATCATGGGAGCAAATGGGTTAAAAGCAAAACGGTCACGCAGTACAGTTTAGGCATGTCGGAAAATGTACCAAACAAAGCTGTCGAATAACAGTCCTAAATATGACACTGGTAGTTAATATCATATATCAAGGTTTTATGTTATTGACGAAAAACAGAAATATTTGCAGTTTTCTGTACCTGATGAAATCTTAAGATTTTATTAGAATATTGGATCAAGTATTTCATCACTATATATGTGCATTGCGTTTTTTATATGCTCGTTTTTATACGTCTTTACACCATCGGAAAATTAATACGTTTTAACCATATCATGTATTAATACAATGAAAATGCAAACGTAGTATTTTGATTGATTTACATATTTGTACTATCGACGGTCATATCTAAACAGCATACGTTTCTGTTACGGACTATTCTTTTGAATATTCTGAATATGGAGATTATGAAATAAAAGCACATACTAAATTACCTTACAGTTCCGTATGAAGTGCGGGAAATATGTCTAGTTAAAATATAACCCTTTACTTCATAAATACGCCTTTCTACGCCTTTGCAAACAGAATAGACTCATGATATGCTCTATTTGCTAATGAAAAAATATAGATATAATTCTACCGATTCTGCCATGACCCAAAACTTTCTTTGTTCATATGTTATTTGAAGAGTGCATATAAATAGTATTTATGGTATCATAATTTCTTGCATGAATACTCATTGATGAAAAGGATAATAATAAAAAATATTCAGGGGTTCATTTTTACAAAACATTGTACAATAGAAATGGTAGTAAGTTATAACAAACGACGACCGTAACTTCAAGTTGTCTCTTTATAAGCAGGTGGTTGCTTAATGCAGGACAAAGTAATACAGAAAACTCCTCTAGGAGCTTTCTGCATTACTTTTGTCCTGTATTAAGCTACCACCTGCATCTGTTGCGATAGTGGTATGTTAGAACTTGCAATAATTTCTGTGAAAACATTAAAATAAAAATGTTGCATGACAGAATATGTATATTTGGTCTGTGAATATTAATGGCGGTCGTGGATTAGCACTTACGATAATATTTGGTCTTACGATCTTTTGTAATATGGAACCCAGATATGTATATCTGTTTTTATATGCAAAACTATGTTTAACCCTTACCATGCGGAATACGAGTCACTAATGACCTTTGCAAACACTGTAGACTCCTTGAGGAGCCCTCTCATTAGAGTGTGTACTGTTTGCCATGTTACTAATGTCTTTAGAAAATATCCTTAATTACATTGTATTCACAATAAACATGACCTGTTTGAATTTTGGAATAATCCATTTGAAAATTTAGCATTAAAAGGGTTACTGGTGTATTGTTGCATAATGGAAACACTAATAATATTCACATATTTTAAATAACTAATATTCAACATTATTCACTACTGTCATGTAATTAACTTGTCGCTGTCAATGTCGCATCTTATGAGACACCTTGTAACTCGGTGTCTCATATGAACCCAACTGTGTGTTACTGTGATATTAATTTTGCAAAAAATAGGAGAAAATTAAACAAACATAAAACGTAGCAGACGACATATTTTGCAGACAAATTATTTATAAGCGTCTGAGTTATCATATGTATATATTAGAAATAATTGAATGATATATCATATATTACTTATATATTGGAAATGCTTAAAATATATTAACCCTTTCCTTCATATAAACACATTTCACACATTTCCAAACAGAGTGGATCCTGATCAGACGGCTCCTATAGGAGCCGTCCGATCAAGGTTTGCTGTGTTTACTTTTGACATAATATAATTATACACCATGCATCTGATTCTACAGTTTCTGTCAATGCGAAAACTTTTCTTGAAAAGTTTACATAATAACAATACAGCTAATAAATATTCATAATGTCATAATGTGTACATGAATATTCAACAGGGAAAGGGTTAATCCTGAACTACTGCTTTACCTGTTATTTAGAATCCAAAGTAATTTAAATTGATACAACGTTGTAATATAACTATTTATCCTCTATGATAGCAGCATGTCTGCGCAGCTATGTCAAAGCTTAAGTATTATCACGGTACTACGTAAACGAACAATCCCAGCTCAGAGCTAGTGTTGAAATAACCAAAGTAGTTCCAACAGGGCTGTGGAAGTGATTTGGACTGCACAGGGTGTGTGTATTGGATAGAGCACTTGGCAGCGTTCAGTGAAGCTATCACGTCACTCCTGCTTTGTTTCATCGTATAATGAATATCTTCCTTACTTAAAATATCGTACAAAATAGACCTCATTAATTAACCAAAATCTAAATGATCGCATCAGTTTGTTAATGCATTTAAACCAACTGCATTTAAACCAGCTGAACTAATGCAGTGTTCAGAGTTAGTTCTGTTATCATAGCTAATTATTCGTTCCATTTAGAATGTTTGAATCTGTCTATGATATCGGTATTGCATTTAGCCTTCTTTAACCTTTCAATGCGAAATTTGCAGAGTGGAATATTCCATCATTATTTATTGGTAGAGTCCACACAATATAAAAGGGTAACATTTGAGAGAGTAGTTTGAATAGCAAACAGGGCAAAGCCTGGCCAGATGACTCAACTAGAAGCCCTCTGATCTGGGTCTACAGTACAACATGTCTTAAGGGGCCATCAAAAGGAGGTCCTAATTATGGGTCTGTAAGGCTGTCGGTAGCTTGATGCAGATCCAAATTAATGCACAAAGCTAATGTATGAGCTTTCTCTATTACTTTTGCCCTGTATTGATCAATAACCTGCTTTTTAACAATCCTATGTTCAATAAATGAATAGCCTTTTTAGACAGATTTGTTTTGAAACGTAGTACATATGGCTGTATTACATTGACCCCGAAACATAAATTATATAAATATGTGCACATATTACATTATATATATTCTGGACGATTCCTATGACTGACAGAAAAATAAATTGATCCAACCAACTGGGCAGCGACCCAGTCAGAAAATGCAATAACCTTAAAATTGATTTCTCAAACGGATTTTATTCCCCTCCAGTGCTTTCTAAATGCAGTCGTTTGTGTTTGTTTTACTGGCCCATGGAACTTGCAAGAAATGGTCTTGTCTGTATTGGCCCTTGCTAGTTTGAAGTAATTCCATTTGGCGTTGAATCTGCAGATGCTTCGAATTGAAAATTGGATTAATTCAACCTTTAACTTACAGGGAAAAAAGTACGCAAAGAGATAATTTGGCTACTTGCGCATTTACATTTCATTTATTCTTGAATGTACTTATGCAAGAACAATTAGAGAGCTCACTGACAGGTTTACTCAGTGTCTTATCTGGATCAAACTTGAGTGAACAAGCTGTCCCACATTCAGTTACACTTTATGGAATGTTAAGACACATGCTGGTTAACATTTTCTATTTCTGGTATTGACACAAAATGTTTCTCATCCCTTATCCTGGTGTAAGCATTATTCTGCCGCAATAGTGGCATACAGCGCATGTGTGTTACTTCAAATTCGTTCAAGCCGGTAAGAAGGTACAGTGGACCGTCGTTATGTACAACGGAAGTGTTTGTTTCCAGACATTTTGCTGGTATAATGAGGTTGCAGTTATAACGAGTTTAAATATGAAAGGAACCATATGGCCAGTTTTAAGCTAGTACCAACAGGTGAACGCTTAATGCAGAACGCAAGATGTGCAAAAAGCTCCTTTTTCACTTCTTGTGTTTTGCATTAAGCGTTCACCTGTCTTATTGGTATTGTACATATTTATTCACTGGTTGTTTCAAAGACGTAACGCTAATTCTATTTCAAGGCATTTTGCCGGTATAACGAGGGTACCATTGTAACTAATGCCGGTATAATGAGGGTTCACTGTATATAGACAAGGCATCTACAGTCCTGGTCAGATGCCTAGTTACATGACTTATCTGGATGAATCTAAACTGTTCGCAAATATCACCCAAGTGTCGTTCATCAGGATAAGGTTAAAGACGAAATCGATGGTGATTTGTTTTTATAATTACCTTTGATAGCATGAAACTTGGCTTTACAAACATTTCTATCGCCGCTGTTAGATGCATACTTAATTATAAAACAACGGTGAAGTTGCCCTCAGTTTCCATATCATTTACTCTTTCCCCTCGTATATACGCTTTTTTCACGCCTTTAAAAACATCGTAATCCAAGACCAGGCGGCTTAAACAGTTTACATTATAAATATTAATACATATCCATAATGGCATTGTTTCTTACAATGAAAAGATAAAGGTTTATAAGTATTGATGTTCTGTTTCCGTTTTCGGCTAAGTTTATTGTGTTGTGTTGTGAGCATGGGTGTATGTCCCTTATAAACTTTCTCACTGACCTTCATCCTTCATCGAGCTATCACCTGCTATATAGACCGGTATTGAAGTTAATTTGAAACTCCATTTGACAGGGACTCGGCTACGGTTTAGCGCCGTTTTACTGTGTAAGCATCTTCATCTCTTATAATGTACATATATAGGAATTACTATGCTAGTAGTTTGGAAGTTTAGCTGTATTTTGGTGAGTTAGAAAAGTTGTTAAATGCGAGCCTTGTGTCTCGGATAAATATCCTCTAAACCGAACTCTTAATAAAGAATATTTTCGATAGTTTAGGTAGGTGGCTGCTTAATAAAACGTGAACGTCGGAGCTTTCTATGTGACTTTTATCCTGCATTAACCCATTCCCTCATATTGACGACTTTTGACGACTCTGTAAAAGTCACTTTGTGAAACCATTGTGATAAATAGAGCATTTGCTCCTATAGGAGAAAATGCTCTATTTATCATAATGGTTTCAAACTACAAAATTATAAAATGTTCCTTTTCTCAAGTTAATGCTCCTTTTCGGTAGATTTATTCAAAGTGGTTGTATCTAAAATAGCCTATGGGGTAATGGGTTAAGCTGCCACTGGTCTTCAAGAGGGGAATTGCTACAGACAAGAGGGGTGTTACTGTACTGTAATTATGACACTAACACATGTTTTACAATCGATGCTCGACCCATTGCTATCTCGAGTCATAAGTCCAGCTAATGCGGACTTAAGTGAAGCAATTACTTACACGATAAACGCCAGAAACCAGCTATATACGTGTATCCCATATATAAGCCATGACAAACATGCTTCATTAGGACTGACAATTATAAGTAGGGTTACATTAACGCTTTCAATATTTAAGTGGGGTGCTCCATCACTGTTTAAAGGTAGAGTTCATTCAGGACGAAAGGGTGCAGTTGTTTGATAGGATGTTAAGTGTAAACCAGTGCAGATCCTGATCATAGGACTCCTCTAGGATATGGGTTTGAAAATGACGACCAGTTGAGGAAAGGTTAAGAATAATGTGCATGAATAATACAAATGTAAATTCTCCGGGCGATGCATATAGGCTGGTATTAGACGGGGCTCGTCGAAAATGTTTGCATGCTTGATCGACAGACTGTATTATACCCCGCCCAAGGAAGTTGCTCGGTGTTGACCCGTCCGTCCGTCCGTCAATTCGTTCGTCAGTCCGGCCGCCCGATCGTCCATCACTCCGTCTGTGTATCATAATACATTGTTGCTCATCTAGCACTTTAATTTCTTGACCGATTTATTTCAAATTCGCTTCAGGAGCCGTCTGGTCAGGGTCTGATTTGTTTGGTAGTTGGATTTGATAGATCGGTCAACTTAGTAGCTAAAATGGATACAATGTCCCACCTTCTATATTTCATTGTAACTATTTTTTTCCATGAATATTCAGTATACATTGAAATTAGGAATAGATATAATAGGGAAAGGATTAAGAAATGTAATCAACATTACGTCATTAATTCTCATTCTTGCAGAAAACGTGCTGTTGTAGTCCCGATTGCTCATGTATTAACAAGGAGAATCTCGTGCGCACGCGCTGTTGTTACCCGAGTTTAATTATACCTTTGCGGGGCCTATCGTCAACAGTAGACGCAAGTAATACAGCGTTTTACAGTGTCCTGGTAACAGCCTAAATCGAATGAAACGTCAAATAAGTAGCGTATGGTTGTACAGGTATGTTGAACAACTAAATGAACACAGGAAAGCAGACAAAAGGTTTAACGCATAAATGGCAATACTACGCGTTTGTGTCGGGCAATAACATCAGTTATCCCGCAGTGTTCTTTGGGACTGCTGTTTCCCTCACCCCTTGGGCTCGGAACAACAGCAGCCCCTCGAGACACTGCAAACGTTATTGCCAGAAAACAAACGTGTATTAACCCTCTAATCTGAAATAAATATTCAAAACAAAAACACACTAGTCTCTTGGATGCACCAGAACATGTTGAAGCTCAATACCGATAAACACTGAGGTTATATTGTTCCAAACAAAAAAAACCCACAAAAGTACCTGAAGACACTCATGTGTAAGTAGGATCCTCTAAAATCAAACCATCGCTGTGTGTGAAGAATCTTGGTGCAAGGCTTGATTTACAAATGGAGTTGACACAACACGTGAATTCCGTGTGTAGATCTAGTTACGCACAGCTCCGGCAAATAGGCCATATAAGACAATACCTATCACCTGATGCTACCAGGACTTTGATAAACTCCCTGGTTACATCACAACTTGACTACTGCAACTCATTGCTGCATGGAATTTAAAACAAAAACTACAACAACGTCAAAGGGTGCAAAACACAGCAGAACGTATCATAACCAAGACTTCTCGATATAATCATATCACTCCGGTCTTGAGGGAACTTCACTGGCTTCCGGTTCAACATTGGATCGAATTCAAAATTTTGACACTTACCCAAATTACATGTCAACATGCTTGACGTGTACAGGCTTGGCAGAGAGTTTTGGTCAGCAAGTAGTTCGGTGTCGTTGGTTGTGCCAAAACGTCGTATGGTAACATATGGGAATAGAAGTTTCATACATGCAGCTCCAAACCTTTGGAATGCTCTACCGTCAGGCATTAGTGACGCCAGCTCACTGGCACCTTTTAAAAAGATGTCTAAAACCCCATTTCTTCAACATATTTTACTAGGACTTGCAAATAGTGGTTGAGTAATATCCTGTCATTTATTTAGTTGGGCACTGTTTGTAAGCACTTTTTTTGTGTCGCATTGTGCTTGGTGGTGGATCTTGACGGTAGGAATATCCCAAATTCTTTTGAAACCACTCAGATTGCGGCTCGGGGCAGCATTGTGTCTCATTCAGTGTCAGCTGATGTCTACAAACGCATTTCTTTGACATATTTTACTAGGGCATTACTAGGACAATTAAGGAAACGTAGCTAAACGTCGCCTTGGCCACGGAGTGTCGATCCTGCCACTCTATTGTGACTGTCGGGGCATTTTCGAACCCCTCCCATTTCGAACATTTGCTACTTGCAAATTATTGGTCGAGGATTATCCAGTCAGTTATTTAGTTGGGCACTGTTCGAAGGCACTCGATGTGTGTGTGTGTCGTTTTGTGCTTGGTGGTGATGGTAGGGATAACCCAATCTCTTTGAAACAACCCGGATTGCGGCTTGGGACGGCATTGTTTGACTCATTCAGTGTTAGTTGATCTGATATTACGATATTCCTTCGCCAATTTTGCATACTTGATGTATATATTGGTGGTTTGTCCTGCTTTCATATGCCTTTACAAAAGAATCTAATAAATACTTCGGATGTCAAATTTCGTACATAAACATATTCCACAAGGAAAGAATTACGAGCTGACACTAATCTGAGTCTAGTATTAACACAATCTACAGTTCTTGCAACGCACATAAAAAGAACATTTTCACAAAGTATGGCAGCTAGAAAAAATATGTTTCATGATACATGGCATGCACTATGACTGGAACGTAATTTGAAAATATGAATATTTAAACACATATTGGCTTTCTTAATGTCGTGAAATATGAACCGTTACTTGCCTTTCTGTTGTCAGAAGTCACTAAGCTGTCTCAATGCGCTGTATTCATAGACTAATGCCTAGGATTAGCCAGAATAAGTCTGTCTATGTGCGTGGCGTTTCGAGTAAGCAATCAATCTGCTTGCTTAGTAGGGGCAATCACAGGGGAATTATGTAAATTAAATGATTAAACCCTTATCCTGTCATAACAAATGGTGTAGCAGAACATTTCGTCGAGGTGACTTTAAAAATAACAATATCCAGTTGGCTTAATTGCAGAGCTCCAGATAAGGAGCGTAAATTAAAACAGTTTGAAGACTAGCTCCTTTATTTCTCCACGAAACCCTATGTTGAGAGACGATTCTAAAGATTCTAAAGAGTGGTCACAACATAGGGTTTGGTGGAGAAATGGTGATTTGAGTATCTGAGTACGCACAGTTATCTGTTATTCTGTTAAGTGTTTGCAAAAACTATTGGCCTAGTCGCTGACAACTTATTCGCTTACACGGCATCTCATCTAGATTTAAGCTGTTTGCAATGCCAAAGAAGACGCTCTTGGTATAAGAAGTGTTAACCCTTATCCTGCTAATATATAATGTTATCTCAGTATCATATCATCTGAATTTTTAATCGACAAACAGCTTGAATTATAATAAGATTCAATAATAAGATCTCATTTTGATTCAAGCTGTCTGAAAATGTCAGTCAAGCCTAGCATGGGTTGTGCTAATGCACATTTATTTACGCGAAGCAAACTTTTTAACTGATGGATTTCTAATTTCAATGCGTATCCAGATTGGCAGCTAATGATTTTTTTATGGCCAAGTCGGACGTTTCGTCATTATCCATATTTAACATACAATCCAACATTTCAAGCCAGAACATACGAACAAATGTAAGTTTGTGTCTGCTGCCTTGTATTTTATACAGATCCGACAGACCGAATTGAATACATTACTCTTATGCATTGATTGGTTCTTAAACACCTATTGAATGACTTCTATAAACCAATTATTTGGTCAATGAAAAATGTTCAAAACAATGTTTTTGAAACCTTACAGTTGTGTATTCCTTGACCGAACGTACGGCTTGATCCCTTAGTCATAATTTTACACCACTGATGAGGTGCTTGCATCTTACCCTTTCCTTCATGGATCTTTAGTTAGAAATAACAACTTGATGAATTTAAATTATCTGATCTTTTTTTAATAGTACTGTGAACAAGATAATATTTGTCCATGGCAGACAAATATCTATATTATTACATACTCAAAAATAACTCATAAAGGAGCTGTCTGATCTTGGTTTACACTGTTTGCAAAGGAATGAGGAAAAAGTGTTAAATAATTCAATGGCATGTTTGTATATCTTTAAAAATACATCGTGCATTACTTATTTACCAGTATGTTTACTGTCGTTTATATGTTTATTTCCTTCAAAATTCCCGTTGTAATTTGTCATTATAGTTTTTTATGATACAAACTAATAACGTGTCAGGTACTAAAGTGTCCTCAAGTATGCAGTATACAGTCTTAACCCATTCCCTCATATTGACGCATTTTGACGCCTCTGCAAAAGCCACTTTTTGAAACCTTTGTGATAAATAAAGCATTTGCTCCATAGGAGCAAATACTCTATTCATCGTAATGGTTTCTAAACTTCCACAATTCTAAATGTTTCCTTTTGTCTAATAAATGATCCTTTTCGGTATATTTATTGGAAGAGGTTGGATCTAAAATTAGCCTATATAGCCTTATACCGGGAGTGAAACACATACAGTGTCGGCTCAAACTTGGATATGGGGGCAAATGTGACTACTTCCGAACCTATCAAACTTTTCAGGAACTACTGACCAAGTGTCAAACAGCTTAGTTCTTGATGAGATGCTGAATTATACGGCGTCACATCTGTATCCAAGCTGTTTGCACATGCGAGTCATGTGGCAGATACCCAGATAAAAGTTAAATATCTCAGTCAGGAAACGGGATTGACATCCTCCTCGTTCTGTGAACGGCACTGGGCAATTAGCACGAGTAACAACAAACGATATGCGTGATGTATCTATTTAAAAGAGGTATATATGGTGACAGCAACGCGATGAATCGACACTTTCTTAATATGTTTGTCACAATGTATGTCACGATAGAGTAAGGTGCAGTTTCACACTATACTCTCCGTATATAGTATGGATGTTGTTATGGACAGTTCGAGTAATACACTCTAAAAATACAAAGAAATTAATTAAAAGCTTGTTTACTCCACTGAACGTCTGGCGATGTAATTTCGCTAATGAATCGTTGTTAGTTGCACGTACCCGTAGACTTTTCGGTGATGAATCGTTGCTAGATGCAAGTGCCTGTAGATATTTGGTTGATGAAACATTGCTAGTTACAAGTACTCGAATATATTTGATTGATGTAGCGTTGCTAGGTGCAATTACTCGTAGATATTCGGTTGATGAATCATTGCTAGTTGCAATTACTCGTAGATATTCGATTGATGTATCGTTGCTAGATGCAATTACTCGTAGATATTCGGTTGATGAATCAATGCTAGTTGCAAGTACTCGTAGATGTTTGGTTGATGTATCGTTGCTAGATGCAATTACTCGTAGATATTCGGTTGATGAATCATTGCTAGTTGCAATTACTCGTAGATATATGGTTGATGTATCGTTGCTAGATGCAATTACTCGTAGATATTCGGTTGATGAATCAATGCTAGTTGCAAGTACTCGTAGATGTTTGGCGAATGAATCAGTAAATTACATTGATAAGAGGACCGCGTGCCACACACCCGCCAATAGCCTTTGCTAAAAGTATTCAAGACTACTTGGCTATTAACCCTTCGCTTGCTATTCACGTCAATATACCTACCTGTAAATAGTGAAGACCCAGATGAGACAGTTCCTGCAGGAGTTGTCTCATCAGGGTCTGCACTATTTACAAGTTGATTGTGCAACCAGTGCACTCCACAGCAGTGATTGCACAGCGAAATACATGTACACAATGAAGATATATGTACATGTAATTATATAACAGGGCAGGGGGTAAAGAAGGAGAAATGTACTTTAAAATTCAGCAAGCGAAGGGTTAAACTAACATCCACTGAATTATGAATATGTTATAACCATTTATGATCTCGTTAAAATTAACTTTATATAACATGAACAACGGTATTCTTAAGTGATGTGGTATAAACATTATTTCGCTTAACACTTTACCGCTTAACCATACCCCTTTCTACGCCTTTGCAAACAGAGTATACTCAGATCAGACGGCTCCTATGGGAGTCGTCTGATCAGGGTATGCTCTGTTTTGCTTATGAAATAACATAGATATGATTATACCATTGTCAAAAGTTCCTCTGTTCATGTGTAATTATATCAAATAATCTAATATCATGATGTCATTATTTCTTACATGAATAGTCATAGAGTAAATGGTTAACACTTAATTGGCAATCCGCTATTAGCAATAATTGGAAAAAAGCTGAGATCCAGATGAGAAGCCGAGTAACTCGGAGACTCATTAGGATATAAGCTATTTGATACTCTGTCGGTAGTTCCTTATAGCTGGATCGAATCGGAAGAAGAAGTCAAAATTTCACCAAATCCAAATTTGAGCAGACAATATTTTTTTTGAAGCTGGAGAATGGTTAAGTTGAAAAGTTATCATCCTGTACGGTAATACGGAATGGATTGCAAATACGTGACTTGAAGCTATGAGCTTAAAGTGTGCCATTGGTAATAACATGGCTTAACTCTTTCCCTTATGTAAGCGCATTTTGACGCATCTACAAACAGAGTAGACCAAGATCAGACGGCTCCTGTAGGAGCGTCTGATCTGGGTCTACTCTGTTTCCTTATGGTATAATATATATCTGAGTCTACAGCTTCTGCCTGTGTTCATATGCCATTATAAAAGATTGTCTAATTAATATTCATGACACCATTATTTCTTACATGAATATACAACAGGTTAAGGGTTAAACATTCGTCCAGTACAGATGTGTACATGTATATATAATATGTAGTCGAGGATGAGTATCATTCTATTATTGATATCCTGCAGGAGCTGTCTCATATGGGTCTTCACTATTTACAGGTAGGTAAATTGACGTGAATAGCAAGCGAAGGGTTAATCATTGGAATGCGGGAACCGATATCGTAGCATTTACATAGTAGCACATCCTGTTCAGGGGTCTTCTGGTTAGGGCATGCAATGTTTGTTATTCAAAATACTGTAGCAAATTTAAGCCTTGCTAAATGGATGCTATGGTTTAACTCATATGAAATACCGTAAAACACCTCTAAACCGGAGTTCTAGTAGAGAATAAGTTAAATACCTTTAGTCAGGTTGATGCTTAATGCAGGGTGAAAGTCATACAGAAAGCTCCTCATCAAGCTGCCACCTGTCTCCAAGACCGTTCATTATACTTAAATTAACGTCTGATTTAGAGGGGCTTTACTGTATTTCACTTTGAATATTCAACATTCAAATGGTTAAACGTACATGTATAATGTGCTATGATGCACAAACTCAACACTAACTTGGCATTTGACTTTACAACGCATATGCAGTATGGGATATATCAAACTGATTTAACCCTTTCCCTGTTGTATATTCATGTAGGAAATAATGACGGCATGAATATTAAGTAGATTGTTTTTACAATTGCATATGAACATAGGACATGTTGGCTCATACAGAAGCTGTAGAATCATATCTATTTTACACTATAAGCAAACGGAGCTGACCCTGATCAGACGGCTCCTATAGGAGCCGTCTGATCTAGCTCTACTCTGTTTGCAGTTGCATAAAAATGCGCTTACATAAGGGAAAGGGTTACCAAATGCTCATTCGAAAAACAGAGCATTTGGAAAACATCTAGCGTTATCGAACCCAGCGCATGATTACGAATTGACGATAAAGGAATGTTGTATCCTTATCAACCATAAATAGCAACTATTTCAATGTTGAAAGATCATCAGAGAAAACACAAGATGTTTATTGACGACGCGACGACCATAAAATCATAAATGATGTACGCATGATTATGCCAGCTGGCCAAATACATCAGTCATCTCCAGTTAGCTTAATAAACAACACGATCTAGAGGCGACTAAGAATATCGATGTCGGTATTATTAATAGATAAAATCTTACAGAGGAAAACATTTTCATTTAAACAATATTTACAAGATTTTGTTGTATTACTTGTCATTTTCGTAATTGCGTAAATATTCTAGCCCTTACAGAGTAGACTCTGTTCAAACGGCTCTTGTATGAGTGTCTGTTTAGCGTCTGTTTAGCGTCTGTTTTATTTACTTACGATATACATGTAATATAGATTTGATTCAGCCGTTTCCGCCATGGTCATAAAACGTTTTTTGCCCATGAGCAGGTATAAATAGTAATCTAATATTCATGATGACTTTTTTTCTTACAAAAATATTCTTGAAGTGCTGTCAAGGGTTAATTAAACTAGTCCATGGCTTCCTTTATTATAGCAGTAAAACCCCTCTAAACAGGAATTCCAGTGGAGAAATAGAGAATTTAGATACTTTTAGACAGGTGGGTGCTTTATGCAGAGTGAAATGCATGCAAATAGCTCATATACTTTAAGTTTCCACCTTTCTCCAAGGCCGATATTTATACTTAAACTAACGTCCGATTTAGAGGGGTTTACTGTACTCTTACACGTACAGAACTAGTGTGTAATGCAATATATGCATTTCCTATATAATTTACAGACATACGACAGAAAGACAGGCGGCAGACAGAGAGATGACATACAGACGTGCCATATACAGAAATGTGAAATGCAAAGAGGCATAGGGGCAGATAAACAGAATGAGTGTCATACAGACGAATGGACAAGAATGATGTATGGAGAGACGGGAATAATTATTATACTTAGTTTAGTAGACTGATGGTCAATTGACTTAAAAGAGCATCGACAAGACAAGACTAGCAGACGACGCACATTGAAAGAATTGAAGAAAACCAGATAGGTAGAATACACACACAATATGTCAAAGAGGGAAAAAAGGAAAGAAGAGGAGAAAGAGGACACGAGAGGGATCATGTAGAAAAGAATACAGAACGCCGACAGAGACAGAAACGAAAGAAAGTCACATAGACATGCAATCATAGATAGTAAAAGCGACAGAGAGAGATAGAGATATTAAGTTGACATAAGGAAATCCGGGCAACTGCCAATATACATATCTGCAGAAAGTGAACAGAGTGAAATAACAACATACATGAACCTAGACAGAGAGAGCCAGAGACAGCCAAACAGACTGACATACAGACATATAGACAAAGACAGAGAGACAAACAGACAAAAAGTCGGAGAGAGACAGACATACAGACAGGCAACGACAGAGAGAAACAGAGAGCCGGACAGGCAGGCAGACATACAGAGAGAGACACGGGCAGATATACATATACAGCTATAGACAGACCTACAGACAGACAGAAAACGATAAAGACAGGGACAGGACAGACAGAGATATTGCGCTAGAGAAAGAGAGATACATATATACCGAAACACAGATATAAAGGGAAACAGAGACCGGGAGAGAGACACACACATACGGATACGTAGAGACAGTCAGAGACAAGGAAACAGAGACAGAGAAACAGCGACAGTCGAACAGATAGCGATAATAGATATACAAAACAGCACCAGAATACTAATGTTCCTAATCGTATATAATATACCTTTATTACTTATCAGAACTGGACCCTGCAGTAGATCATTTCTTAAGCTAGAAGTAAAAGGCACATTAGATATAAATAACAGCAAACAGAACAAACTCTAATCAGACAGCTCCTAAGGAATCGTATAATCTTTAATCAATAAATCAATCAATCAATCATATACATTAATAGCAATCAATCATATACATTAATAGGTCTTGAATTCTGATGACGACAAAATAGTAAAAAGGGTTGGGAAAATAGGGTAACTAAACTTTGTGCAAATTTAGATATGCGATATGTTATTAATGAAGTCTCATGGTTGTGAAACACAGAGTAGTAAACCTTAAAGAAAGTTTAATGTTCTTGCACAAAACGTGCTGTTGTAGTCCCGCTCGACCATGTATTAACAAGGCGATTCTCGTGAGCACGCGCTGTTGATGACCGGTTTTAATTATACCTATTCAGGGCCTCAGGTAAACAATGGACTCGAATGCTATATATATGATAGCGTTTTGGACTAAGCTAGGCGAACGGTGCGAGTATTTCAGGGGCACCGACAATGAACTGTTTTAGTAATAGACATATTGAATGAAATTCCGTGTATACGATATTTGATACACTCATGAAATGACGTTAGAAAGAAAACAGTGGTCCGGAAACAGCATAAATCGAACGAAGTGCCAAAGAAGTGTATAGTTTTGCTTGTATTTGGAAGATTTAAATTGATACAGGTAAGCAGAAACTTGGTTTTATGCAAGAATAGCGTTAATACACGTTTGTTTTCGGGCAATAACATCTGCAGTGTCCCTCGGGAATGTTGTTGCCCTCGCCCTTCGGGCTCGGGCCAACAACAGTCCCTCGGGACACTGCAGATGTAATTGCCCGAAAAAACGTGTATTAACCCTCTATTAAAAGACTCAGGCACATGGAATGAATCACTTCAAAATACTGATACACTTATAACATATAGGAACTATAAGAAGGAGTTAGTTCCAGAGAATTATTATATTTTACCACTGTCAAAAGATCACCACCCCATTCCTTTTAAGCTACGTTAATGTAATTTACCACTTCATATGGAAACCGGTCGTTATAGTAAACCAAAAGAGGTTGTGTAAATTCTATCATACAACCACCTTTGAAGATGAAACACATTCAATTTTAAAGTGTGATATATACTCAGATTTACGTGAACATTTTATATCTAAGGCACGCTTTCTTCATCCGCATTTCGAAAACTTATACAATGTATGACGATGAAAATATTATATTTTTAATACAGTCAAACGAGATACAGTTCTGCCTAGGAACAACAGAAACAAATATATTTAAAAGGCGTAAATGCTTGTCCTATAGTCATAATAACCATTAAATTTAAACTTAAAAATGGTTTTAAAAACGCGTTAAAATTATGTTTAGTCACTGCAGCGCATGTTTTACCTACCTACCTTTAAAAGCAAATTATAGGGTGTCTTATGCATGTGAAAGACTGTATACACATATGTGTGTATATTTTATCTTGTATTTTAAGAGATATGTAATGTTTTATTCAGTGTCATATAAGTCACACAGTGGCAGGATGTCAACGTGTTGTATGTTGTTATATTGTTTTATTGTACAATTTGACATACGGCACAACACTAAAATATTTATCTGTCTGTCGGTCTATAACTAATAACATACCTTAATGAGACAGCTCCTAAGGAGTCGTATGATCTGTGATTACTTTGTTAGCAAGGATGTCAAAGGGCACGTCTATCAGGTACAGGGTTAGGACTGCAATCACCCATGACGTCACGCATTGGACATAAACAAATGTAGACCCAGGTCATCAGGGTCTACGCTGTTAGGATTTCACCGGTACATATTTCTTTTGCATTTTACAGGAACAACTCGCATACAAAAGATATCTCAATTAATAGAATGCTCAAATACGTATCATTATTGGTCTTTAACACTGGCGATAGATTAATGTAGGGCGAATGTGATGCAAAAAACTTTTCTTGCGCCCTGCATCAAACAGCCACCTTCCTAAATATGCACCAAATCTTTATTACTAAAGTTTCGAAGTATAGTGTTCTTGCTATATGAGAGTTAACGGGTAAACGTATATCACCTGTGAGTACATATGATTTCATTGGAACTGTGTAAATAGAGACAATATAGACACACCATTAGAGTAATTGCTTTACGTACTTACCTTAACGTTTCGCTAAAATTATAAGTGTTTTCTCGATAGATGCAAATCTGAAATGATATTGCACTGCAGAGATTGTGCTGCGTGAACATAATAGTTATCATTTAACTAGTACAAACCCATGATTGATGAACAGAATTATACAAAAGGTGTTCATCCAAAGATAATTGATATAAAACAACGACAAATACAATACACACTTGACTTTCAGAAAACGTTGTTACACAGTAATTAACTGATGTGCCGTCGAATTGATTTGCTAGAATGAAAGTACGTTTAAGTCACAATTAACCCTTAGCTCAACAAATACAAATGTAACGCATTTGAAAGAGAATAGATCCAGAACAAACAACTACTGTAGCAGTTGTAGGGACACGGCCTGTTCGGTTTGGTTATGTAATTATATTAAGTATATAGTTACTGCAACATTCCCGAGTCCACGTGCCGTTAAAACCAGTCTAAATAATAAGCACGGTGTCTTTAGTTCTAATATGAATATTAATGAATACATTCACCTTAATGTAATTGATTCACGCATTTACTGTTACACCCAACTAACAACTCAAGCACTTTCCATTTAAGGATTGCATTCGTGGTAAACGAACGCTGCAGTTATTGCTTTGTATGGCTTAAACCTTTCCCTGTTGCCCATCTATTTCAGAAATAATGACATCATGTATATTTATTACCTGTTTTTTTGTAATGGTATATGCACACGGGATTATTTTGTATGGGTAGAAACAACAGGAGCCGTCTGTTGTAGGTCTTCTTTGTTTGCAAAGGCGTGTAAAAATATGTATGGGGAAAGGGTTGAATCGTGTTCTACCATGTGTGTCTATGTATTAAGTTAGAGAACATTTATAACTCTAAAAGGAGAACTTAATTGCTGCTATTGGATATTAGACATTTTTTTTGTGATTGGTACATTGTCATTGTCTTAAAGATTAACATATGCATTGCCCCTATTTGATGTGGCATGTCATTAAAAGAAAGCATATCTTTGATTGAAATTTACATAAGCCGTATCGATTTCTATATTTATTAAATCGATATATTATTGACCACACAAACTAGTGCAGAGGAAACTAAAGTATAATTAAAGGATATGAGTAAGGTTCCATTTATTAGATATAAAACTGGAAGCATATGCGAATGGTGGTCACTTGTGGGGTATAAAGGAGTCAGTGGGAATGATGTGGGAGACTTGGTAAGCATGATTGTGAATATTTGCGCATTTTATGAATAGTAATTAAGTAGTAGTCACAATAAACAGGCTGTACAATGTACAGGAACCTTACTTATCATGCTGATCACATGCCAATCTGTATGCCAGACTTATTGAGTTTCATGTCAACAAGGTGGTGGCTTGTGTCTGGGACTGGTTTGGTAACTGTCTGGAGATCTCTATTTTTCCAAAGGCAAACGCCATAATATGTCTTTGTAGAAACACAGTAATTTCAACATTCTCGACTTGACTGAAAAGTGACAAATCGTTCCTTCACAATGTCGATGAAAACAAGACCAATCATTATGCTTGTTTACATATGGGTTGAATAAAATGTTTGTGTTTTATTTAAACAACAAAGGGTATCATCTATTCAATAAAACAACCAATTGTATTTGTTTTAGGAGCGTCATGTGCATATATAGTGAAACTTCTCTAAATCGGAACTCCAGTAGAGAAGAATTTGGTTACTTTTAGGCAGATGACTGCTTAATGCAGGGTGAATGTCATACAGAAAGTTCTTAGAGGAGCTTTCTGCGTGGCTTTGGCCCTGCATTAGTCTTCCACCTGTCTCCAAGACCGATATTTATACTACAGTTAACGTCTGGTTTAGAGGGGTTTAGTACATATATTTACATAACTGTGCAACAGGGTTCAATGAAGGCCAGATGGACGGACAACACCAACACAACGTCCAGCCACATTCGGTATAATGCTCTGAAATTTGAATTGAGTAGCGTGCACATGCGCATTCTATACTCAGCCCTTATCCTTTTAAACATCGAGGCTGCTCAAATGATGACCATGTGCACTATTTACATATACCCTGTCGCCATCTTATTTAATGACATAATAGCAGATAGCCTTTTAGTTTTATATTAGGCCAATAGACCACGTGACAGGGTTGTTCCCTGTCAGTACACGGCATTCGTCCGACGGACTACTTTCTATGGCACTATTTGTGACTAATTTGTTATGAAAAGCATCCTTTCAGTGTCTGAAAATGCTTTAAACTATTTTGCATATACTAATTCTCGACATTTATGCATAACCGAGATAACGAACGCTTAGATATTTAGTTGAACTTCGATATTTCGAACTACAAGGGACCATACGAATTAGATCGAGATAGCAGAAGTTCGCGTTTTCCGATTTCGAATCTTGACAATTTCTCAAGCTGACAGCTTAGTGAAGGCCTAAAGTAATGCCGAAAGCTCCTATAGACCTGCATTAAGCTGACAAGTGTGTTTCTCTTTCCTTCATATAAACGTGTTTTCATACATTTGCAACAGATTAGACCAAGATCAGACGGCCCCTATAGCAGCCGTCTGATCAGGGTCTGCTATGTTTGCTAATGGGATTTGATAGTTCTGTTTCTTTACTTTCTAAAATGGCTATTGCACTGCAACTTCTATATTTCATTATACCTGTTTTGTCCATGAATATTCAGTTGGTATTAAACTTTGGAATAAACATAGAACAGGAAAAGAAAGAGTTAAAGTCCCTGGACGTCCTGAGATCGAAAAAATGACACTTTGTTGTTTTTGATAGAGTGTCCATCCATTTGAAAGAAACTGATCTTAAAAAAGATTCAAACGTAAGGTTTTGTGTTAAATGACGTGTTTGTTTGTTTGTTTTAGATCGAGGAAAACGAAAGTGGGTTTAAATATAGACGTAAGGTTTTGTGTTAAATGACGTGTTTGTTTGTTTGTTTTAGATCGAGGAAAACCAAAGTGGGTTTAAATATAGAGAAAAAACGAAAGTTGGTTTAAATATAGATACTGTGAGTATGTTTATTTCTACATTTTCTTTCCGAGCTTTTTAGAGACAGTGCTCATTCCACTTTGGCTTCCAAGATACGCCTAAATGCATTTGTTTGATATCGAGAGGCGCATGCGCGAAGTGTTTGCTGTATTTATAGTGAATATTTATAAAGAACTGTCATACTTTTTTGACCGCTGGAACAAAACGTACAGCGCGACATATTTTAGAGTTTTATTGTTGTTTCTGAACAGAAAACGATCAAACAAAAAGCAAAACTGTTTAAATGGTATACTGAAGGGTACATTCAACATTTTAATGCAATGGCGTTCAGGGACTTTAAACGTTCCAATTAATTAAATGCATTGTTAGCTGTTCGATCAAGGAATCTGCAATAAAAAGGCTAGATAGTTTCCAGTTCAAGCATTTTAATTTAATTAACGCTAAAACGCCGACATTGTTTTTGGGAATTAATGCAACTAGTCACACAATCATCATCAGGGTAATGCAAGGATCGAATGATATTGTATGAAAGAAAACTATTTTCTGTGGCGACAGGATAAATAGAATACCAGGTGTCTGATTTGACTTTAAATAACGCTTGATCTTGCTTATGCTCAAGCTCGCCCAAACTGTTGTCTTTCGCCCTCATAGATAAACCTTTTCATGTACGGCATTGAACTGGTATTCTCTTTATTGCCGATTTGTGCATAGTTTAAATGGACTACTGACCTAGATCTGAACACCCGGGATACTGACCTAAATGCCGAAATTTTCAGCGTCTCTTCTGGATTCAAGCTATCTACAGATGTCATGTAGTTCGTCATCAACAGGGTGAAGAAATGGGGTATTTATGGAATACGACAGTTTTAAATTCAATAAACGTACAAAGAATAAACAACAAAAACACACACACAAACACTAAGACTATTAGAGTTCGACTGAATTGAAGTACAATACAATATTCCATTATTTCGTGATATAGTCTAATTTATATGCGATCAGTATAAATCATCCCCTTTTCCTGTATTATATTCAGCAAAAACGAGGAAAATAAGATACTATTATCGGAAATTGGTATACTTTAATAGAAAAGCACCATTCAATATAAGTATTGTAGTATATCCAGTTTATTCTACCGACAACAGTTCAATGTTTCACTTTGGCCCACTAGGTCAAAATTGTTTAGGCTAGCAAATATGTGATACTTGATATCCAAATGACCCATTTATTGAAAAATGCTATGGATACAGGTGTGGTGTGGTGTTAATTCCCTCAGAGGATATTTTAAGAACTCCTATAGGGGCCATCTGATCTGGATCTACTCTGTTTGCAAGTACGTGAAAACACGATTATATGAAAGAAAGGATTAACTTAAACACAGAACATGCATGTGTCGGTGTACCACAATGTGTACACATACGAGTAGAAGTATTGTAAAGAGGTCATACTTTCATAATAAGATGACAACATGTTAGGGGAGCAACTGCAAAATACACGTCATACAAAACATTACCTAATGCAAATTATATTGTTTATTGTCAAATGTTAGCCATTTACTACCTTTCTACGCATTTGCAAATATTCAGGGAGTCAATAGTACCAGACGGCTACTACAGGAACCGTCAGTTCTGGGTCTACTATGTTTTAATCAGGGAGCCAATAGTGCCTACCATGCACCCCCTAGACTTTTTTCATGGGTACCAACATGTTTAGCAAAGTCTCCTGAATCAGAATCGCAAATGTACTCAAGTGTTTAGGTTATGTGTATTTTAACCGTTTCCATGGCAACCCCCAGCTCAAATTCGCCCATATCACAGTCAGTTTTTGTCCTAAACCTATAACACTGGTACCAAATAAAAGATAGGACATTGGCTTTTATCTTCAGTTGTTTGTTTTAAATTACCTTATTTGCACACTCATGAATATTAATGAGAACCTTAAAAATAGTAGAAAAAGTATAGAAATAACGTAAACCTTTAATTTCTTTATCCTACAAATATCAGAAAACAACATCAAATGCAGTTTAACATGATGACAACCCCCCCCCCCCCCACCCCAGAAAACAAAATATCCAATTTGAGGACCAAAGCATTAATTCTAAGTACCATTTTCACCGTTTCTGTGGCAACACCCCAGTTTTCGTAATGATGGCCAGTACCTGCAAAATCGTCCATACCACAGCCAGTTTTTGTCCTAAACCTATAAAACCAGTACCAAATTGGAGAGCAAACATTGTGATTTTATTTCCAGCTTGTTGTTTTAAATTACCTTATTTGCATACTCATGAATATTAATGAGAACATTAAAAATAGTAAAAACAATATAGAAATAACGCAACTCATGTAAACTATTCACTTTTTATCCTACAAATATCAGAAAACAACTTCAAATGCAGTTTAACATGATGAAAAAATCCTCAGACAACAAAATATCAAATTTGAGGACCAAATAATTTACTCTAAGTAACATTTTAACTGTTTCCATAGTAACCATTCATTTCACTCTCTTCAAACATATTGTGTTAGTCGACCCCTACCTGCAAAAATCTTCCATAACACAGAAAGTCTTTTGTGTTAACTGTATAAAACTGGTACCGAATTAAAGCTAAGACCTTGTGCTTTTCTTTACAGGCTATACTTAGGAAATACTTAGCATACACATGCATATTAATTAGAATATTTAAAAATAGTAAATAAATACAAAAATAACGTAAACCTCTCATTTTTTTTATCCCACCAATATCAGAAAACAACTTCAAATGTAGTTTAAATTGATGACAAAATACTCAGAAAGCAAAATATCTAAATTGATAACCAAACAATGAACTGTAAGTAACATTATTACTGTTTCCATGGTTACTGATTCTTTCACAAATTTTGGCATCTACCTGTAATACTCCGCTGAATCGCGGTTATTTTTTATGAATAATTAAATAAATTGTTACAAACATAGATATGAGGCATTGCTTTAATAGTAAATATTACTTTTCTGATATAAACTAATTTGCATATGTATGAATATTTATGAGAATAGTAAAGATGTTGAAATTTTCGAAAGACACCAGTCTTTTTCTTATAAAGCAAACAAAAATGCAAAATGGTTAGCTAAAGCTTAAAATGATCACTGAATATCACCAATATTGTTAGTTAAATAAATTTGGGACAAATTATATAGCACTGATTCGGCTGATTGTGATATACCTGTTTCCTAGGCAACCATTCTAACATCATTGTTCATATTACAGCGTGTTTAAATACCTGCAACATACAAAGATATCGCAGTCTACTATGCCAATAATTATAAAATATTATGATATGAACATATAGCTGATGTATGAATATTCATGTTTGGTTTACTTTATGCAAATTTCCTCATTGGCATCCTCATGAATATTAATTAGTGATAAGAAAACAAAGAGAAACAATATAGAAAATATATATGTTTGGCACTAGTATGCCGAGCACAACATTACACCATTCTCCAAATATAGCTCCATGGTAACTGTTGAAAGCCAAGTACTTATGAGACCCCAAACAACAGTTTCAATCCTCTGTTATTGTTTTTAAAGTGTTAGTGATTTTAAATCCCATAAAGCCTGTGTTGAATTCGGGGTATCAAGACTGTTTCTCACTTTTGATATACCATCATCTGTCGAGAACTGGTAAGCCTGTGGTGTGTTTTAAGACCCTTTGATTTGTCAAAGCCACCATCAGCCGTGCCAATACCGAAGGGAACCTGTGTCAGCGGATACTTTATCAGCTCACCTATATCAATCTGTATATTTGGTCTTTGTGAACGAACTAATAATTGCTACGATTCCTTGATTCCTTACGCTAAGAACCTGCAGGGCAGAAATGTTGTTCTCCTCTATGAAGGTGAGGGTACCAGTTCTCACCAGATGGTGGTATATCAACAGCAAGAAACAGTCTTGATGGCCTGAATTCAACACAGAAAGAAACTGATAAAAGGATCGTGCTTTACACCATGTAAGCAAAAGAACAAGGCTACAAAAATGTTCATAATTCCTGACAGTGATATATTCTTCATTCTTCTGTATTACCTTAATATTTATGAAGGTGTTACTCTCTTGTTTAATGCTGGCTCAGGCAATCATCAAAAACAAAACATGTCAGAAGTTGCCCAAGCATTCACAGACGATTACCAATCAGCACGTCTGGGTCTCCATGTGTACTGTGGCTGTTATTCTACTAGTGCATTCACTGGCAGAGGACATGTGACATCCATTAAGACCATTGAAAAGAAGCCAATGTTTATAAAATCATTAGCAGGTTTGGGCAACTCTTTGAATGTGTCTGGAGATCTTATGCAGGGCTTGGATGAATTTACGTGTGCAATGTATGGCAACCCTAATTTTCGCCCTGTGAATGAATTGATCAATATTGTTTAAGATCAAGGAGAAGTGTGACGATAAGCCAACAGATGCACTACGCGATGTTGATATTGGAACATTACCCCCTTGCAGCACGTCCTACGAGTTATTTACCAGTTGATACTTTGGAAGAGATCTGACTTTCCCGACCCAGACGTTCCCCCTGTTTTAGAGAAGAATGGTTGACAACATGTAACTCTGACAGTCAACCAACAGAAATGATTACATTGCGGCCTATAGAAATGGTATACTCCGATAGACAATCAACAGCCATGTTGTCATCTTGACCTCTTATCAGAATATTACCTGATAAGATCCAATAAAACTGTTCCATTTTGGCTTCTAATTAAGGTATGCTCTGAGAGTCAAACCTTAAATTTATAAATTAGCTAATAAATACTCATGATGTCATTATATCTAACATGAATATTCAGCTGGTAAAGGGTAATTCAGATATCACTCATCTGTTTTGGTTGAGTTGGCCTACTTAAAGAACCTTTCTGTACAGGAGGTGTAAAGCAGAGAGTGGAATTAACCCTTTTCTACATGTATACACGCACTTTAACATCTTTTAGACAGTTTTAGACATAAAAATTATTTATTCATCACCAAAATGTACATTTATCATTGCAAGCTATATTTGGAGAATGGTGTAATGTTGTGCTCGGCATACTAGTGCCAAACATGTTCTCATAAATATTCATATGCAAATTAGTTTATATCAGAAAAGTAATATTTACTATTAAAGCAATGCCTCATATCTATGTTTGTAACAATTTATTTAATTATTCATAAAAAATAACCGAGATCTAGCGAAGTATTACAGGTAGATGTCAATTTTCCAAAATTTGTGAAAGGATCGGTTACCATGGAAACAGTAACAATGTTACTAACAGTTCATTGTTTGGTTATCAATTTAGATACTTTGCTTTCTGAGTATTTTGTCATCAATTTAAACTACATTTGGTGTTGTTTTCTGATATTGGTAGGATAAAAATTGAGAGGTTTACGTTATTTCTGTATTTTTTTACTATTTTTTAATTATTCTCATTAATACTCATGTGTATGCAAATAACGTATTTTCTAAGTATAGCTTTTAAAGAAAAGCACAAGGTCTTAGCTTTAATTCGGTACCAGTTTTATACAGTTAGCACGAAAACGTTCTGTGTTATGGAAGATTTTTGCAGGTAGGGGTCGACTAACAAAATATGTTTGAAGAGAGTGAAATGAATGGTTACTATGGAAACGGTTAAATTATTTGTAGGATAAAAAGTGAATAGTTTACATTATTTACGTTATTTCTATATTGTTTTTACTATTTCTAATGTTCTCATTAATATTCATGAGTATGCAAATAAGGTAATTTAAAACAACAGCTTGAAATAAAAGCACAATGTCTTATCTCCAATTTGGTACCAATTTTATAGGTTTAGGACAAAAACTGGCTGTGGTATGGATGATTTTGCAGGTACTGGCCATCATTACGAAAACTGGGGTGTTGCTATGGAAACGGTGAAAATGGTACTTAGAATGCTTTGGTTCTCAAATTGGATATTTTGTTTTCTGTTTTTTTTTGTCATCATCTTAAACTGCATTTGAAGTTGTTTTCTGATATATGTAGGATAAAAAATTAAAGGTTTACGTTATTTCTATACTTTTTCTACTATTTTTAAGGTTCTCATTAATATTCATGAGTATGCAAATAAGGTAATTAAAAAAAACAAATTGGAGATAAAAGCCCAATGTCTTATCTTTCACTTGGTACTAGTTTTATAGGTTTAGGACAAAACCTGGCTGTGATATGGGCGAATTTGAAGGTATGGATCATTATTACGAAAACTGGGGGTTTGTCATGGAAACGGTTAAAATACATATAGCCTAAAAGAATCTAAACTTGCAGGTGCTCTGACTTCAGCAAAGTCATTGAGTACATATTTGACGGATTGTCACAGTTATTATGCTATGTTTTACATGTTGTCCTGTGTTCACCGTCGTCTATGTTGTGGGTAAGTCCAGCGGGGATACCTTTATTTACAATATTTGTAAAGCTAGGGTGACTTTGAGAGAAGTGTGAGGTTAGGACGTCCGTAAACCGGTTTAAACCCCCAGTGGTGTTTTTGCTGCTGACCGTGCCAAGGCGGTACTCTCTTTGTCACCCTTCCTTTTGTTTGCATTGCGTCTTTGTGCTTGTGGTTTGTTCATGTTGTGGAACGTTTGTCCCTGGTTCTTGTGTGTCTTTTGGTGTTTTCTGTGTTCATTTCGTGTGTGTGTGTGTGTGCGTGTGCGTTTGGGTGTGTGGTTGTGTGTGTGTGTGTCATGCTGTCTATCGGTGTTTTGGTGGTGGTTGCGTCTTGCATGTGGCTTTGCCTGCTTGACTTTACTACTTTTCCATTGAGTACATTGGCGATTCTGATTCAGGAGACTGTTCTGAACATTTTGATACCCATGAAAAAAGTCTAGGGGTGCATGGTAGGCACTATTGGCTCCCTGATTAAAACATAGTAGAGCCAGAACTGACGGTTCCTGTAGTAGTCTGACCAGGGTATGCTATGTTTGCTTATAATATGATATAGATTTGAATCTACAGTTTCTGCCTTGGCCAAACTTTCCTCTGACCTTCTGCTATTACAGCAATTAATCTAA
Organism: Azorinus chamasolen; assembly: GCA_963576725.1. Classification (NCBI taxonomy): domain Eukaryota; kingdom Metazoa; phylum Mollusca; class Bivalvia; order Cardiida; family Solecurtidae; genus Azorinus; species Azorinus chamasolen. The sequence continues at coordinate 66,192,114 of OY755239.1, read as the reverse complement.
TTAATATTCATGATGTCATTATTGATTAAATTAATATTCATAGAGTAAAGAGTGAAATAACAGCACAACTAGAATGTTGGTATCTTGCTCTGGATGGTCCATATTTCAGTAATCAATGAATTTTTGTATTTGCGAACATTGTTCTACTAACGTACGACCCACAGTATATACCATTTGTGAACACATTGAATAAACAAACAAAAACAAATCATAGTTACCGTGTTCAAGTGTCTAATAGTAAATAGGCTGGAACAAACAACTTGACAATTAGTTAAAGAAAGTGAAGCATCCATGAAATCGAATTTATCTAGCGGGTTTATTTCTCGTATATTTCTATATCCGTTTCGATGGTGAGACAAATTTGATTTTTCCGTGTCGTTCTGTCTTTGTTACATGTGAAGGTCGTTTGATAGATGATATGTAATATATATCCTCATTGGTTTGTCTAACATAAATTTTTCATGAAACACGATCGTACTACTTTCCCACATTTGCTGTATTCGTCAATATAACTTCAATTTGGAAAGTGACGAAAATGACGCTTATTATGTGCAATTATGTCATGTACATGTACTTCAAATAATAATAAAATATATATGTACTTGAAAATACGTATATGTATATAATAAATTATCTGATATATGATAATATATTCTTAAAAAACCAAGTACAAACAAATAATAGAAAATAAAAATAAATCCAATGATTCGAACTCATCCGAGTATAGTCGGAAACGCGAACGGGTCTCAGTTTAATATGGTCAAGCGATACGTGAATGAATAATGAACAATGGCAATCAAATTAAACACCATGGATAATACAAAATACGTAAACCCATATTTCCAGTTGACCACGAATCATTAGAAGCACTCATTTCATTATGGCATTGCATTAACTCTTTCGGCGCCAATGTCGCCTGTTGGCACCATTGAAAACATTGCAGTTTCAGGTCAGATGCCGCCTTTTGAAGGCGGCATCTGACCTGGGACTTCACTGTTTTCTGTATTATTTTAACCCTAGCATACAGGTTTTCAAAAACAAATGTTTTACTAATATATCTTTATTATTCAGTTTAGAACTATATTTAATATGAAATTATTATTGCAGGCGACACTTTGGCGCCAAAAGAGTTAATGAATAGTCATTACAGGCAATACATCACATTATTACAGGGGCAAGGTAGATACACGTTTAAAGTAAGTAGTAGTCTGTGCAGCATACCGATTAATGTTAAACGCATTTTTCAGATCAATACTAAAAAGTATAAACTCTTAACCCATTTGCGCCCATTGGATTCTACTGGATTAGTCCATTTTTAGCTCCACTTTTTCAAAAAGTGGAGCTATTGTCATGACCCTCTCGTCGGCGTCGGCGTCGGTGTCGGCGTCGGCGTCGGCGTTGGTTAACCTTTTTGTTAAGGTCCTTTTCTCAGAAACCATCAAAGATATTTGGACTATATTTGGCATGTATGTTTACTATCACAAGGGAAACCCATTTTACGAGGGTAGGTAACCCTAAAATTTATATTGCCATACTTATGCACCTTTTTCGACTTAGAATTTTCATTGTTGGTTAAGTTTTATGTTCAGGTCCATGTCTCAGAAACTGTCCAAGATATTTGGTTCAAATTTGGTATGCATGTTAACTGTGACAAGGGGGACCCATTCCACACGGGCAGGTAACCCTAAAATTAATTTTGCTATAGTTATCTGCCCTTTCTGACTTAGACTTCCAGTACACTATCCAGCACTAAAGAAAGTGGAGCGCGCTGTCTACGGACAGCTCTTGTTTATCTAAGGGATGCCTGGTCTAAATTTTCATTTTCGTTTTGTTTTATGTTGAAATTCCTATCAGCAAACAGTGTATACTCTAATCAGACGCCGCATTATGCGGCGTCTGATCAGAGTCTACACTGTTTGCCTATATCCCATTTATGGGATCGTGGGCACAAATCGACATACGCATGGTACAAGTTTAATATAAGCGTATTGGTTATCTAATAATACATAGAACTGGCTTTACTACACTGTACGTAGTAATACAATTTTATGGAAAGTTTATACACAAATTATAAAACACAGGTATACTTAAATAGCATAGCAGACATCATAAACGCATTATTAGAAAACAAAGCTGCCAGTGCTTTAAATGTGGCATTCCATAGTGTTTATTGAGTTTACTGTATCTGCGTACAGTCTTACTTGGGTCAAGCTTAAACGAAACGACATACAGTCTGGAATCTAATGAAAAGTCGCAAGTTTAACTTGGTCTGATGAGTGTGAACCCGTTATTCTTTAACAAGTGTTGAACCAAATCAGACGGCATCTGTAGGAATTAATAGATTTTCTGTCATGATAAATTATCCCCTTATTTGTAGTCTATTTATGATATTTCGGTTACTATATAATATAATAAATAATTTTCATAATGTCATTTTTTCTTGAATGAATATTCACAGAGTAAATGGTTAAGACAGAGACAAGCGACTAGCATTTCTACTGCGATACTGGTATTGGTATCTGTAATACAGTGATATTGGTATTGGTATCAGCAATACTGCGATACTGGTATTGGTATCTGTAATACTGATACTTGTATTGGTATCTGTAATAATGTGATGATATTATTGGTATCAACAATACTGTAATACTGGTGTTGGTATCTGTAATACTGTGATACTGGTGTTGGTATCTGTAATACTGTGATTGGTATCTGTAATACTGTGATACTTGTATTGGTATCTGTAATACAGTGATACTGGTGTTGGTATCTGTAATACTGTGATACTTGTATTGGTATCTGTAATACTGGTATTGGTATATTGAATTGCACAATGTGTTCGATTCTACTCTACAGTATTGGTGTTCCGATTTCAGGTGAATATCGCTTTGTTTCACTGTCTTGCAATAATACTCTATGTATGTTGGTCTTGAGTTACTACTTGTCTCTTTGTAGATATACTTGTCAGTTGTTGTTGTTGTAATTACCATTTTATATGTATCTTGTGTTTGTATGTGGCTTTGATTTGTGTGCATATTTGTGTCAATACATCTCTCTAGCCTTGTATCTCTTTGGATGCAATTAGTATTTTTTTTTAAAAAAAAATTGTATCCGAAATTCTCATAGCTGAAAATGATATACTCAAACGGTCATGTAAATGCCTATTAGTAAGTATTACTTATCATTAGTTTCTTATAATTTCAACTTTGAAGACAAAAGGTTAGTTATATTAAATGTATATACACATGTGTATAACCCCCACATGTTTGAGCTAGTGTTGAATCTGAGAAGATAGAGCGATCTATGCAAAACACAGCAAAGGCACTCAGGGCCAAGTGGAAAATGGAGCAACGATGTTGCGTCAATCTAATTTACAATCTATCCGTGGCCCATTACTACAATAAAAGCTCTATAATGCGAAGATCAGTGGTCTAATTCTAGGGCTTATCTTCAAGCAAGGCGAAAGGTATACCGAAAGCTCGCCGCAGTAGTTTTCTACATTGCTTTCGCCCTACATGAAACTAATGTCTGCTTTTAAAGACATCTATATTTATTCCTGAATTGGTCACTTTAGAGGGAATTGATTGTATATTGAAGTCCATAAGTTGAGATAATGCAAGCTTAAGTGGAGTCATTACTCAGTTGTACATATACGGTATACCTAATGTATAAGCCATGACGAATACGCTTGATTTGAACTGGCATTTATCGTTACATTAGGAAAAAGAGCGTATAAGATACAAATGGCAAGCCATTGCTACAGTACAATCTGCATTAAATGACTAGCTAAAATAGGTCTATAGGCGCGTTGTGTTTTACTTTCACCTTGCTTTAAGCTGCCACCTGCCTTTAACACAAAATACTTGATGTATTTTTGTGGCCGTTATAGAGAGGTTTTACTGTATTTTGATATATTATCTATATGCATCGCAATCATTTACGGAAGCAGTTTACTACAAACAAGCTAATTAATCTACCTTATAGAAAGACACTCAACGACGGAATTTGTCTGAATCTGATTTACAAGTTCATAAATGATAAAGTTAACCCATTCCTTCATATTGACGCCTTTTGACATGCCTCTGCACACGTCACCTGTTGAAACCATTGTGACAAATACAGCATTTGCTCCTATAGGAGCAAATGCTCTATTTATCACAATGGTTTCAAACTACAAAATTCTAAACTTTTCCTTTTCTCTAGTTATTGCTCCTTTTCGGTAGATTTATTCAAATATGTTGGATCTAAAAATAGCCTATGATGTAATGGGTTAAACCATTCATATGTAGTACATGTTAGTACTTATCTTATTAATAATTTCCTTGCTCTCTACTTATTTCAAAGTTCAATACCTACAGAATATTCATGGACAAAAATAGCTACAATGAAATATGGAAGGTGTCCCATATTGTAGCCATTTTAGAAACTAAAGAAACAGGTCTATTTCATGGGGAAACAAAGTGGACCCTGTTCAGACGGCTCCTATAGGAGCCGTCTGATCTGGGTCTACCTCATTTGCAGATGTATGAAAGAGTGCGTTTATATGAGGGGAATGGTTAAAACATCAACTCCATTTAAATGTTTTACCTCGTGAGCATTCGTAAATACATGATGACCCTGATCAGACAGCTCATATATAGGAGCCGTCTGATCCCGGTCTTCTTTGTTTGTAAAGGCGTGGCATGCATTTATATGAAGGAAATGGTTAATGGCCAGGTGTTTTACAATGGCATTAGGACAAAGAAACGGGTAACCATGATAGGAAGGGTAGAAACATATTTGTAATATACAATAAGCAAACAGAGCAGGTCATTATCAGATGGCTTCTACGAGAACCGTCTGATCTGTGTTTTGACTGTTCGCAAAGGTAGGGAAAAGCGTCACAGTCAAATGTAGAGTTCAATTAGAAAACATAATTCCACTGGGCCCATTGTTTTCATCTCTGTAAAAAGTGTCACTCTGACACTTGTTCCAACAGCATTAACGTTATCAGTCTTCGTTATCCATTAAACAGTTATCTGAATAATATAGTGAATTTGGAAATGGCCCCTCTTTAAATGATATGGTTAATCGAAGACTGGAATTAAGTTTTGGCTACACATACATTGTAACGGCTGAAAATAGCATTTTTGATATAAGTGATCCCTTATCATTCGTATATATCTATAAACTAACAGTACACTACGGGTGTTAGAGTATGGGTTCGCTTCTATAATGTGCACGTGAAACGATTTATCGGGTTGAGGTAAATGTTTTGATAGCGGCGCACACTTACAAAATATAATCAGCATGATTATCAAGAGAACAGGGTGTGTTATTAGCGAAAATGAGATTAAGTATCTTGTTGTTCTGTGAATCCGCCCCGCCCCGCCTCGCCCCGCCCCGCCCCGACCACATTGACACTCTGTCAATAGTTTACAGTCCAGTCAAATCGGAGGTATTCAAAATTGAACCAGATCATAATTTGAAAAGACAGTTTGTTGTCATAGTGGATTAAGAGCTAATAATAATAATAATGATCTACTCTCCGTCGGATCAAAATTATAAAGTTCTTTATTAACCCATTTCCTTATATTGGTGCCATTTAACGCCTCTGTAATAGTCACTATTGAAGTCAATGTGATAAATAGAGCATTTGCTCTTATGGAGCAATTGTTCCATTTATCACAATGACTTCAAAACTACACAGTTCTGATATTTTCCTTTTTGCTAGTAAATGCTTTTTTCTGTAGATTTATTCAAAGAGGTTGTATCTAAAAATAGCCTATAATGTAATGGGTTAACCCTTAACTCGCTGTGAACATGTGTGGATCTGGTACAATTTTTCATCAATCTTTAACCTTTAGCCTGCTATGGGCGGATGAGTGATTACCTATGCAAACAGTTTGGATCCAGATGAGACGCCGAGTAACTCGGCGTCTCCTCAGGATCCAAACTGTTTGACACCCTGATTGCATTTTGCAAATTGATTATAACGTGAATTTTTGAAAAGTGTAGTAGGTATAAAGTATGTAAACATAATTTGCCCAGCAGGCTAAAGATTAAAACAAACTACTACTATAATTAGTAATACTAATTCTATTACTAATTCTAATGTCCATCGATTTACTTCAACAATTACCAATTAATATTGGATCATTTACATAAATATCAAATTAATAATATTCATATTAACTGAAACGTCCTAACCCTTTGCATGGTGAATATTCATGTAAGAAATAATGACATCACAAACATCAATAAAATATTTTATATAATGGGTTATCAGCACAGTAAGGACATTTTGGCTCAGACAAAAACTGTTCTATCTGATCTATATAATACCATTAGCAAACAGAGCAGACCCTGATCAGACGACTCCTATGTTCGTGAGGTGGTTAAAAGGCTTTTCTATGAAGGAAAGTGTTTTGCGAAAGTAATATTTGTTTCCATTAACAATAACATTATCATAACCTCCAAAGTGGAATATTTAAAGAGGTTTAAAGAGAAGAGTTGTTGGATGTGAAGTCGGACATTTTAACCTTTCTCTTGCTGAATTTTAAAATACATTTCTCCTTCTTTACCCATGCCCTGTTGTATAATTACACATATCTTCATTGTGTACAAGTATTTCGCTGTGTAATCACTGCTGTGGAGTGCACTGGTTGCACAATCAACTTATAAATAATGCAGACCCTGATGAGACAGCTCCTGCAGGAGCTGTCTCATCTGGGTCTTCACTATTTACAGGTAGGTATATTGACGTGAATAGCAAGCGAAGGGTTAAATCAGTTATTGCCCTGATCAAATGTTTTCTATATTAAAGCTGCCGCACATCCATTGGTTTTATGTTTGTTGCCTTTTGTACTTGTTTTCAGTTACGCTACATTTTTGGTACAATACGATCTGATAATTTCATTATTTAAAATTAACAAAGAAATGTAAAAGCACATAATCAAGATTGTTTAGACAATATTTCATTTAGACATTACCTTACTTTTTTGTAAAATGTTTAACGACTTTTCCAAATACATTTTTCCCAAAACGAGCACGTGCAAGCCTAATACCTAATTAACCTTCAGCCGTTATTTAACACAGTTTTTCACCCAATACATGTTCAAAATATAACCAGTTTATCTCCCAAAATGCAATCAATATGTCAAATAGTTTGGATTCTGATGAGACGCCGAGTTAATCGGCGTCTCATCTGGATCAAAATTGTTTGCAACATGTAAGTATGGATCTGTCAGCAGCAGGCTTAGTGATAAAGACAGAGTTTTGACATTAATTCTCCAGAAAATGCAATATTAAAGCACTGTTCCTGGAACATTACTTTTGAGAATCCATTAAGGCACACACTATCAGTGCGATCCTTACATTGCTGCTAAACAATTGGTTCACCTAAACTCTGGAGCCTGTTTTATTAAAGCTTGTACGACTAAGGTCATCGTAAGTCGTCAATGTACGACAACCGACAATCGTATTACTCGAATTGTCGAATGTGTGTACAGTTATAAAGTGTAACTTAACCCTTACAGTGAGGGACACCAGTCACTTATGTCATTTACAAATTGTGTAGACCTAGACGAGAGGGCTCCTAGAGAAAACTTCTCACCAGGAGCTCCACTGTTTGTCATGTTACACTTTTCTTTAGAAACATCCCTAAATATTCGCCATAGAGTTTGACCTGTTTGCATTTTGGAATAGTCCATTTAAAAAGTCCGCATTGTAAGAATTAATGCGACAGACATTAACCTAAGTTCTGTTATAAGACGACGGCAACTTCAAGTCGTACGATATTTCAGTCATACGATCGTCAGTAAAGCGCGCCGCATATCTTTAGTGGTTATTTTTTACTTCCGATTCGTTCAGGTTCCCTTTCGTCCATAACTACGCCTTTCTATGCCTTTGCAAACGAAATAGACCCAGCTAAGACGGCTTCTGTAGTCGCGCTTATAGCTTGATAAGGGTATATACGGAAATAATGCTTAACCTATGTCAAGCTGACGTAAATGGTTTGGTAAAACTCTGATCTGATCTCTGACAGTGTTCATTCCGATTTGTTCAACCTTAACCCATTCCCTCATAGGCTATTTTTAGATCCAACTTCTTTGAATAAATGTACCGAAAACGAGCTTTAACTAGAGAAAAGGAAAATTTTAGAATTTTGTAATTTGAAACAATTGTGATAAATAGAGCATTTGCTCCTATAGGAGCAAATGCTCTATGTACCACAATGGTTTCAAATAGTGACTATTTCAGGAGCGTTAAATTGCACCAATATGAGGAAATGGGTTAATAAAGAACTTTATAATTTTGATCCGACGGAGAGTAGATCAATATCATTGTGACTTTTATAGAGGCGTAGAAAAGCGTATTTATGGAGGAAAGGATTAAATAAATGACAGACAGAGTGACAAACAGTTTTGATCCTAACGAGGAACAGACTTACTCGGCGTCTCATCTTGAACCAAGATGATTACAAATGTCAGAAAGATCACGTTTAACATGAGAAGGGTTAAATTACATTCGACAATGTTTCAAAGAACATTTCATGAGACACACATTCACTAAATCTGTTCACACATGACTGTAATAACTCTAATAATTCTCGTAGATTGACATTGTTACAGAATCCCGTTTGCAAATATGAACGACTAATAATTCATGCAAAGTAAATAGGTTTTCATAAATTGCCGATTTTCTTTCCACTCAAACCCCAACGGAAATCTGTTTCAAATAATACACAAGTTTCATGAAATTTATGGTAACACTATGATGTAGCATCTGTTTCCACTCTCAGAAGTAACCATCCAGTTAGCACTGCCAGCAAATTTATAAAATGATGAATATGGTATGAATGAACTATACGACCTTCATTCTGGCTGTATTTCGCTACATTTCATCTTTCGGCATTTAACCCTTACACCACTGAATTTCCAAATGGTATATTCCAAACTTCAAACATTTCAAACTTATGGTGAATATTTACGGATTTTCCTAAAGAAAAGTGTAAAATGACAAACATTGCAGACCCTGATGAGTGGGCTCCGCTTGGAACCCTCTCATCTGGGTCTACACTGTTTGTAAAGGACATTAGTGACTCGCGTCCCGCACTTTAAGGGGTTAACCTGACAATGATGCATGGTTTTATTAATACAGTTCGTAGTGTTTGCGTATTGACACGTCTGTATGTGTACGCTGGAATAGAGGCATCATATGGAGAGAAAGATAGGTTGTAGGATAGTGAGAAAAAGATAGGTTTTTCAGGATGACGAGAGTAAAGATACATGTACATGTAGGCTTTAGAAAAGCTAATATTATACACTTACATATGGTAATTAGAAAAAAATAGGTTGTGGGATAACTGGAAAAGTACGAGCTGTAGGATGGTGGAAACATATAGGTTATATGATAGCGCCAAGTGGATAGGTTGTACATGTATGATAGCGCCAAGTGGATAGGTTGTACATGTATGATAGCGCCAAGTGGATAGGTTGTACATGTATGATAGCGCCAAGTGGATAGGTTATATGATAGCGCCAAGTGGATAGGTTGTGGGATAGCGCCAAAGGGATATGTTATATGATAGCGCCAAGTGGATAGGTTGTGGGATAGCGCCAAAGGGATATGTTATATGATAGCGCCAAGTGGATAGGTTGTGGGATAGCGCCAAAGGGATATGTTATATGATAGCGCCAAGTGGATAGGTTGTGGGATAGCGTCAAAGGGATATGTTATATGATAGCGCCAAGTGGATAGGTTGTGGGATAGCGCCAAAGGGATATGTTATATGATAGCGCCAAGTGGATAGGTTGTGGGATAGCGCCAAAGGGATATGTTATATGATAGCGCCAAGTGGATAGGTTGTGGGATAGCGCCAAAGGGATATGTTATATGATAGCGCCAAGTGGATAGGTTGTGGGATAGCGCCAAAGGGATATGTTATATGATAGCGACAAGTGGATAGGTTGTGGGATAGCGCCAAAGGAATATGTTATATGATAGCGCCAAGTGGATAGGTTGTGGGATAGCGCCAAAGGGATATGTTATATGATAGCGCCAAGTGGATAGGTTGTGGGATAGCGCCAAAGGGATATGTTATATGATAACGCCAAGTGGATAGGTTTTGGGATAGCGCCAAAGGGATATGTTATATGATAGCGCCAAGTGGATAGGTTGTGGGATAGCGCCAAAGGGATATGTTATATGATAGCGCCAAGTGGATAGGTTTTGGGATAGCGCCAAAGGGATATGTTATATGATAGCGCCAAGTGGATAGGTTGTGGGATAGCAAATGAAATAGGTTGTAGGATACTGAGAAAAAGACAGGTTGTAGAATAGCGAGAACAATATACATGTAGTGATGTAGGATAGCGAGATTGAAACAAAAGATAATGTACGATAATGTGAAAAAGATAGGTTAAATCAAGCTGTAGAATAGCGGGGGAAATGTTATAGGATAATTATAATGGTATGCTGTACGGTATTTAGAAAAGGATAAGCTTTAGTATTAGGATAGTGAGAAAATAGGAAAGACTACGATGAGAAAAAGATCGGTTGAAGAACATCATATACACGTCAACCTTCTTATTTAACGTGACGTAGATTCCACGAAACGAGCTGTTCAAATTGACACCTATGGGATATATTGAATAATGAAACCGAAGAAAACGGGCAACATCGACACGGCAGACTACGTTCATCTTGTACTTCTTGTACTTTAATTCACTTAATGTCAGTAGCGAATTTAAGATGACATGTACAAACAATTTTGGTTCTAATGAAACAAAGAGTGACTCCAGACCCGTTCCTTTATATAAACGTGTTATCGCGCATTTGCAAACAAATTAGACCCAGACCAGACGGATCCTATAGGAGCCGTCTGATCAGGGTCTGCTCTGTTTGCTAATGGAATCTAAAAGATCAGTTTCTTTACTTTCTAAAATGGCTACAGTGATCCACTTTCCAGATTTCATTGTAACTATTTTTCCATGGTACATGTATTTTCAGTAGGTATTGACATTTGGAATAAAGATGGTACAGGTAAAGGGTTAATCTTATAGAGATACATGTACATGTACTCATTTTTTAAAGAAAACATCTGGTTAATATTTACCCTTTCCCTGTTAAATATCCATGTAAGACATAGTGACGTCATGACCATTTATTAGCTTTATTTTTTTAATGGCGTATTTACGCAGGCTGTTTTGGTTTTGATGGAGACTGAAGAACCAGGTATTTGTCATTTCATAAGCAAAGAGAGAAAACTGATCTGGGTCTGCTCTGTTTGCAGGGCATAAACTGTGTTTTATGAGGGAAAAGGTTAAATAATGCAAATTGCAACAGACATCAAATGGTGCAGATATCACAGCTGTAGAGCAAAAGCATTACAGCAAAGAATGCACTTTGTACCAATTACAACGGACCGGAGAGTACACAGACATATTAGGCACGGTGATCAAAATTACCCCACACTGTATTGTCTGTTTAGTGTCACAGTGATGTTACTCACACAATTCACTCATTCACTAAATGTGCAGTCGGCTGAATGGTCATTCGGACTGAAAGTAGACTATAACTAGGTACTTTAATTTGTTTGCTTTTTTCACCCACAAGTGCCACGCGCGTGAACATTTCAAAACAACTTTTGATAAACATCTTCGAATACATTTTGACATTATCCTTTGACAGCAGAAAAAATGATTTTTTTCGTATAGTTTAATACTATATATATATATTTTTTCTGTCCAACGTATTTGGAGATGTTTGTCAGTATTATTTATGAAATGGTCACGCGCCTGGCACCTGTGCACTCACTCACCCACTCACTCACTCACTCACTTACTTACTTACTCCTTCGCTCACTCGCTCACTCACTCATTCACTCACTCACATACTCACTAACTCAATAAGTCAATCACACATTCACTCATTCACAATCGTTCTATATATTCGTTACTTCTATTCAAAGTAAGAGGTACTCACTCACTTTCACACCAATGCTGATATAGCCTGTTGCATATGATCAGTGTCTCCACTCTGTGTGATTAATGTACACGGGATATTTGTATTTCCTCCGGAATGACAGTTCATTTGAGTATGACGGACAAACGCCAGTTTCACACATATAAATCGCAGACAACATCGAGAGTTCTTTACACCAGTTGACGGCTAAATGAAACCAGTGACATGTCAAAGTCAAACAGTTCTCGGCATTTTATTAGCAACTGATACATAGTTACGCCTCCAGCAAATGAATTTGTCTTGAAACCGAACAAATACGTCCGTTCAACTTGGAAAAAAACCAGGAAATTATTTCAAACGATTCTTTATTGATGGTTGCCATGTTTACTTTCAGACATTAGATTTATTATTTTAACCCTTCGCTTGCTAATCACGTCAATATAACTACCTGTAAATAGTGAAGACCCAGATGAGACGGCTCCTGCAGGAGCTGTCTCATCAGGGTCTGCACTATTTACAAATTGATTGTGCAACCAGTGCAATCCACAGCAGTGATTGCACATCGAAATACACAGTGAAGATATATGTAATTATACAACAGAGCATGGGTAAAGAAGGAGACATGTATTTTAAAATTCAGCAAGAGAAGGGTTAAAACGGCATATCCGTGCTTTGTTTCGTCGTTTCATTTTTTTTTATCTTTGTCCCACATAACGTTACTTTGATCCAATTTGCAAAAAGCTGGAAACCACATAAGACGCCGAGTGACTCGGCGTCTCATCAGGATCCAAACTGTTTGACCACTGGGCTGTAGATTCTGAAAACAAATGACGTTTCTTATAACATTACCCAAACACCTCTAACAAAAATTAAGAATCGTTTGAAGAGCTTCTTAGTTTGCCCAGTGGTTTGGACCATGATGAGACGCCAAGTTACTCGCCTTATCATCTGGATCCAAGCTATTTGCAATTGCAATAAATGTCCCGGTTAGCGGAATACGGGTTAAGGTATTAATATCAATTATTCACTAAGTTTCAGTAAAGTAATTTTCCTTCATTCTTTATTGTAAATGATACATAGGTTTGTCTTAAAGTAGAACCAATAACGGAAATACGCTCCTGAAATACAGTACGAGTATTTCACTCGAATCGGAAACTACATTGTACTTAAGAAAATAATTCATGTAACGGTTCCACGTATATAACATAATGGTTTGTTAAAATTTGAAGAATGCCCATATTTGGATTTGGAGCTGTCAGTGACACTGCATTGATTTAATTGTTATTGATGGATTTAAAGTGCCTAAGTCTTATGCGCTCGTATATTTATCGTGTGCGCCTTGATCGTACTGATAATGGTTTTATCACATTTTGTAAAACAAAACAACCAATAAATAACAGATCAACATGAAAATAAAATGTGACAGTGGAGATATACATGTACATGTCAATAATTTTAACTCGCTAAATCATTCTTTGCTTGGCCCGGGAGGAATCGGTAAAATGAAGCTTTGTATTAAAAGACAAGTGGTGTATTTTACATCAATATAATGTTTGCAGATTTAATGATAAAGTGTCAAATTATGTTCCAAGCTAAATATGATTTGAACGGGTAAAGGTGAAAGTATAATGCCAAATTAAGTAAACTGTCTGGGCAATACTTCTCTTGGGAAACATTTACGAAACAACGGTTCTGGAAAATAAGCATGAACTATCTATTCACTTAACAAGAGGTTATTTCTCAGTTGAATTACGTTTCAACTGCACGCTTTGGGTGACATATTGGTATAAGGAAATGGACATTTAACTACTTCGCTGCTAAACTTTGTCGTCTGCAAACTTTGTCGTCATGTATTTTGTTTAAAAAAATGAGTACCAGTAACAAACAGTCTGGATTCTGATGAGACACTGAGTTACTCGGCGTCTCATCTGGATCAAAACTGTTTGCATAGGTAATCGCTGATGCGACATTTGCAACGAAAGAACTAATACCCCAAATGACGTATATTGTTTTGTCAAACAAATACAAAATATTAATAGATGAATACAATACTACGAATATAGGTGAACAAATCGTTTCTTACAGTCAGTAATATTTGTCACTTACTTTGACGTGGTTTCCTTTTTTAATACATAGACGTCATGATTCACTTGCTATGTTTATTTTAATACAAGACCGTTACATGCACGTGCCAACAAAAATAGACAAACATATCTGCTTACAAATGAAAGATGACAGTTTGATATAATGCTGGTTAAATATTTTGTCACTGCTTCTTACACGATATCACGAAAGACAATATCACACTTCTTCAGATGTGTCTAAGAGTATTTAACCATTTGAACACTGCTTTTTCAGAGTGGACTACCCAATCATTATTTATTGGTATAGTCCAAACAGTATGAAAGGGTAGGACATGCGAGAGGATTTTGAATGACAAATACTGCCGTCGCTGATAAGAGGGGTAGTCTATGAGCCAGTTGCTCTGGGTCAACACTGTTTGCAAATGACAGTGCACGTGTAGCCCACATCAAAGGGTTAATGAACCATACATGTACAGTTATCACGGCGACCTTGTACTGTACATGTTCGCCTTCTTTGTAAGACAGTCGTCACTACTGTTCTTGGTAAATTTACCATTACAGTAAAACCTCTCTTAACCGGACGTTTCAATTTAGTATAAACAACAGTCTTGGAGACTGTTGGCAGCTTAATGCAAGGTGAAAGTCATGCAGAAAGCTCCTCTAGGAGATATCTGCATGAATGTCACCTTGCATTAAACAGTCACCTGCCTAAAATATCTGAAATATTCTAAACTAGAATTCCGGTTTAGATTGTGTTTTACTGTATAAAATGTTGTTATATAAACTCCAAACAGAAATACAACTACATGTATGACTAAATCTCCTTCCAGCTGGATAGCGGTAGGTCGTTGGTCCATTTGTGTTCAAAACGATGCAATGTGTTTTGTGTACGGAGGAACGCCATTGACTTCTTTCACATGTTATTACCTGGATGTCGCGATAGCGGTATGGTTGAAATACAATGAACCCTCCTTACAATAGAGGCGTTTGTTTCCAGGCATTTTGCTTGTATAACGAGGTTGCCGTTATAACGAGTTTAAATATAAAAGGAATCATATGGACAGATTTAAACCAGTACCAACAGATGAACGCTCTTTGCAGAACATAACAAGTGCAAAATGATCCCTTTGGGAGCTTTTTGCACTTCTTGTGTTCGGCATTAAGCGATCATCTTTCCTATTGGCATTTATTCAGTGGTTGTTTCAAAGACTTAACGGTCATTTTGTTTCAATGCATACTGTCGGTATACCGAGGGCGCCATTGTAACGAATGCCGGTATAATGAGGGTTCATTGTACCATCAATCAAAGCTACGTAAAACCCTGATTCAAACAGACAATCAATGACTGTTTAGCTATATCCATGGTACAAACAGTGGCACCTTCTTGGTTGCATATTCGAACATCTCGGTCGTACATAAATGCAAAAGAAGGCAATCCGAGTTAGGTCTTATTACCAGGCTCATGATTGATAAATGATTTCCTAAAATAAACTGACAACCATTGTCATGATGTTTTGCACAGGTTCTGCACATCGGATTAACCATGATATTTATGAGAAATTGACCGGACACAAAATCAAAACTTAGACTGACCTTGTAATATTGACCTTGAACTGACGCAGTAGAAACCTAGGTTCTGCATATAACCGTGCTGGTATAATAATATACATGTAAGCATAGTTTGAAGAAAGTAATCAATGCTTTCCATGAGCGGACATGGGTTATCATGATTCGACATTACACCTGATGCTGTGACCTTGACCTTGTCCATTTAATACATAAGTTCTGCACACTATATTATTAAAATAAACATGAATATGTTTCATATTACGTTTCATGAAGATACAGAAGTAATGTGATAGGGTCGGGGCAAGAAATTTTATTATCCGATAATTAATCTAACCTCGTGATCTTGACCTTGGACGGAGACAGTTGAAACATAGGTTCGGTTCGTTGTTATATAAATATATATATATTTTTATTTATGTACTACCATGATAGATAATTTCGCATTGGTTCGCGGAAATCAACGCGAAATAGAAAGTATCACAACTAGAAAGAAGCATATATTAAAAATTCTGAAAGGGGGTGATCCCCGAGAGCAAAAATTGCAACACAAAAAGAGAAAATTGCAGACTCGGTTTTATTGAGTCTGTTCATGAACAGTAATTGAAAGTGCAACACTGCTCACGCCCCCTAGCACCGGCTTAAGCGGTATTCAATTTTCAGAACAAGAAGTTCTGAAATTCATGATCTCGAAGGATCAGAAGGTATAACAACACTGAGAATGAAGTACGGGGCGACGTTTTACGGCCGCCACACAAGCACTTAACACCTGCTGTTGTGAAGATTATAAATTCTGAAAGGGGGTGATCCCCGAGAGCAAAAATCGCAACACAAAAAGAGAACATTGCAGACTCGGTTTTATTGAGTCTGTTCATGAACAGTAATTGAAAGTGCAAAACCACGTTATGGGTGCAAAACCGAGTGCAAATCTATTCGCTGTAAATGCTTCAAAGCAGCTTTAAAAAGCACACTTACATGTGTTTGCGATGGTGTTAATTGTACCAATCCAGCAAATATCCATAGAAATATAGTAAATTAATTAATGACTTTAAATAGAACTGAAAGGTTTGTTTAGGTGCCCATTTTCCCCACCCACTTTACTTTAAGAAGTACTTTTGCATTATGTGTAGCTGGTATGACTGCATGCAGTTATTTGTTCCAGTTATTAAACATTTTGTCTAACCTTTATTTTGATGTCATTTATGCTTGTTAAATAGCAAAAATGGCGAAGACATAACAACATGTATCACCGTTACATGTTGTTTTTAACGATTTTTTACTGTTTTTGGATGTTCTCATTAATATTCATGAATATTCAAATAATATATTTTACACAACCTCAGTTCAAATTAACGGCCAATGTTTAACCTTCATTATGGTACCATGTTTATTATTTTACACCTAAAATTGAAAAAGATATAATGATTTCTAAAATAACATATATAAAATATGCACTTAGTTGACCTTTGACCTAATTAAGAGAAACAAGGGCAAAATTTCAGGTGGCATAGGGCAGTTTCTGAGTACTTATACATCAAATATTACATATCCAGTGCATGCCAATTTCTACTATTTCATGCCATGGCTCGACACATTTTCCTCAGTTGGATGCCCAACTTTTCGGCAAGGGTGCCCTTTATCGTCACTTCTATTTATTCTCGTCGTTGAAATCTTAGCAATGAAAATTAAATCTGAGAGAACAACTGAAGGAATAAAAATTAAAACAGATTCTTATAAGTCATTAAAGCTTACTCAATTAGCGGATGACTCTACATTGTTTGTGAAAAATGAATATGAAATTTTGCATTCATTATCAGTAGTCGAAACATTTGGAAAGCATTCGGGGTTAAATTTAAATAGAGATAAAACAGAAGGATTATGGATAGGACCCTCTAAGAACTCAGTAAATACTCCTGGAATAATTAAATGGTCTTCAGAAATAAAAGCGCTAGGGGTATATTTTGGACATGACAGAGAAAAATGCAACAAATTAAACTGGGAAGATAAATTTAAAGATTGTGAGAGGGTAATAAATCTTTGGAATAAGAGAAATATAACTTTTATGGTATAATAACTATTATCAAGACACTTTTGCTTCCAAAATGTATATACCTGTTTCATTCTAAATATGTACCAGAAATCGTCATAAAACGAATTAACTCGATGTTCGTCAATTTCCTATGGTGAAACAAATCGGAAAAAAATAAAACGAAACACCCTGATAGGAAAACAACAAGACGGGGGTATCAGTATGATTGATACTAAGTCCTTCATTAAAGCCACAAAAATTAAATGGGTTAAAAATCTATCATCGGAAAAATAGGATTCCAATTGGACAGTAATTCCGAAATACTTTTCCAATCAATATGGGGGAAATTGCTTGATATTTTATATGAACATAGACAACTTCAAAAACCTTCCGAAAGTAAAACGGGCCTTACCCCGTTTTTATCAAGATCTGCTAAGTACGTGGATAGAATTCAGAAAAATCACTAATAATGTGAAAATAATTAAGTTTTTCGATATTCGAAAACAATTAATTTGGGGAAATTGCCACATAAAAAACAAATTAGGTAAATTGCTAATATTCGACAATTGGATAAAATCGGATATCTTGTTTGTTGATGATATTTTATCAAAGGATGGTAAAATAGATGAAAAACTTATATTTCAAAAACTTAGAGATACTAGGAACTGGATCGCAGAAATTACTTTTTTGAAACGAGCGCTGCCTAAAACATGGGCACAACTATTAAGATCTAAAGACTCAGTACAAACACATGCTAAAACATTGAAATAAAATATGTTCGATATAGCTTTCCAAATATGACCAATAGAGATTTCTATAACGTATTTGCATTAAACAATTTTGAAAAGCCATACGAGATTTCATACATAAATTCTGGGAAAATAAGTTTTCTGAAAACCGGCTGTACTGGCCATCTGTCTACTCAGCCTTATACGAAACTGGCATAAACAACAAAATTAAGCAATTCAAATATAAGTTGTTACCTAACATTATCCAAAAAAACGAAATTCTCTGTAAGTGGAAAATCTCGACTTCGTCAAATTGTGCACAGTGCACTAGCAAGGAAGATTATAATATTTTTTTCATAAACTGTAAAAGCATTGCCTCATTCTGGACAGCCATTCAAAATGCATTTACATCATGTGGCATCTCAAACAATATGAAACATATCCGATACATTATCATTGGCTACAAGGTACCAGAATACACTGATGTTAATATCCTTCTTAATATAGTAGCTTTTACAATCTACAAGTCATATTTTGTGAGTGAAAAGAGAACAAAAGAGATTAGCATACTAAACTTATTCGAAAGCGAACTTAATTTTATGACTGATTTTATGAAGTGGACACACAGATGTACACATTTTCTAGAAAACTTCAGGAACTCTTTGCAATGTGTATAGATTAAGTGCAACAATATGCTCACTATTACGTTACCTAGAGATCAGTGTATTGCGCGACTTGATAGATACAGCCAACACGTTTGAAACTTTATGAGAAGCTGCACTGTAGGCGACCCACAAAGATCCAAATTGTATCAGCAGTGATTCCTTGTTGTGTTATTCCTTCCTTCCTTCCTCTATGTATCTCTTCTGATTTTAAGCATTTCGTCCACACTTCATGTTCTCTAAGAGTTCCTCTTGATTTTCATTTCGCCAAGAGGAATACATACATGGTCAGACATGTACATAGGGATTTGCGCACTTGTTCATATATATGAATGGGTGGTGGATGGGTTCACGCTTGTCCATGCATACGTATGAGTAGAAGACTTTGCACACATGTACTTGTGTATGTACAGGCGTATGATTGTCAAACACTGGTCCATATATATGTATACATGAGTGAATTGGTTCAATACAACAGTTTAACCCCCCCCCCAAGAAAAAGTAAAGAGAGGGAGGAAGAAAAAGTTCCGGTGTGTAACAGGTAACTTACTACCGGTCTAGTGTCCGTTGTTGATATGTTATGCTTTAAGCAAATGTTTGTTAGCATTAAATGTTCACATAACTAGTGTTTTCTGTTTGTGTTGTATTTGTGCTGTTTATGATAACTACTTATTTACTATTAAAAAACCCCAGAGTAGACCCAGATTAGACTCTCCTATTGGAATCGTCTTCTCTGGGTCTGCTGTGTTTGCCTACGAAATGATAAAGATTATAATTCTGAAATATTTGCTATGGCCAAACTTTCCTTTTTGGATATGCCATCATAAAAAATAATCTAATTAAAAAAAGAGTTAAATACTATATCATCGCATGTTTAAAAAAAAAGTCCTGGTGATCAAAATTGTCCCACACTGTAATGTCTGTTTAGTGTCACAATGACGTTACTCACAAAATTCACTCACTAACTCACTTACTCACTTATTCATTCACACACTCAGTCACTCACTCATTCACTCACTCAATCACTCACTCACTCATTCACTCAATCACTCAATCACCCACCACGCACCCACGTACTCACTCACTCACTCACTAACTCACTCACTCAATTATTGACACTCTTTCTATATATTCGTTACTATTATTCAATGTACAAAGGTACTCATTCACTTTCACACCAATGCTGATATAGCCTGTTGCATATGATCAGTGTCTCCACTCTGTGTGATTAATGTACACGGGATATTTGTATTTTCTCCGGAATGGCAGTTAATTTGAGTATGACAGACAAACGCCAGTTTCGCACATATAAATCGCAGACAACATCGAGAGTTCTTTACACCAGTTGACGGCTAAATGAAACCAGTGACATGTCAAAGTCAAACAGTTCTCGGCATTTTATTAGCAACTGATACATAGTTACGCCTCCAGCAAATGAATTTGTCTTGAAACCGAACAAATACGTCCGTTCAACTTGGAAAAAAAACAGGAAATTATTTCAAACGATTCTTTATTGATGGTTGCCATGTTTACTTTCAGACATTAGACTTATTATTTTAAAACGGCATATCCATCCTTTGTTTCGTCGTTTCATTTCTTTATCCTTGTCCCACATAACGTTACTTTGATCCAATTTGCAAAAAGCTCGAAACCACATAAGACGCCGAGTGACTCGGCGTCTCATCAAGATCCAAACTGTTTGACCACTAGGCTGTAGTTTCTGAAAACAAATGACGTTTCTTATAACATTACCCAAACTTTTAAAGTTAAAACCTCTAACAAAAATTAAGAATCGTTTGAAGAGCTTCTTAGTTTGCCCAGTGGCTTGGACCATGATGAGACGCCAAGTTACTCGACTTCTCCTCTGGATCCACGCTATTTGCAATTGCAATAAATTGCCCGGTTAGCGGAATACGGGTTAACTCATTACCTCATAGGCTATTTTTAGATACAACCTCTACCGAAAAGGAGCATTAAATAGAGAAAAGGAATTTTTTAGAATGTTGTAGTTTGAAACCATTGTGATAAATAGAGCATTTGCTCCTATAGGAGCAAATGCTCTATTTATCACAATGGTTTCACAAAGTGACATTTACAGAGTCGTCAAAAGTCGTCACTATGAGGGAAAGGGTTAAGGTATTAATATTAAATATTCACTAATTTTCAGTAAAGTAATTTTCCTTCATTCTTTATTGTAAATGATACATAGGTTTGTCTTAAAGTAGAACCAATAACGGAAATACGCTCCTGAAATACAGTCCGAGTATTTCACTCGAATCAGAAAAAAACATTGTACTTAAGAAAATAATTCATGTAACGGTTCCACGTATATAACATAATGGTTTGTTAAAAATTGAAGAATGCCCATATTTGGATTTGGAGCTGTCAGTGACACTGCATTGTTTTAATTGTTATTGATGAATTTAAAGTGACTACATGTAAGTCTTATACGCTCGTATATTGGTCGTGTGCGCCTTGATCGTACTGATAATGGTTTTATCACATTTTGTAAAACAAAATAACCAATAAATAACAAATGAAAATGAAAACAAAATGTGACAGTGAAGATATACATGTCATTAGTTTTGACTCGCTAAATCATTCTTTGTTTGGCCCTGGAGGAATCGATAAAATGCAACTTTGTATTAACCTTTTCCCTGTTCTATATTTAGGCCAAATTTCAATACCTACTCAATATTCATTAACAAAATAGTTATAAAGAAATATGGAAGGTGGACTATTGTAAACATTTTAAAAAGCAAAGAAACAAATTTATCAAATTCTATCAGCAAACAGAGCAGACCCTGATCAGACGGCTCCTCTAGGAGCCGTCTGATCTGGGTCTACTATGTTTGCAGATGCGTGAAAACACGTTTATATGAGGGAAGGGTTGATGTATTTTACATCAATATAATGTTTGCAGATTTAATGATAAAGTGTCAAATTATGTTCCAAGCTAAATATGATTTGAACGGGTAAAGGTGAAAGTATAATGCCAAATTAAGGAAACTGTCTGGGCAATACTTCTCTTGGGGAACATTTACGAAACAACGGTTCTGGAAAATAAGCATGAAATATCTATTCACTTAACAAGAGGTTATTTCTCAGTTAAATTACGTTTCAACTGCACGCTTTGGGTGACATTTTGGTATAAGGAAATGGACATTTAACTACTTCGCTGCTAAACTTTATCGTCTGCAAACTTTGTTGTCTGCAATGTTCAAAGAGTAACAGTAACAAACAGTCTGGATCCTGATGTGACGCCGAGTTACTCAGCGTCTCATCTGGACCCAAACTGTTTGCATATGTAATCACAGATGCGACATTGGCAGCGAAAGAGTTAATACCCAAATGACGTATATTGTTTTGTCAAACAAATAAAAAATATTAATAGATGAATACAAAACTACGAATATAATTGAACAAATCGTTTCTTACATTCAGTAATATTTGCCACTTACTTCGAAGTGGTTTCCTTTTTTAATACATAGACGTCATGATTCACTTGCTATGTTTATTTTAATACAAGACCGTTACGTGCACGTGTCAACAAAAATAGACAAACATATCTGCTTACAAATGAAAGATGACAGTTTGATATAATGCTGGTTAAATATTTTGTCACTGCTTCTTACACGATATCACGAAAGACAATATCACACTTCTTCAGATGTGTCTAAGAGTATTTACATGTAACCCTTTGAACACTGCTTTTTCAGGGTGGACTATCCCATCATTATTTATTGGTATAGTCCAAACAGTATGAAAGGGTAGGACATGCGAGTGGATTTTTAATGACAAATACTACCGATGCTGATCAGAGGGATCGTCTACGAGTCAGTTGCTCTGGGTCAACACTGTTTGCAAATGACAGTGCACGTGCAGCCCACATTCCAAGGGTTAATGAACCATACATGTACAGTTATCACGGCAGCCTTGTAGTGTATATGTTCGCCTTCTTTGTAAGACAGTCGTCACTACTGTTCTTGGTAAATTTACCATTACAGTAAAACCTCTCTGAACCGGACGTTCAATCTAGTATAGATGTCGGTCTTAGAGACAGTTGGCAGCTTAATACAAGGTGAAAATCATGCAGAAAGCTCCTCTAGGAGCTTTCTGCATGATTGTCACCCTGCATTAAGCAGTCACCTGCCTACAATATCTCAATTATTCTAAAATAGAATTCCGGTTTAGATTGTGTTTTACTGTATAAAATGTTGTTATATAAACTCCAAACAGAAATACAACTACATGTATGACTAAATCTCCTTCCAGCTGGATAGTGGTAGGTCGTTAGTCCATTTGTGCTCAAAACGATGCAATGTGTTTTGTGTATGGAGGAACGCCATTGATTTCTTGCACCTGTTGTTACATGGATGTCGCGATAGCGGTATGGTTGAACTACAAGGAACCCTCCTTACAATGGAGGCGTTTGTTTCCAGGCATTTTGCTGGTATAACGAGGTTGCTGTTATAACGAGTTTAAATATAAAAGGACTCATATGGACAGATTTAAACCAGTACCAACAGATGAACGCTTCATGCAGAACATAAGAAGTGCAAAAATGCTCCCTTTTGTTTCAATGAATACTGTCGGTATACCGAGGGTGCCATTGTGTTCACTGTACCATTAATCAAAGCTACGTGTCACGGTACCGAACCTAACACAGTCGGGATGAAGAGTATGTAAGCGGCCCGGTAGCTCGGTCGGTAGAACTCTATAGTTATATCCATGGTATAAACATTGGCACCTTCTTGGTTGCATATTCGAACATCTCGGTCGTACATAAATGCAAAAGAATGCAATCCGAGTTAGCTCTTATTACCAGGCTCATGATTGATAAATGATTTCCTTGGGAGAGAAACACAATAAGCAGTTTTGCTTTCGTTTCCATCATTTTTTGTTTTCCTTTGTGTTTGTACAATATTCATGCAAATATTTACAAATAAAATATGTTTAAACCAAATCATTTCCTAAAATTAAAATAAACTGACAACCATTGTCATGATTTTTGCACAGTTTCTGCACATCGGATTTAACCATGATATTTATGAGAAATAGACCGGACACAAAAATCAAAAACTTAGACTGACCTTGTAATATTTACATTGAACTGACGCAGTAGAAACCTAGGTTTAGCATATAATCGTGTTGGTATAATAATACAAGCATAGTTAAAAGAAAGTAAGCAATGTTTTCCATGAGCGGATATTGGTCATCACTATTCGACTTTTGACCTGATGCTGTGACCTTGACCTTGCCCAGTTAAAACATAATTCTGCACACTATCTTTTTAAAATAAACATGAATATGTTTCATACGTTTCATGAAAATATGGAATTAATGTGATAGGGTCCGGGCAAGAAATATAATTATCCGATAATTAATCTAACCTCGGGATCTTGACCTTGGACGGAGACAGTTGAAGCCAAGGTTCGGCCCGTTGTTATACTATGATAGATAATTTCGCACTTGTTCGCGGAAATCAACCTAGGGTATTACGAGACGCGAAATAGAATATCCTATGGGCGGATGTGTGAACGGCGGGTCATAAAAAGTTGAGCATTTTCAGTGAATATATTTAAACTAGCATTATCAAAACTATGAAATAATCGTTTAATCATTGAGTCTTAAACTATAATTGAAATTGTAACCAGACCATAGTTTCCCTGTATGGATCCCCAATATGTTATGTACATGTTAGTATGTTTACACTTGTATGTATGTTCATGTGCGTGGTGAGTGTGCACGAGAGAATCGGTTAAGTCTGAGTTGACATGGTGAGTGAAGCATATCAAGTCACCTGACCGTAGTTAATGAGCTAAACCTCTTTTCCCGCTTTCGATATTCTGGCTATAACTTTCTTACTAAACGGACGTCTCGATCTGTCTAAAGAAAACTCACTCTGTTGCTTGTATCTTCTTACAACGACCAGCTGGTAAGCCTTCTACATGTATTTGTTATATTTAGGATTTAATTTACAATTCTGTCATTTGTTCGGTTAACAATGAATCAAGTCGGTTACGCTATTTGAATTTCGATACGCGAGTCTTATTATTCAACTCTGGCTCAACATTGTACTCATCATTGCTATTTTGTATTTCAGACCCTTTTACTTATACTTGTACTGAGTAAAAGAACTCTCAACAACCCTTCTGGATCCGTTTTGATTCTGACCCCGGGTTACAAAATTATTATGTGTTATAATGCATTCGTATTCCAGTAAATTCATTTTGCAATAATATGGGTATATAAAATCAGACTTTACCTTTGATCTGATTTTCATAATGCAAACGTGAGAAAATATGGAAAAATAGTCAAACAGGGAGAGTCACACACGAAATGACACCGCACCAAACACCATCAAACAAGAAACGGTATGGCCACAAGATAAAACATAACAGGACGCATATCAAGACGAAAAACATTAAACATTAAGCATATTAAATAACAAAAGTGACCATAGGCTGAAAGCAGGAGTACCGCCTTGAAACGGTCAGTAACTAAAATAAGCTACTGGGGGACATCAACCTGGTTTACGGGTACCCAACCTCGTCCTTATCCCACTTTCACCAAAGTCAAAATGTAAATAAAATCCCCCCTCCAGACAACTTCACAACATGAATAACGATGTTGCCAAAACGAAATGACTTTAAAAAAAACGTTAAAGGTAAACAAACGACGTCATAATTTAAAAGTACGGGAAAACTATATGAAACATTTCTACACCGACATTTTATAAAAACTAAATCACAAGAAAATACAAATAGTGGATATTAAGTATGTACAACTGTTTTGTTTGAAATAGAATAAACTTGACATCGTAGACATGTACTCGATAACTATTCAGAGGTCAGAGCAGCTGTGAAGAAGTCATTTGGGGTACGACAGAACTGGCAAAATACAAATATCTAATATCCTCCCTCCATAAACGGGTTTAAGAGGGAATCTTCATAGAGTATTAAGTCTTTTCCGTCGTCCCACAAGCAAAGAGGAAAGCATAATGACCAACTGTAAAGGGGTCGATCACCAATCATGTAGTGTGCTGCAATATAGAGGGGTCATATCCCTTTTTAATGAATTGTTTTATACGTTTGACAAACAAAGTATCAAAATATGTGTGTCCAATAATTTTTCGAAGTTTGTAAATGACATCACCGTAAAACTCCGGATGCCATGTATAGAATCCATCAAACAAATATGGTCCTTTTATATTTATAATTTAGTAATTTTAGTATTTAGTATTCCGGGATCTTGTTTTACATATGAAATGGCATTTGTTGCGTAAATACTCTGTATTTCAGTCAGTTAGACTTACCGGTCTAAACCGGAATATTAATAAAGTAATGAAGAAGATTTATGACCGTTTTTGGCTGATGACTGCTTAATGCAGAGTGAAAGTCATACACATAGCTCCCTTTACAGCTTTTCTGCATGACGTTCATCCTGCATTAAAGGGGATGTCCCTACAATTAACGCATATTTTCAATTATATCATAAAACTTGGTATTTGTTATGCTCAATCATTGTTATGAAGGTTGTCAATTTGGACTTATATCGAAATATGCGCCTGTCATACAAAATAAACCGATTTCATCAATACTTATAATGTTTGTTCACCAACAAAGTATTATCGGCCTTTTCCGTTCAAATTTTCCGCGTTTTGCAAATGATCACCCAATCCCTCCACTGTTTACGTAACAGCTTCTCTCGGAAGTGGTTGGAGAGATGCGAATAGCGCGAACAGATACGAAACTAAAACCCAACCCGAATAAAACTAAATTTCAAAGTTTATTTGTTTGTGTTGATGAACGTCCGTCTCTGTTTGCTTTGGGGTAATTGAACGACACAGAGAGTGGGGGAGAGGATACAGAGAAGCCCGGGCGCGATGCCCTACTCTTATTATCGACTGAGTTTCTCTGGTTCTTTTAGATGCCCAGTGTAAATCACTGATACATCGGACCTCGATTTATAGTCTCGTCCGAAGGACGTTCATTTGATAGGGTTTCTTCCGATATACTACTTTTCAGCATATACACAAATGACTTTTGTATATTTTAGGTATTTTAGAAACGCGTCGAATGTAGGGACTTCCCCTTTAAGCTGTCACATGTCTAATAGACCAGCAGTGCTACTAATAAGCGTCCGGTTTAGAGGATGTTTACCCTGTTTATATATTGTTCCTCAGCAAAAATCGATTGAAAATTCCCCATAGACACACATATCGTATCGTATTATATGTAAGGGGTAAAGGTTTGCCGTACTAGCCCTTAAACTGCTGAATAATCAAAACAAAAGTTAAACAAAACTTCACATCAACATTTTATCACTGAATACAATGGTTTGTATGACAAATAGTATACACATACCTGGATCAATGGACGTCATCAAGAGCTCTTCAGTCTGGATCTACACTGTTTGCAAAGGTCATATATATTCGGTTCCCGAGCGGTAAGGGTGACCCATATGGAATGATATTTTGTAGTACAGTAAAACCTCTTTATAACGGCCACTAAATTACATCAAGTATTTTGTGTTAAAGGCGGGTGGCTGCTTACAACAAGGTGAACGTAAAACACCTATAGGAGCGTTCTGTTTTACTTTCCCCTTGCTTTAAGCTGCCACCTGCCCTATATACCAACTAATTAACACAATTTAGTGACCGTTATAGAGAGGTTTTACTGTACAACAATGAGTTACTCCGGCGTTTATTTCTCATATCAAGCGTTTGGAATGTTCAGTTTTACGATTTTGCTGTACTAATTATGTCATAAAGAGCCAATTATTATAGATAGTGAGTCTCAATGTGAATAATTATTACAAACGACCAAATAACACCTCGAATTTTATTACTGAATGCTGAATATTCACAGTGGAATGCTCAACTATTGCTTCACAAAATAGTCCATTCAGTACGCAATGGGTATAATTGACAAGAGGAATCAGAATTACTGACGATGCAAACCTTGATTGGAGGATTCCTATAGGCGTCCTGGGATATGTGTCTACAATGTTTGCCACTACCAGTACACTGAAAGGGTTAACCCATTCCCTCACATTGACGCCTATTGACGACTCTGCAAAAGTCACTTGTTGAAACAATTGTGATAAATAGAGCATTTGCTCCCATAGGAGCAAATGCTCTATTTGTCACAATTGTTTTAGTCTACAAAATCTAATATTTTCCTTTTTCTGTAGTTAATGCACCTTTTCGGTAGATTTATTCAAAGAGTTTGGATCTGAAAATATCCTATATGAGGTAATAGGTGAAGCTGTATTCAAAGAGTTAAGCTTCACAACAGTGAAGAGGTGGACTATGGGGCAATCCTTATACAATAGAACCCCTCTAAACAGGAACTTTAATAAAGAAAATTATTTTCCTTTTAAGCAGGTGGCTGCTTAATACATCGTGAAAGTCATACAGCAAGCTCCTTTGGGGGCTTTCTGCATGACTTTCAACCTGCATTAGGCTGTCACCTGTTTGAAAGACCGGTTGTGATACTAATTTTAATGTCAGGTTTAGAAGGTGTTTACTTGTATTGGGCTATAAAATCACAGCACTACCTGATTATCATTGTTTTCATAAGCTGCTCATTCCGTATTACTTAATCGCTTTACGTAAATGTATACATGCTCCTATACAATGGAGTTATTTGATATGATAAAACGAGTAGCACGTGGCACCGATTGGTGTTACACCTAAACTTAGGTGCATTGTCACTTGAAAACAGTGTATACCTGGATCAGATAGCTCCTAAAGTAGTCCTCTGATCAGAGTATGCACTGTTTGTCATTCAAATTCCTTTATTACAGGTTACACCTTTCATACTGAGTTAACCTTTTCACCGCCAATGTCGCATAACTGCACCACGACAAATAGTGCAGTCCCAGATCAGACGCCGCCTTTTCAAGGCAGCGTCTGATCAGGGACTTCACTTTTTGTCTCAAACTCTATTTCTATATAATTGTATGTGCTTTGTTCTTTTGCAATTGTTTTTAATTTAACAACATTGGTTTGCAGACGACAATTAGAAATTTGGCACCAAAAGGGTTAAGCAGTAATGGACTAATTCACTCTGAGAATATAGCGTTGATTGAGTTAATGTAAGTCATGTGTACAGCATATAGATTACATTTAATAATGGTGATGTTCAGAAATGAATAAAGAATGCCACTTTGTATAAAAATGTTTCCAATACGTTTCATGAAATGCCATTAGATACACGATGACATTATTTAAGTTCGCTGTGTTTGTTCACAGTCTGCATGCTATTTATTAGCAAATGTATATTATTGCACACACGAAGCCTTACGATTCCTAACGTTTTAGTGAGACTGACATAAGATACAAATATATTAATCTCTTTTTTCTCTCTGTCTCCTCTTGCATTTGCAAGCGGCTTGGACCCAGAAATCCAGAACTCGACGTCTGATCAGGATTCAGGCTGTTTGAGACTCGGTCAGTTGTTTCCCAAAAGCCTTTTTTCGAATTGGAAGTAGTATAAACTGTCCCGGATCAAAACCTTAGCAGATGCCGTTTTTACTTTAACCCTTTGACTGTTCTGTGTTTATTACAAATTGTAATACCTACTGAATATTCATGGACAAAATAGTTACAATGAAATATGAAAGGTAGAACATTGTAGCCTGCAGATTGCGTGGAAAAGGCGTTTTTATGGAGGAAAGAGACAAACGGGATAATATTCCACTAGATTCTGTATCACCTTCAGTTGCAAACGCTTAATCATTGTTATTTCATAGAGGAAAATATGTGTATTAGCCTTCTTCTTCTTGAAGCAAATATTAGAGATTCAAGGCTCTAGACAGACGTTTAGGGTATTGCATCAACGTGAATAATTTGAACAGGCGTTCTAACTGCATTTTTCTTCACAGAGATAAGGCATTACTTGTCTGGAAATTGATTTATTAAACATCTTTACCGTTTCTTTTCTACCGGGAATCGAACCGACGAACTCCAGATCAGACGTCAGTCGACCTTCACCTCTGCTAAATTATCCGGATGAAGTTAAGGAGATAATCCAGTCAATATGGCATTTCAATTTGTTTAAACATGAATCGATATCATCAATGGAATACATTACAATACTTTAGTGATGGTTTCACGGACCTGATTCAAATGATTGTATTGTGTATATGTCTGTTGGACGGAATTTGATTATCCTTCTTCTCTGTTTGCAGGTTTTTATCCATGGCCAAAATGTCTTGTCCGTATGTGATTGTAAATAAGATTTATACATAATACCATAATTCGAATAGACACTAATAAAATTCCTTACATAAATATTCATGGAGTAAATGATTAATGTACATGTATCGACGAGACTATAAACCGAGGTCCGATGTAACAGTGCTTTACACTTGGCATCTAAAAGAACCATAGAAACTCAGTCGATAATAAGAGTAGGGCATCGCGCCCGGGTTTCTCTGTATCCTCTCCCCTCTCTCTGGGGTGTCCAATTAGCCCATAGTGAATGAGCAGAAACGGGCGTTAATAAACACAAACAAACAATCATGTATGGATATTAAGCAACGTTACACTATATGTACTAATGAAATAACAGTTACTTATATCCAGCTTTATTGAAATTGAAACATGTGATATCTGCCGCTAAATGTATATAATCTAGCTTTGTATTAGTACCGATGCTGTGCCAAGAATGCGTAACATCAGTTACACTGTACACTACATATTATAGTTTCGGATCGGCACGGAGATAAAAACAAAACTTATAATTATCCACCATGTTTGGCTTTATATTTAAAGTGTTCATGGAATCCGTTACGGTTCAACCGTACTCGTATCAAATCCCTAATAATGTTTAAACGTAATGTAGTACTTATTTTAAATTGCATGTTCTCTCTTAACGTACGCACTCTTATGGCATTTATACTTCTTGAAACATATTCTTCGAATGCAGTCTTGTTGGTTCCATGAAAGTGTTCATGGAGAGACTGCCCAGACATATAGTTAACCATTCTCGTGCAAAGCGCGCCTTTGCTGGAATTTTCAAACAGCTTGGATCCAGATGAGACGCGGAGTAACACGGTGTTTGATCAGGATCCAAATTGTTTGACACTCGGTCAAAAGTTTCTGAAAGGATTGAACGAATCGGATGTCAAAGGAAATTTCAAAATCTCTCAGAAATTGGACAGATGTTTATTTCATTAGAACGAGAAGGGATAATGTAATTGCTTCACGTACTTATATTAATGTTTCGTTAGCATTTGAAGTGATTCCGATATAGACTAAGATCTGAAGAGGTATTATATTGTTGGGATTGCTCTACTTTAACGTAACGATGATCGCTATTATACACTTACTCATTACTAGATACTTGAAAAGCATATTTGGAAGCGCGTATTCTAGCATTTGCAAACAAAGTAGACCCAGTTCAGAGAGCTCCTATAAGAGTTTTAAGATCTGATTCAGTACTATCAGTCATTTAGAATCATCTTGTAAATCATACCATTTCATATTTTATGGTATATGCTATTAACCCTCTCGGCGCCAAATTTCTAATTGTCGTCTTCAAACCACTTTTGTTAAATTATTTGGTAAAATAAGGAAATGAGATAAATAAATGCAAACTTCAAAGGCATAAAGCACATGTATGTAAATAGAGTTTGAGACAAAAAATGAAGTCCCTGATTAGAGGCCGCCTTGAAAAGGTGGCGTCTGATTTGGGACTGCACTATTTGTCGTGGACATTGGTGGCGAAAGGGTTAAATGATAAAGGCCCATTGTGCTAATTCATTTCTTTTTTTAAACGAACTTCTACGCCTTTGCAAATAGTGCAGACCCAGATCAGATGGCTCCGAAATACATATTAGGTATGATATAGATCTGATTTTAGAGATACTACATGTACATGAGTCAAAATGTCTTGTGTTCATATGTCATTATAGATCAATAATATAAGTATTTATGATGTCATCATTTCTTACATGAATTTTCAATAGGGAAAGGGTTAAAACATAAAAGTTAACGTAACATATTACGCGTGTGGTGTTTAACAAGAAGATCGTGATTTGCATACACTCTCTTCCTGGGTTTTGTCGACATAATCATTACAATAACAAACGGATTCAAATGTAAAATTGAAATATTATTTGGTTACTTGTACGCTAATTTTGAAATACGAAAAGGGTGGTTTCGTGTTCGTGTGATATCAAAATTTGACATCGTTCTCAAATTTCACAGAAAATGTGAAATATGTGATTGGTTCCAGTGAACCACGTAATTGCATTGTTTCACACCCCTGGTGAGTGTGATCAAAATCTGCACAGGTGTGGAAAATATGATCCGGAAAAAAGATGTTGTATTGTATTACTGAGAAGCAGTCCGATTCTAGCATTTATGTGGATGTCTTGCAATTGCTTCGTAGCAAAACATGCCACGATAATAACAAATCATTTGCAGCGTCAAGTAAATAATAATTCCATATATAGACTATGAATATCTATTATCTGAAGTCTCTTGGCAAATGTCAGTATGAATCAGGATAATTATGAATTGCTCCCCATATGTTACATTAATCGTTTTGTTTTGACTCTTCGCCTGTTAAGTTGTTAGCATATTCAATAAAGCTTCTCACTTTATTGGAGACAGGTGGCAGCTTAATGCAGGGTAAAAGCCATGCAGAACGATCCTCTAGGAACCGTCTGCCTGCATGACTTCACTCTGCTTTAAACAGCCACCTGACTAAAAGTATTTTATTTTTTCTCTACTAGAATTTCGGTTTAGTGTGTGTGTGTGTGGGGGGGGGGGGGGGGGCGGCTACAAATACATCGTTTTGCGATGGATTCGCATGTGTTACAATTTTCGTTCAGGACACACGCTCTCAAATACTTCATCAGGCAGTATTAAGCTTTTACACAAGCGACTAGTGACCATTCATATTGAACTGAATATGGAATACGGAATTTGTCTGTTTGTTGGATATGTACTAGATGCTAACTTTTTAGTGGTCTCTGGCCTAGAGAGGTTTTGTTTACATTTCGTGTCACAGTTAATTTTAATTTCTACATTTTATAAACAGATGCTTCATCACAAAACCTGGGTAGCCTAAAGATGAACATTTTAAAGTGTATAGTGCTCATAATTTTTATATCGTGTCGTTTGTCAGAAGAATATAATGATATTTTATCTGGTGACTATTTTACGGTGCACCTATACCCGAAAAACTTCATTTCAGACAGTGTTACAGTTCTACCTATACGCTATGGAAATTGGCATTCTACCACAATTTTGTCAACCTGGACGTTGCAAGAAAAGTTAGTAACACTTATTCATGCTCTGCTACAAGACGTCGAAGCGACTTTTTATATATGTGCTTGCTGTTGTGCGGAGATATTCATCCTTGTCCTGGTCCTGCTGAGAGCTCATCGCCCAATCTGAATGACGAGTATAAACACTTTCATAAGCGAGGGCTTCATTTCCTACATGTCAATATTCGCAACCTTATTCCTAAATTACATGAAATAACTAGAAAATCTAATGCTGCTTGTATCTGTATCACAGAGACCTGGCTTGATAATTCTGTTCCAAATGCTGAGATAGAGATAAACAATTACTGCATCCAGCGCAAAGACAGAAACAGACATGGAGGTGGTGTGTGCATATATATTCGGCAGGATTTGTCCTTCAATTGCCGTGACGATCTTAACAGAACTGAAGCTATCTGGATAGAACTATTTTTACCAAAATCTAAACCAATTGTGTGTGCCTGTATATACAGACCCCCTACTCAACATAACTTTTATTCCATTTTAGATGAACTTTGTTCCTGTAATTGTAATTTTTTAGAACACGAGATAATCAAGTTTGTGAATTTACTACAAATGTTTCTAGTTCTAGAACTGACATTCTTTTACAAAGTTTTATAAATCTTATCTTAGCATGTTTCATTAAAGGCTGTTGATAAACGATCCTACAAGAATATGTGCCAAAAGTGGGATTTGTATTGACCTTATACTGATATCTGACAGTGACAAAATATCTCAATCAGTTGTTATTAATACTTCATTTAGTGATCATAGTTTGATATTTTGCACAAGAAAATCTACTAAAGTTTATTTTAGATCTCATCAGTATGTCACTTTCAGGTTTATGAAAAATTATTGCATAGAAGATTTTCTATCTTGTCTATTCTCAACTGATTGGAGTCCTGTTTTATCATCTAGTGATGAAAATGATGCACGGAACACTTTTAAACATTTATTTTTACAAATTGTGGACATTAATGCTCCTATAAAGCAGGCTAGGATAAAAAACAGAACAGAGCCATGGATGAATTCTGATATTTTAGAGGCAATTAAAGAAAGAGACAAAGCATTTAGGGTTTTTAATAATAACAGATCCCCTGAAAACTTTGATACTTATAAAACTCTGAGAAATAAAGATCAATCTCTTGTACATTCTGCCAAGAGAGACTTCTTTAGCGATACACTTGAGGACAATAAACATGACTCTGCTTCCTTATGGAAAACTCTTAAAAATCTTGGATTGCCTTCAAAAAAGCTTCATCCAGGTCATGCTCAAATATGTGGCTGAAAATTGGTGACTGTTTGTGCTTTGATACAAAAGTAATTGCTGAAATTTTAATAGTTTTTATACAACTGTTGCAAGCTTGTAGACAAATTACCCAAAGTTATACAGTAATATGGCCAAAGTTTTGTACATTCCTTTTACAGAAACAAAGGAATATTTCCTGACAGCTACAGATTTTTAATTGTGTCAGAAGCCAAAGTACTGAATTACATGAGCTTCCTTTGTTCCATAAAAGCTATTGGCTTAGATGGCATACATTCCCGTTTCACTACAGATGGATGGGTCATGTGTTATGTTGGTCCTATAACCCACATAATAAATTTGTCCCTCATCCAAGGTATTGTTCCTTATGAGCTTAAGTTTGCCAGAGTTATCCCCCTTTTTAAGAAGAGTGACAGATTACATGCTGGCAACTTTTGTGTCAATTTTGAATGTTTTATTCTAAAATACTCGAAAGGGTTGTATATGACCAAATTGAATCATATTTTAGAAGCACACATATACTCTATAAGTTCCAGTCAGGCTTCAGAAGCGGTTATTCCACCGATGCATGTTTGCTACACCTCACTGATTTTATTAGAAAAGAAAATGGAGATGGCAATTTTGTTGGCATGGTAATGTTAGATCTGCAAAAAGCTTTTGATACAGTAGACCACTCTATCATTTTAATTAACTTGAAGCATCTGGACTTGGAAAGGACATCTTGACTTGGTTTTCATCGTACCTTTCTGATCGGCGACAGCTTGTTGATGTGTCTGGAACATTTTCTTCTACGGAAACTGTTACCTGTGGTGTGCCCCAATGATATATTCCTGTTTTTACTTCATGTTAATGACATGTCAGCTGTTGTTAAAAATAAGCTTATGCTTTATGCTGATGACTCAGACATACTTGTTTCAGGCAAACATATGTCCTCTGTGGAAATGACACTCTCTGAAGATCTTGGCAGAGTGACCCAGTGGTTAATTGATAACAAGTTATCATTACATTTAGGCAAGACAGACTCTATTGGTTTTGGCTCAAAGCATAAACTGAAGGCAAGATCTCATTTGGATATGTTGTAATGACACACCTATTAAATCAGCATCTTATGTCAATTATCTTGGTGTAACTATAGATCAACATTTGTCTTTTAATGGTATGGCAGAATCAAGTATAAAGAAGGCTAATGCCAGGCTTAAGTATCTTTACAGGAAGAAGGATTTTCTTACACAACATACTAAAAAGCTGCTTGTAATGGCTCTAATTCAGTGTCATTATGATTATGCTTGTGCTGTTTGGTATAATGGAATATCAAAATCTCTTAAACTTCAATTGCAAACGACACAGAACAAGCTGATTAGATTTATATTCAATCTTGATTCAAAAAGTCATGTTGGGTATCAGCATTTTAAATCTCTTGATTGCCTGCCTGTTGACAAGAGAGTTTATCAAATTATATTATGCCATGTGTACAGAATTAAACATAACCTATCACCTGATTATATGCAAGATTATTTAACATTGCAAAAATCTGTACACTCTTATAATACCAGACTAATTGAAAGAGGTGGTTTCAGTTCTTTTATACTGGATCTACACTTTGGAACAGCTTACCAGTTGAATTTACTGAGATAAAAAAACTTATCTTCCTTCAAGTCAGCAATCAAGAGGCACTTAATGAGCAATATTATTTCTTAGTATTGTTTATATTTACACAGCATTTTAATGAGCTCGACTGCTTATGATTTTTATAAATTCACAACTTGGTAGCTACACTAATGTAATTGACATGTTGATGAACACAATACAGGTGCCCCTCTATCACTTTCCAATATGAATAAAGTTAAAATACCTCTGATAGAACTGAAAGCTATAAATATGCACTTTGTGTCGTCTGTACAAGTACCCAAAATATTTCTAATTTCTCTTCCCTTCAACCTTATGTTCGTTTAAAACAACTTAATCTTCAGTCGGCATCATCTTTTCACATACAATCTCTTTCTATTAATACATGTTTTTTCAATGGACCAAGAGTTGTACTTTCACCTTTAAAATCTGTTATCCAAAATGTTTCTTCTACTCGTAAACGGTCCTTGTACAAGCGACACAGAGTGTATCCGATTATCCAAAAGTGCTTTGCTAAGAGGTGCATATGTTTTAGTAACATGTCTTGTAATTCCACTATAAAATCAACAGTTAATGGTAGAACATTTAATGTCAAGATAAACTCAGACGTTGATTGTACTACTACTAACGTTATTTATGTTTTAACTTGAAACGCGCCTAGTTGCGGTATACAATACGTAGGACAAACAGGACGTCCTTTGAAGACTCGATTTCGGGAGCACATATATCAGTGTCGAAATCGTGAATTAAATCATTTATTATACCGACACTTTCGGAAGTCTGGCCATTCTTTAAAGATGTTTCAGTACAAATTGTAGAACATATATCATATGATAAGGATGCTACAAGTAGCTTAAATCGAAAGCTAGACTTATATTTGAATTAAATTGGATTAAAAAACTGCAAAAACCTTTTCCTTTAGGCCTAAATGATAATATTTACCAGACTGGAAATATTTCAAAAGATCCTGATATAGATATTGTTTCGTTTTTTTCTATAAGAAAACGCAAATCTCGATCACATGGCATTCGTAAAAATGGTAATATTAAACGAAACTCTCGTTTGAAAATGACTATTCTTGATTTACATACTTTACGTCTAACTTCTGGTAAACATGCCCTGCTTTCTAGACTTTCCTCCTTATCTATATCTTCATTAAAAGAAATTGACGAGCAAGCCGATGAAAATCATTTTTAGATCAGATCCTCTCATGGGAACGGCTAATTTGATACAACGCTTTACTCTACATGTTCTCAGATCGCACATTGACAAATTATCGGAACACAAAAGATTCTTCTTGAAAATTCCTTTTATTAATAAATTATTGCTTATACAGGTATTGCTTTTATTGGCCTCCAGAGTATTTTTAGAGACAAAAATATAATTGACACTATTCCTAAATACTTTAAAAATACAGAACCACCTATTATCTGCTACAAATATAACAAACCCATCAGAAATACAATTTTCAACTATAGTAAAATTGTGGCCGACCTTAATATTAATGATAATATTCCTGATAATTAAGATTGCGCCACCTCAAAATTTTGCTATTCTCCGGCTGGTCATGTGATTACTGGTAATTTTGAGATATTTAAAGATAAACGTCTACGATCTCTTTTGAATAAAGGTCCCAAATATAGAATATCAGTCTTGATAGATTTTAACTCTTGTCGAGTTCAGATTGCGGAAGCTTTACAAAATTTTAGTATTAAATGGT
The DNA here is from genome assembly GCA_963576725.1 of Azorinus chamasolen. Lineage (NCBI taxonomy): Eukaryota > Metazoa > Mollusca > Bivalvia > Cardiida > Solecurtidae > Azorinus > Azorinus chamasolen. The sequence goes on along the minus strand of OY755239.1, from coordinate 66,154,200 downwards.
GTCCAAGAGAACATGTTGAGTCTAATGCTCTTTCTAATTGGAAAAACAAATAATTTTTGATATAATTGACAAACGCATTTCTTTTTATAGCTCTAACAAGCACCTTCTTCCATCTAAACCTAGAATTTCTTTTCGACATCTTATAAAGGGTTTACAGGATTTCCATTCAAAATACGTTTTTGTTCCTGCTGATAAGGCATCGAATAATATGATTATTATTTGACGATTACATTATATCGATGTCTTGAAGCAGGAAATTATTAATACCAAGTCATACATTTCAGTAACTACTGACGAAAAGACCATCGTTTCAGACCATGTCAAAAAGTGTGAACAACTTGGAACCGATATTAAAATAACACAACATAAACTTCCTACAATGTATTGGTTAATAAACCTACATAAAAACCATATAAAGCGCGTTTTATTGCAAATTCTAGCTTCTGTACTATACTAAATTGTCTATACTTTTGACTTCTTGTTTAACGAAGGTAAAAGAACATGTAAAATGCTACTGTGATAAGGCTTATGAATATTCTGGAAAAAATCTCTTCTGGTCTATTAAGAACTCTTCAGAATTCTTAACCAAACTTAGGAACAAACTGTATCTTGCATCCACTGTAAGCACGTACGATTTTTCTACTGTGTACACAACTCTTCCTCATAGTTTAATTAAAGATAAACTAACTTAATCCAGAAAGTATTTGCCCGGGAAGAAACATCATTTCTGGCATGTAATGCTGAAAAAGCTTTCTTTACTGACGAGCAAATTAAATATTACATCAATTGGACTTGCTCAGAAGTTTGCGAATCACTAACGTTTCTTTTGGATAACATATTTGTACGTTATGGGAATGCTATATACCGTCAGGTAATTGGTATTCCTATGGGTACGAATTGTGCACCACTTGTCGCAGATTTGTTTTTGTACTGCTATGAGAGAGATTTCATGTTACGTTTGAATCCTCAATCACAAGAAGATGTTATAAAAGCCTTCAATGAAACTTCTCGATATTTGGATGATATTTTTAACTTAGATAACCCTTTCTGCGAAGCTCTGATTCCTACAATTTATCCTAAAGAACTCAAATTGAATAAATATATTCTGAAAATGGGTGATTCTTCGAAAGCAAAAGTAGAAATGCAAAAAGAGAAAATTGCAGACTCGGTTTTATTGAGTCTGTTCATGAGTAGTAATTAGCTAACCCGTCCGACAATTATGCAGCGTTTCTTGATCTAGACCTTAAGATTGATAATGGAATGATTTCTTCTAAAATATATGACAAAAGAGATGATTTTGATTTTAATATTGTAAATTTTCCTCATCTTGACGGGGATGTTCCACGTGCTCCATCTTACGGGGTTTATATATCTCAACTTTTTCGTTTTGCTAGAGGTTGTTCATCTATTGAAGATTTTAACAGTCGAAATCTCATTTTAACTGAAAAACTGCTTAAGCAAGGATATAGATACCATAAACTAAGAAAAACTTTCTCTAAATTTTACTATCGAAATCTTTCACTTATTGGCAAGTACCAATGTAATCTCAAGGCGCTTCTGCGACACGGTATTTCACATCCTGAATGTTATGGTGATGTGATTTACAAACTAAACTTATTGGACACACGCATTTTCTCTACTATATTGTTTTATATTCATTGGTCGTACGCTTGTAACCCAAGCCTACTGCTGTCGGCCTGTAATTATCTATGCAAACAGATTCATCAGGATCCAAATTGTTTGAAACCTCGCATATGTCTTTAAAACGAAATGGAAAAAAGTCTGCTGCGTAGTTAGAATACCCTTAATTCTAACGAACTTAAGGTTAATTAACCAGTTCCTTGTTCAATATTCAAATGAAATTTTATAATATGAACTTTTAAGGATTTTGTTTTATTTTGACAAAATCGTAAAAATCAGATCAATATCATGTTAAAAAAACAACAAAGCAGACCTTGGTCAGACTTCATCTATAGGAGCCGTCTGATCTGGGTCTACTGAGTTTGCAAATGCGTGAAAATGCGTTTATATGAAGGAAAGGGTTAACATTCAAAATAATAGGCGTGATACAGTACACATTTTATTAGTGGTGTACGTAAATGCTTGTACAATGATAAAAGCCTGTGGCCCTTATATCTAACATATTTCGTGTCATCCAGTACCTGTTATTTTTTATTATTGATTATAATGTGTAAGATATGTTTTACTCATTCTTAAAGCCCGCATCGTGTTTAGCGTTTTGGGCTTATATTTCAATAGTCGCAAGGTGTGTAAAATATTAATATTTAAGATATAATCACTTTGAGGACGTATGCTACTTTGCAGGAATTCATTTTAAAAGAATAAACATTGTTCTTGTAAGAGCAAATAAAATTAATGCTTTGTTGAACTATCAGAAGCTGGGCAACATACCAAACGGGAAGTGAAATATCCTTGACATCTAAATTCTCTAACGCATCTCATTTTTCAAAATGTTTTCTAACGGTAAAATGTTTCCTTAATGTAGCCCATTAATTTCTTTGGCCAGTAATTTCTAGCGTTCAGGTAATTGACATCTCTGCCTTTTTTGTTTGCCCGTTTAAATTATTCATCCAGTTTGGGGTTGGATTTGCAGACTTAACCCATTACATCAAACATGACAATTGTAACACTTTTTCAATTAGAGTGCAGTAAAAACACATCTAAATCGGACGTTATATTGCTATATTTAGTATAAATAGCAATCTTGGAGACAGGTGGCAGCTTAATGCAGGGTGAAAGTTATGCAGCTGCTAGAGGAGCTTTCTGCATGACTTTCGCCCTGCATTAAGCAGCCACCTGCCTAAATTATTTAAATTATTCACTACTAGAATTCCGCTTTAGAGTGTTTAACTGTAGATCCATACCAGGAGGCTCCCACCGATCCGGGAATTCTCTGTTTGCTTATCAAATAATTAAAATATTATTTTCTGCGTTCATATGCCATTAACCCTTTCACTGCCAATGCCGGATCTGTGATTACTTATGCAAACAGTTTGGATCCAGATGAGACGTCGAGTAACTCGGCGTCTCATCAGGATCCAAACTGTTTGTTATTGTTACTTTGTTTTTGAAACAAAAATGAAGAAAATAAAAAAATGAAAATTTATAGCAGACGACAAAGTTAGCAGACGACAGAGTTTGGCAGCGAAAGAGTTAAGGAAAAATATATAATTAATGCTCATAATGTCGTTATTTCTGAATGAATATATAGCAGGTAAAGAATGAATATATAGCAGGTAAAGAATGAATGAATATATAACAGGTATAGAATGAATATATAGCAGGTAAAGAATGAATATATAGCAGGTAAAGAATTAATATATAGCAGGTAAAGAATTAATATATAGCAGCTAAAGAATTAATATATAGCAGGTAAAGAATGAATATATAGCAGGTAAAGAATGAATGAATATATAGCAGGTAAAGAATGAATATATAGCAGGTAAAGAATGAATATATAGCAGGTAAAGAATTAATATATAGCAGGTAAAGAATGAATATATAGCAGGTAAGGGATGAATATATAGCAGGTAAAGAATGAATATATAGCAGGTAAAGAATTAATAAATAGCAGGTAATGAATTAATATATAGCAGGTAAAGAATTAATATATAGCAGGTAAGGGATGAATATATAGCAGGTAAAGAATTAATATATAGCAGGTAAAGAATTAATATATAGCAGGTAAAGAATGAATATATAGCAGGTAAAGAATGAATATATAGCAGGTAAAGAATGAATATATAGCAGGTAAAGAATTAATATATAGCAGGTAAAGAATTAATATATAGCAGGTAAAGAATGAATCAATATATAGCAGGTAAAGAATGAATATATAGCAGGTAAAGAATGAATATATAGCAGGTAAAGAATGAATATATAGCAGGTAAAGGATGAATATATAGCAGGTAAAGAATGAATATATAGCAGGTAAAGAATGAATATATAGCAGGTAAAGGATGAATATATAGCAGGTAAAGAATTAATATATAACAGGTAAAGAATGAATATATAGCAGGTAAATAATGAATATATAGCAGGTAAAGAATGAATGAATATATAGCAGGTAAAGAATGAATGAATATATAGCAGGTAAAGAATGCATATATAGCAGGTAAAGAATGAATATATAGCAGGTAAAGAATGAATGAGTATATAGCAGGTAAAGAATGAATATATAGCAGGTAAAGAATGAATATATAGCAGGTAAAGAATGAATATATAGCAGGTAAAGAATTAATATATAGCAGGTAAAGAATGAATATATAGCAGGTAAAGGATGAATATATAGCAGGTAAAGAATGAATGAATATATAGCAGGTAAAGAATGAATATATACATGTAGCAGGTAAAGAATGAATATATAGCAGGTAAAGAATTAATATATAGCAGGTAAAGAATGAATATATAGCAGGTAAAGAATGAATATATAGCAGGTAAAGGATGGATATATAGCAGGTAAAGGATGAATATCTGCTCTGATTCGCACACTGTCGACGGTTCGGCATTATTGTGTCACTAGCACGATAAGTCTCGTCTCGACCCAAATTGGTTGTTTATATTTATTTACTTTACCGACAGTATGATCTAGTTTATACAAAAGAAGTGAAATATGTTATGGTGCTGGTCCTGGTTATACAGAGACCAATATAAGATATTACGTAAATTAAAACATATTCAAACATAACTCCTTTAGTTATGGTATGACAACTCTAGCATCATCATCTCAAAGGTTCCATGTTCTGACAGTAGAATGTCCTACAGAAAGCACAGCAAAGACGCCCACAGTAGAGCTGCATTTGGAACACCTTGCTAAACTATCGATCCCTGACAGATTACTGTCCTACGCCTTCACACCAAGTCATGGAATGCTTGAATATAATATTTACCTAGTCATAGATGAACCCACATATCTAGGTATCCGATGTATTCACATTCTGTATTATGTGACAGTATCTATTTTCTGATGGACAACTGTTCTACAGGGAGTATAGCAAAGGCATCTACGGTGGAGCTGACTTTTGAACAATTTGCTAAACTATCGACCCCTGAACGATTACTGTCTTACGCCATCAAACCAGGCCATTGTATTCTTTAATATAATCATTACTAAGTCATACAGGAGCCCTCTGATCTGTATGCAAATTGCAGTGCACTCGTTGTCCACATTGGGCGGATTAAAGCTTTGCAATACATATATAATGACATACGTCAGTCAAGCTGTCGTATACGAGAATAACTCGGACTAACTGTCACTGTGTAACTAAACTTTGTCCTATTTCCGTTTTGTTCTAGAAACATGAGTTTACACTAACTACAATTATCACTGATAAATAATATAGATATTTAGTGAATAAAAAGATTGCTGAAATACCAATGCTACAGGAAAATATAAAGTCATATAAACTAGTCCTACGCAAGATGACAGATTAGTTAATTCAATGTAAAGAAGTATATTGGTATCTTAGTTAAACTACAATAGTAACAGTTGAAGAAAATTGTAAGTTAGTTTATCGGATTTTATCACCATGATAGTCTGTTATATTCGTCATGTGCGACGGTATCCAAGTTCTGATTGTAGACTGCCCAACAGGGATCATATCAAAATCTCCCACAGTAGAATGCAAATTTGAGTGCGTTGTGTCGCTAAACTGTCGACCCCTAGTCCTATATATACAGTAGAACTTGTCTTAAGCGACCTTATATTAATTGGATACAGAACTCTTAAAAATCAGGTGGTTGCTAAATACGAGGGTTGTTCGAAATGTTTCGGGACAGGTTCTGTATTTTTTTTATTTCTTAATATTTTTCTATGCAATTTTCATAAATAATAGCTGCAACTGTATGATATTGATTTATTGCCATAATTAAACGTAGGTGCAAGCTACACGCGATGTATTGTCACCATAGCAACGTCACGTCGATGTGAGCGGGGCACCTTGGCGTCACCATGCAAAAGTATAATGTTTGTATGGCCAGTTATGACATTATAAGCGCTCTAATATGGTTCTGACGTTGATATACATTACGGCGCCAGACTGCACGACTTCATTTCCCGTTGTTACGGTATAAACAAGTCAGTTTATGAATGAACAGATGTAAAATGAAACCGGAACAAAGATTATCTGTAAAATTGTGTGTATTGATGGGGAAAAGTAGATCGAAGACACTGTCATTGATCAAATCTACATATGGAACGCCCCATACCGCATCTGCAACAAAGGAAGTACGCGCTGAGAGAGGAATTGACATAATTGCGCACCCGCCATACTCCCCAGAACTTGCACCATGCGAGTTTTGGTTATTCCCAACAATCAAGCGCGACTTGCGAGGCTGTCGTTTCGACGACGTCGATGACCTGTCAATGTTGTCAGAGAGTGCATTCGAAAAATTCCATAAGAAAACTTCAAAAATTGTTTTACTTCTTGGGTAAATAGACACCAGAAGTGTATAACGTACGCTGGGGAATATTTCGAGCAAATCTGAGTGTTTCAGACCTATATAAAGACAAACCTTTATTGAGTATACCAAGGTGCCCCGCTCACGTCAATGTGACGTTGCTATGGTGACAATAGTTAACGTGTTTCTTGTAGCTCTGTTTAATTATGGCAATAAATCAATAGAATACAGTCGCAGCTATCATTAATTAAAATTTCATATAGAAAAATATTAACAGATAAAACAATTACAGCACTTGTCCCGAAACTGTTCGAACAACCCTCGTACATGGCAACATACATGCAGAAAGCTCCTACTTTTGACCTGTATTAAGTTACCACCTGTCTCACAGACCCATACTACGACCTCATTTTGACATTCGCTTGATATAGGTTCTACTGTACTGTCTTGAGCTATTGCGTTGTCATTGCATCTTTAAATATAGTTATTACTTAGTCTAGCTATAAGCGTGTATCCCCTGCATAAGCCGCGTGCATACATGTAATATTAGATCTACAATGCCCATTTCGGCCCGGATAATACTACTATTAACCTTTTCGGCGCCAAATTTCTAATTGTCGTCTGCAATCCATTTTTGTTAAATCGCAGGGTAAAATACGGAAACGAGATAAACAAATGCAAATTTCAAAGGAATAAAACACATGTATAGAAATAGAGTTGAGACAAAAAGTGAAGTCCCTGATCAGACGCCGCCCTGAAAAGGCGGCGTCTGATCTGGCACTGCACTATTTGTCGTGGTGCATTTTTGCGACATTGGCGGTGAAAGAGTTAACCCTTTGAATGCTGAATACTTAAAATTGACTGGCAAATCTATGTTAATGAGATGTTCCATTCAATATGAAATGTTGACATTTCCTGGATTATTTGAATAAGCAACAGAGCTGACAATGTTCAAAGGGTTCATTTAGGAGTCATATGATTTTGATATACATACAGTGCTCCCTCTCTACAACGACACCCTTTGGGATACGAAGATTGTATGTGTTGTTCAGAGGGAGTTATTATAGGGAGGGAAAATCAAACATAATTAGCTTGTTTGCAGATCCCCAGATAAGGTGTAGTTCGAGAACAAAAACCGTTATGCCTCAATCAAACCCTATGTTGTGACCACTCTTTAGAATCGTCACAAAGTGACGATTCTAAAGAGTGGTTACAACATAGGGTTTGATCAAGGCATAAAGAAAATACGATGGAAAAAGGTTGTTTCTGGAGCCTTGTTGTTTCGGAAACAGTGACATGCGTCGTTGTAAGGAGGGAATCGTTATTGAGAGGGTCGTTGTAGGGAGGGAGCACTGTAGTAGTTACATGTCAGTGTAGTCGTTGCACGCAATCAAAGGCTTACAATGCAAATAGACTGACATACGACGGTTACGTCAGACAAACTGCCGTATACGAATATGGCTCGGACTGACTGTCACTGTTTCATTTCTTTTCGACTCGTTTTTGGAAGTACAGTAGAACCTCTCTATAACGGCCACTAAATTGTGTTAATTAGTTGGTAGTTCGCGCAGGTGGCTGCTTAAAGCAAGGTGAAAGTAAAACAGAATGCTCCTATAGGAGCGTTCTGTTTTACTTTCACCTTGCTTTAAGCAACCACCTGCCTTTAACACAAAATACTTGATGTAATGTAGTGGCCGTTATAGAGAGGTTTTACTGTATTGCGTCTACACTGAGGGTAATTATCACTGCAATTATATGTCTATAAAATATCTTCGTTTCTAGTGAATAATTGCAGCTATAACAAAGTTACAGCAGACAGGATTATAAATTAGTGCTGCGCACGATGGCAGATTAGTTGGTTGTATGTACATGTACAGAATAATAACGCTATCTTAGCTGAGGGAAATTGGAATTCAAGTAACCCTTTACTAAATTAATAGGCCTTTCAATGGGCTTGCAAACAAGTAGACCTAGACATACCCCTCTCGTTGGAGCCGTTTGGTCAGGCTCATTTCTGTTTATTTATGGAATTACATCTATATTGATCCGATTCTTTAGTTTCTGGCGTGGTAAAATTCCCTGTGTGTAGGTGCCTGTATAAAACATGACGTCATTATTTCTTGCATTAATATTCATGCAGTAAATGGTTAAAACCATTTAATCACAGTCATAGTTAATTCTGAAATACCTTCAATAACAACAATTGTCTTATATACCTGTATATGATGGTATTCCAAAACTCACAAAACTCCCTGTATAATCGAAATCAACGAGGTGATGATGATACTAATGATAATTCACGATGTAATAAAAGGTCAATATCCGTTTATTATGGGCATTGACTTATTTTGTTATTGCCGGTGTGCTTTGTGTCACCTACTTTATCAGAACTTTTAGGGACATAGCCAAAGGCTATAACACTTCTGAGACTGAGTCTGACATCATTCTCAAGTATCTGAATGATCTCAGACTCAATAAAACGTTAATAACCTCGGGGCCGTCATGGTCATATGACCGCTTGTCCGTATGTAGGCCTGTTACGATGTTCGTCTCCGCTTATTTCGTCACATATCTACGAGAAGATGACGTGTGATTTTTCAAATGTCATTGTTCTCTCTTTCATATTGTTTCCGAAGGAAGCAGGTGCAAGTGAGATATCTAATTAAAGAAACCGTCTGGGCTACGTACTCACCGGGGAACATAACTATCAAGCAATGTTATAGACCTTGCTCAAAGAAATATTTATTAGTCGGCGATTGGTCATTTCTCAATTTGTAGAAAGAGATACAGTAAAACCTCCCTATAACGGCCACTAACTTGTGTTAATTAGGTGGTATTTAGGACAGGTGGCTGCTTAGAGCAAGGTGAAAGTAAAAACAGAACGATCCTATAGGAGCTTTAAGCAGCCACATGCCTTTAACACAAAATACTTGATGTAATATAGTAGCCGTTGTAGAGAGGTTTTACTGTATTTGCTGAAAACAAATATAATTTCATATCTAAATTGCGTACATACTTTACATAGATACATACTAATGACTTTAGTGTCATAACAAACCGCGCATAACAAACCTAGAAGCATTAAAAATGCCCGTTCACATACGACCTTCATCGAACTAATAACTCCCAATCTACACTAATCGCTACTACTCGTATAACCAAAGTTATCCCATTACAAAATGTAACTGGTAAGCTATTTTTTAAATCCAACCTTTTTGAATTAGTCTACTAAAAGAGCATTACATGTAACTATAGTAAAGGAGAATTTTAGAATAATTATTGTGTAGTTGTGAAATAATTACAATGTTGCTCCTATGAAGCAAATGCTCTATTTATCACAATGGTTACTAATAATCACTTTTACCGAGGCGCCAAAGGCGTCAATATGAGGGAATGGGTTTATCACATATGCTAGCATGCTGCAATTAGGGCTAGCTTCGAATAATAGAAATTATCATAGATTCCAACATACGACGATCATAACGTCCAGTTGCGATCGTCGTAGATTAGAACTTACGTTAGTTGCATTCGTATGATCTTTAGTGAAACAAGCCCCTGGTTTTCACTTTATATAATGCAGTAAAACCTCTCTATACCGGACATTAAATTGTGTTAATTGGTTTGTATTTAGGGCAGGTGGCTGGTTAAAGCAAGGTGAAAGTAAACCAGAACGCTCCAATAGGAACGTTCTGTTTTACTTTCACCTTGCTGAAAACAGCCACCTGCCTGTAACACAAACTACTTGGTGTAATTTAGTGACTGTTATAGAGAGGTTTTACTGTAGTCATTTAGTTAACAAAGCTTATAGAAAACTGTATTATTGATGAATGCCGCATCTGTTACATATTTGTTTCATTTAGATTTGCAGCATTCAGTTTGACAGTGAAAAATGGTTAAACTACTTTTATCTGCTTTCTGCATCGTTATAGACAGAAAAGAATGTCAAATGAGAATACTGTAGAAAACAAACAACAACAGAAAGATCTTTTGCACAGGGGGTAGTTTAATGCAGGGTGACAGTCAAAAAGAGAGCTCCTTTGGTAGCTTTCTGCAGGTTTTTCAACCTGCATAAACCTGCCACTTGTCTGACAGACCGGTTTTGATACTAATTTTAACGTCCGGTTTTTAAGGCTTTTACTGTATACTACAGATAAACAATTATAGTAATACTGCGTAACAACGAAAGGAAAACATACTATTTATCTCTAAACTTCAATGGAATCATTAAGGACCTACTGTTTAACCCTTTCTCTGTTCAATATGCATTAAAGAAATAATAACACCGTGACTATTTATTAGTTTGTATATTGGCATTTGTAGACAGGTGTTTTTTTTTGGCATTGGAAGAAACTACAGAATCAGATCTATATTATTTCATAAGCAAACAGAGCAGACCCTGATCAGACGGCTCCTATAGGAGTCGTCTTATCTGGGTCTACTCTGTTTGCAAATGCGTAACAATGCGTTTATATGAAGGAAAGGGTTAAATGAATACATCCACTTAAATAAACAATTCTCATGATAACACAAAACAAACCTTTCTACTCAATATCTGATTGTTTTTTTCACTGATTCGATCAAACGTTTGCGAAACTACTGACCGAGTATCAAGCAGCTTGGATCCTGATACGATTCCGCGTTTCTCCGGTGTCTGGTCTGTGTCCAAGCAGTTTGCAAATGTCAACCATGATGCACTTAACACGAGAAGCAATTGAACAGCAGCACGTTTTGATTAAGGGGTTAACCACATATATTTCCTTGAAATCATCACTAATCATTTAGACAATATGGCATTTTTGTTGTCATGCAGCCGTAAATTGCAACTCACTCGTTTTAAATTGTACACTAATATCGTTTCGATGTTTACAAGAATCGAAACTTTATTGACCATTCGTTGTCAACGTGCCACACTCACTCACCAACGCACATTCATTCACTCAAATACTCAATCAATCACTCGTTCTTTCAAACTAACAACCACCCACCATTGAAATGATGCAATCAATGCCCCTTGTGCAAGACCAAGCGCGACAAGCCAATGTGATTAACTTACACATGAACGTCTTTTAGTCTCTCCAAAGTATATTTTGTGTGACGGAAAGACGTCCGTTTCGCACAGATCGAATCCTGACATGAATGACAGGTCTTCGTAACGGTTGACGGCTTAATGAAACCATTGACAAATCGTAACCAAATAGCTCTAGGCAGTTTATTAGCAAACGAGTTGGCATTCTTATTGACTTGGTCAAGACTATGTCTCAAGTAGACACATTGCCTTTAAAGCCGATCTTGATACATGTACTTTTGCTAAAACTGGAAAACAGAAAGCGCGCAATAAAACAGCATATTAACCCATTTGCACCCAGTGGATTCTACCATATTTATACATTGTATATTGGATTAGTCCATTTTTTATCTAAGGGGTGCCTGGCCTAAATTTTCATTTTCGTTTTGTTTTATATTGAAATTCCTATCAGCAAACACTGTAGACTCTGATCAGAGCCGCATTATGCGGCGTCTGATCAGAGTCAACACTGTTTGCCTACGTCCCATATTTGGGATCGTGGGAGGAAATGGGTTAATGAATCATTGTTACTTTCAGGTGTCTGTTTGCTAGTGTATATTTATTTATATTTCCTGTCGTATAAAAACTTTATCACGCCTTTGCAAACAGAGGGGCCGTCTGATCGGGGTCTGCTCCGTCTACTTAAACAAATATAAAGATGTGTGTCCACAGTTTGTGTTATCAACAGTTTATAAATCAATCCGTTGTTCATGCACTATTATAAACAATTAGCTAATCAATATTTTATGATGTCATTATTTCTTACAGGAGTGCTAAACAGGTAAAAGGTTAAACCAAACTCCACTTCACGAGGTTAATCCTTTCCCTGTTCAGTATGCATGCAAGAAATAATGACATCATGAATATTTATTAATTGAAGTTTTTAATGTAAAATGTCCAGGGTAAGTTGTTGCTTTCGCTGTAGGATAGGATCTATATCATGTCAAAGGCAAACAGATCAGACCCTGATCAGATGACTCCTATAGGAGTCTCCTCTGTTTGCAAACGCGTGATAATACGTGTATATGAAGGATATGGTTAGTTCACGTTTTCTTTACCCCTCACCTCGCTGTGTAAATGCAGTATTTGCTCGACATTTGATCCGGTGCAATTTTGACTACTTTTGATTAAAAAAAAGTGTCAAGCTTCTGAGAAACTATATACCCAGTGTCAAACAGCTTGGATCCTGATGATACACCGAGTTATTATTGGCAAATGCGAGTCATATCGCAAATAGAAAGTTAAGGGTTTAAACAGACTTATTGAAATTAGTTTACGGTTGTCTTGTCTATTTTATCTGATTTACAGGGTTAGTATAAAATCGTTGTGTATATTATTGCATTTTAGTAGCACTGGCAAAACTGTTGGATTTGAGTCTTCAGTCAAACTCTCACGGGTTACAAATTGATATTGGACGCTTTATATAGTAAACTATGCATTTTAAGTCAATGACGTCATGTGACGCCGACACACACACCATAAGTGCATATGAGTTTGAATGTATTCTGTTTTTACTATTTTCTTTCAGTGAAAGGTACTTTATTCAGTTTTATTTCAATTTGCAACTTTATTTCAAAACGGGTTGACATCAAAATATGCATATTGAAACTATGATATCAAACATATGAACATTTCGTTGTTCGATTAGTTTTCTTGCGTTACACTATGGTTAGCATATAAACAAATGATGTATGTGATACCTAGGAATTTTTAAAAACGCGTTGCAAGTAGAGACTAACATTTTAGCACTTTACTCCATAAATACGCTTTTCTACGTATTTGCAAACACAGTAGACCCAGATCAGACGGTTCCTATATCAGGGTTTGCTAAGTTTGCATATGAAATAATATAGATATGATTCTACAGTTTCTGCCATGGCCAACAATTCCAGTGCCCATGCGCCATTATGAAAACTAATATTCATGATGTCATTATATCTTACAGTAACGTTCATTGTGTGTTTTATTCTTCATAATATATTCATCCAATTATCAGCAGTATTACACAGCTAATAACGCATACTTAAGAAGGCTTACAGGACTTGTGTTTAGCTTACTGACATAATTTCCTGTTACAGTTAAACCTCTTTTATCGGGAATTCTATTCAGAAAGAATTGTGATATTTTATAGTATGTGGTTGCTTAATGCAGGGTGAACGTCATACAGAAAGTTTCCAAAGAAGCTTTCTGCATGACATTCATCCTGCATTAAGCTACCACTTCTACTTAAGACCGGTGGTGATACTTATGTGTACGTACGGTCTAGAGTGGTTTTACTGAAGTGTAATCAATAATTGATAGTTCGGTTAAGTTCGGGTAATATTTATGTAATCCTGTCAATTAGCTTACACAAAAGTACTAGATTATAGTGCTGACCCAATATCCCTAACATTCGCGATCTGTGTCGCATTTGCAAACACTTTGAATCCAGATGTGACGCCGAGTATAGTTCGATTTTGACCCGTGAGCTGTGACCTTTAGGACGAGTCCACCCATGGAGGTAAAACGCGTCACAAACCATGTATTTGTTCCGGAGTTACCTGTGGTTATACAGACAAGTAATAATCATATACAGTAAAACCTCTCTATAACGGCCACTAAATTGTGTTAATTAGTTGGTATTTAGGACAAGTGACTGCTTAAAGCAAGGTGAAAGTAAAACAGAACGCTCCCATACGAGCGTTCTGTTTACTTCCACACTGCTTTAAGCAGCAACCTGCCTTTAACACAAAATACTTGATGTAATTTAGTGGCCGTTAAAGAGACGTTTCACTGTATATACTAATACTGCACGATTACTACGAGCTTCTTGTGACAACCATTGTCCACTTACCCATAACTTAGAATGGTTGCAACTTCTATAAATAGAAAAGTGCAGTCACGGCTCAGCGCTCGAAATCGAACTATAACTCGATGTCTCATCATGTTCCAAGCTGTTTGACATTCGATCAATAGTTTCTCGAAAGCCCGGTTGAAAGTTCTGAAGTAGTGCACCAAACCATGATTTTAGCAGACATTATTAGCTCCACTTTTTCAAAAAGTGGAGCTATTGTCATGACCCTCTCGTCGGCGTCGGTGTCGGTGTCGGCGTTGGTTAACCTTTTTATTCAGGTCCCTTTTCTCAGAAACCATCAAAGATATTTGATTCATAATTGGTATGTATGTTTACTATCACAAGGGGAACCCATTTCACAAGGGTAGGTAGCCCTAAAATTAATTTTGCCATAGTTATGCCCCTTTTTCGACTTAGATATTTCATTGTTGGTTAAGTTTTATGTTCAGGTCTATGTCTCAGAAACTGTCCAATATATTTGGTTCAACTTTGGTATACATGTTAACTATTACAAGGGGGATCCATTTCACAAGGGCAGGTAACCCTAAAATCAATTTTGCTATAGTTATCTCCCCTTTCTGACTTAGACTTCCAGCACTAAAGAAAGTGAAGCGCGCTGTCTGCGGACAGCTCTTGTTTTATTTTAACAACAGGGCAAGGCTTAATATGTTATTATAATAAACTTAATTTGCAACAATGTTCTCTTAAATGTACTTCAGTACCTTGATACGAGGTCATACGGTAAATTGACTTCAAGTCGATGCAATGTCAGGGACGTATCCAGCGTTACGCATTTATGCACGTGCGTTACATCAGTAAGAAAGGTGAAAACATCATTATGGCCAAATTGGAACAAAATTCAAATACTTAGGTAGTAGACTTTCATTTACGTTCTGTCTTGTCATATAAGCTTTACCAAAATCCCTCATATTGACGCCTTTTGACACTTCTGTAAAGGTCAGCTTTTAAAACCATTGTAATAAATAGAGCATTTGCTCCTATAGGAGCAAATGCTTTATTAATTACAATGGTTTCAAAACTACACAATATTCAATTTTCCCCGGGGCCCATGCCCGCGGAACCCTATAACCACGGTGCGCATATTATATTTGGATTCAGCTACGCTCCTGATTGCACGTGTATCAATTTCGAGTGCATACTCTATACATTGAGTAATTAAGCATTATCCAGCAGCTTAAATGTGGATCTAGTGTAACGTTAATAGCTTCTAACCGATCAAACGGAACCATCAATAATAACAATAATTTGATGATCGGTAGAACAGGAGACTTTCTTTCGATAATAATTTCTTACCATAGTGTAGCATTTACACTCGTTTTTGTTTTTATTGAAACTAATGTAAGGTTTTTTTGATATTATAAAACGACTACACGTAAATTAGACCGTATCACGTAGCATTTGGATTTATTTTCTATTCTACTTCAGTCCATGTAATATCATTCAAATAGAGGGGTTTTGGCATTTTATAAAAAATGATTTATTCCTTGTGAATGGTATTTGTAACGTAAATTGGTTTTCGTTTTATGTTGTTTATTAATGTTTTTTCTCTCGGAAACAAATTATTAGTAGTTCGTAAATAATATGATCCTGTAATATTACAGTGGTGTACATTTAACCTTAGTATACTGAAGGATGTATTTTTTACAAACTCTTTCACCCACTACATTTTCTAAAGTCAAGCTATGTTCAGTTTGTCTAACAAATTGCAATCAGGGTGCGAAACAGTTTTGATCCTGGTGAGACGCCAACTTACTAGGCGTTGATCTGGATATAAACTGCTTGCATAGGTAGTCCGTCATCCGCCCGTAGCAAGCAGGCTAAAGGTTAAGTGAGGATACAATAATGGAGATTTTGCACTATCCCGTAACTTAAATTTCACAATGTTCATAATAATTATTGAGCTTAACAAATGCCAAGCTTTATGATGCTATTGAAAAATATGTGTTTATTTCAATCAACACATTAAACAATGGTATACAGTAAAACCTCGATTATTCGAATTTTCGGTATAGAAGAATTTAGATCCTTTTAGGCAGGTGGCTGCTTAATGCATGGTGAAAGTCATGCAGAAAGCTCATAGAGGAGCTTTCTGCATGACTTTCACCATGCATTAAGCTGCTACCTGTCTTAAAGATCGATAATAATACGTATTTTAGTGTTCGAATAATCGAAGTTTTACTGTACATCCTGAAAGTAGGAGATATTGCCAAAGCGAGAACATTGCAGATTCGGTTTTATTGAGTCTGTTCATGAGCAGTTATTAAAAGGGCAACACAACACTACGTGGTATTCCATTTTCAACTAAAAGCATTTAAACTGATGATCCCGAATGACCAGAAACAAATAACAACACTGAGAATGAAGTATGGTCGACTTTGTAAGGCCGCCACACGAGCACTAAACACTTGCTGTTGTGAAGTACATACATGTATTAACTATAAGTTAAAACATAACTTGATGCCATGATACAGACATGTTTGTCCGCGCCAGTTTGAACATTTATACACATATATGATGACGTAAACTGATTTATGACCTTATTATACGTATCGAAGACACGGTTTATTCCATATCATATGGGCTGTATTATGACAATCTTCATTAGAATAATTTAATATGTTTTATGAGTTTATTGCAAATATGCGTTTATTGTAGATTCTATCATTTTAAAGATTTACATTTTACCAACGGCCATGGAACATGGGCTTAATGGTCCCCATAACATAAAGATCGATAAACTATTAGGGAACCATTTAAAACACGAATACCATGTTCAAACAAATTATTGTCATGTTGACAAGCAGCTGTTAACCTAACATATTACTGACACACTGAATTGGATGTAGGTTACAGCTAAGAAGGTAGTACGTAATGTATTTCAAATGATGTTACAAGTAACTGTTTGCACGATAAGTAAACCATTTCCGTTTACAAAAATGGTCGTCAGTAAAAGTATAAAAACATTATTCTTACATTTCTCTTGAAACACAAAATGTCAATACGATTTGATGATGATGAGACGTCTGGTTACGTGTTGTCTCATCTGGATCCAAACCGTTTGCATGCGCTAGCGGCGAAAAAACAAACAAATACTTATCTCCTGTATGAATGTACTTCGACTATTGGGTTCATTTCTTCCAATCACGATTCATTACAAAATAATTGTCATAAAATGCAATCATTTACGGTGCGACAAGTCTACCAAAATCAAAAGTAATCCGTGACTGCTCAACAATTCATAGTTACTTGGTCGAGTCGGCCTTTGCTAGGAATCATTTTATTTGGTGTTGAAGGAACCAAGGTACACTCGGGGGAAAATAAATACGATTTCTCAGTGATTATTTCGTTCAGATGGTTGGTTTGTTGTGTTGTTTAACGTCCGATTCTGCCAACTGTGGGCGAATTTGACGCCTAGAAGAGAGGGAAGCGGATATAGTGAAACACAGGAATACGACTTCTCAGTGATTATTGTGCTCAGTTGAATTCATATTGTTCTAGTTAGTATTGGTCTCATTTCAACAATATATGGACATCCAGGAGCCATGGTATCCAGCTTGCTTGTATGTTCAGTGGTTTAGAATCCAATATGTTAGGTTTAGTAGTTGATTTGTTTCATATATTTGGTTCCAGGGTATTGATTTATTCTAATATTCGATAACACACATACCTCGTTCAGTCTGTACATCATGAGCAATTTTGTCAAATGTAATGACATCATGAATAATGATTAGATTATAATTATTATAATAACACATGGACAGAATAATGTTTGGCCGTGGCAGAAACTATGTACTAATATCTGCATCATATAGCAAACAAAGTAGACCCTGTTCAGATGGCTCCAACATACACATGTGTAGAAATGTATAATAATAATAGAATGTATTTTTGTTTATCTTATTCAGGCATATTAGCCTTAACCTCAGACATTGACACATGTCTACCGACGATGACCAAATGACTAATTGGTAGAATTGTATCCGACTTGTTGTTTTGTCGCGTGCAAGAATAGACGTCATTCGTGTGATTCATATCATCATCATTACTTTAAAGTCCATCGGAGCTGTCTGACAAATTTATTGTAACAGTGCCGTACTCTGTGCATTTACATGTGTATATATGCAGTGTCATTTATTCTCCAGGACTCTTACTAATATTAGCCATTCAATAAATTATTTCTTATACTAAACTATATCAACTGACTTTTCATCCAAGTTCTTATGTTAGGTATAAAGAAAATGATAAAGGGCGACTTCTGTGAGGTTTAAACTTGTACCTAGAATGTTTGGAGTATAAATATACAGCACCCTTACTATATGACGATCATTTTTACTCAGAGGAGTACATACAGTAAACACACTCTAAGGCGATTACGTAAAGGAGTATGTTATTGTTTTAAAGTCCGGCGGTAGCTCCGTGCAATCTACGTGTATGGATTATATTAGCCGCCTGATCTTGCTCTACTCTTCAAAGACGTAGAAAGCCGTATTTATGGAGTACAGGGTTAACACATAATTTGATGGTCATTTCTGGAATTGTAGAACTATGTCTACATTATGACCTAGCGCACATAACAAACTTTGATCAGACGACACCAACGGAAGTCATCTGATCTGGGTCTACTCTGTTTACAAATGTGTTGAAGGATGTCTATACGAGATAAAGGATAAAGTGACCCAGAATAAAGCATTATCCAACCCCGAGTTAAATTACTGTCATATATCATATCCATACTTTACAAAAGTATACGCCGGGTGTTATTTTGCTCGACTCATGCATTGATATTAAATTTGTTCTGGTATGAAATGAGCATAATTATTCAAGTGAGAAATGTTTAGAAACGTACGGTGTTGTTGATACTGAACTAGTGTTAAACAGAAAGGTCAGATATAGAGAATAATAGGTCAGTGCCGTAGATGGGACGCTTTATCCGACGAGGGGAGAAAACGTTGAGGCGAGGCTTGCCGAGCCTCAACTGTTTTCTCTCCGAGTCGGATAAAGGCGTCCCATCTACGGCACTAACCTATTATTCGATTTATCCAGTTAAATATCGTTTTTTCATAGACTTATTAAACATATTACATTGAATATGCAGTTTTTCGATCAATGGATCCCTCCCTTTTCATTTCCATTTAGACGTAAATAGATCTAGATCTAATGAGCTACCGCAGAGGAAAATAGTTTCGATACTTACATTAACGTGGTTGAATTTGAAAAATAAGATCATTTGTATCGAGAGTCGATATGTTATTTCAAACAGACATGATTATATTCTCCCGGAGGCTCTCTGGTCAAATTCGAGTTCCGTCGTCTCGGTTTCTATTTTTAGATATGGCTAACGTCACTCATAAATCGATGGAACTGAACAGCCTATAATTTAGGTCTATGACAATCACCGCCCCTGTAAGAGCTTATCAATCAAATTATTATGAGAATGAAAAGAAAATATTTACTATTTATCTGTAAATCTTTGCTCCCTGGCTTGATTTTTATCAAAAACGCGTTTCGCCAGCGGTGAATTAAATTAATAAAAGTGATAAATCAACAGCAGTTTTTATGTGGCCTCTGTGGCGTAATCGGTAAGCACGACGTCTCTGGAGAGATTAGATTTGGCTTTTGTAGAATCAGGCGCGGGTTCGAATCCAGCTATAGCCATTTTTTTTTTTTTTTCTTCTTTAAATAATTATATTGGTGAATTTTCTGTTAGATCTATTCCGTCATCATGTTCATGCATATTTACAGAAACTTAAAATAGTTCCATGGTTATAGAATCATTCCGCCTATCTACTAACCTAATAAACCTTCTACTACCGGAAGTAACCTAATAAACCTAAGTTTATTTGCACCCCCTTTATTATGTCACTAGAGAAGCCTGGTGACTGGATAAATAGTAATTATATTAAGTCTTGATATCTATCAACATCTCAACACATATAGGATGCATAGTTTATGTATTAGTATCATTCATATACGTGATGGTTTTACATTTTTCTATATCATTGAGCGAAATTAGCTGGAAAGCAGAAAATAATCCTTTCCGTATTCATCTAAAAACAATGACATCATGAATATTTATTAGCTGAACTTTTATGACGTAAACTTTTCATGAAAAGTTTTTACTTTGACAAAAGCAGTATAATTAGATCTACATCATGTCAAAACCAAACAGAGCAGACCCTGATCAGATGGCTCCTATAGGAGCCGTCTGATCTGGGTCTACTCTGTTTGCAAATGCGTGAAAATGCGTTTATATGAGGGAAAGAGTTTCAACAGTTTTCGCAGTATTCTTCAGAGTCGGTATCGGTCAGTATCTACTCCCAACTATGGCGCACTTACTTGAATTGTTGCAACGGCAGCAGACAACGATGAAACATGATCAAATGTGGTAACTGTAGATAAAACAATTAAAGTAACAGTTTCAAACTCATATCGTCTACATGTCTGCAAACCACAAGTCGTTTCATAGGTTTTAGTTCTTCACAATATAAACAGGTGATTTGAGAAGATATACTTCCAAACACAGACTTGGTCATATTTTCTTATCCTCATACAAACGCTGTCTCATGAATTTACTAACAGAGCAGACCAAGACCAGATGTCTCCTATACGAGCTGTCTGATCAGGTTCTGCTTTGTTTGCTGATGTGATTATGACAAACCTATATTATACAGTTTCTATAAATATGAAAACATTTATATATGTGCACATGCCTTTATGAAATGCATGTAATAAATAGTTATGAATGATGTCATTATGCACTGCATGGATATTCGACAGGGAAAGGGCGGAACTTTGTACTCAAATAGGGAATCTTGTATTCAATAGGGAAGGCCAGGAACATTTTACTCAAATGTAAAACCTTTCACGGGGTGTCAAGCAGTTTCCTATCTGACCTAGTTCCCAACTAGATATCTGAATTATTTCTTTCATGCTATTTGTCATTGCTTGAACATACCTATCACATTGTTGATGAAAGTGAACTTGATAACATCTTGTTATTTATCAGGTTCACATTGGCAGTTTGTGGAAAAATATAAAACTACACACCAGTCAAAGGTCAAGATAAGACACGTAAATTTGAACATTGTCAAGAATACGAGTATATTTCTCCACCAAGCCCTATACTGTGAGCGGTCACAGTATAGGGTTTGGTAGAGAAATTACTATTTTAATATTTTGATACTCACCATTATCTGTAACTCTGCATCAGTGATCAAAAGTTTGAGTTTGGATGGTGAAAAGCCAGAACAGAGTTGCTATCAGCTGCTCTGACTTCAGCAAAGTCCTTGAGTGCATATTTAACGGACTTTCACAGTTGTTGTAATGCTATGATTTAATAATCATGTTCCTGTGTTTTCCTATGCTGTGGGGAATTATGGCGGGGA
Organism: Azorinus chamasolen; assembly: GCA_963576725.1. Taxonomy (NCBI): domain Eukaryota; kingdom Metazoa; phylum Mollusca; class Bivalvia; order Cardiida; family Solecurtidae; genus Azorinus; species Azorinus chamasolen. Next base: position 66,132,476 of record OY755239.1, on the reverse strand, counting down.
TACCCCTATTTACATCGTTCGTTTAACTAGGGTGACTTTGAGACAAGTGTGAGGTTAGGACGTACTTCATACTTAAACCCTCAGTTGTTGTTTGCCACTGACCTTTCCAAGGCGGTGCTCTCTTTCTCATCCTTACATTTACGCTTACACTCGTACGTTTGTTGGTGTTTTATATTGTGCATCTCTCTCTCTTTTTATTTCTGTCTGTCTCCCTCTCGTGTGTCTGTATATGTGTGGGTGGTTGTGCGTGTGTGCATGCGCGCGGTTATGTGTGTCTCGTTTATTTTTTACCGGTGTTCGGGTAGCTTTTGTGTCTTGTGTGTGGCTTATCCTGTGTGATGTGCTATTTTTGTCATTTTACAAACAGACTATGCTCATAACAGCAGCATCATCATAGTAGCTTGGTACCAAGATGTCAACCAAATGTGTTTTCTGCGATCTGGTACTGAAACTGAATGAACCAAAAATAAAATTAGGACATTTGACAACATTATACCTGGTACGTGAGTATACGGAGCCCCGAGCAATTTGTTTTAATTATGTAGCGAAACTTTGCGAAGAAACGTGACATGTTAAGAGTACACTTGCTTAGACTGATCTGAACAAAAAAAGAAAAACGTCTTAAGTTATGCATACACACATGCTTGAAATTGCCCGATGCATTCACTAATTTGTGCGTTGAGGTATTGTTAAAAACTATCAATCAAGTTTATTAATCACATTAATATTAATCGAAGCGTGCGGTAATGTTGAACTGGAATGTATCTGTGGTGTATATGGATGACCCGTATTTAAATGCATACACTGCTGGGAGAAGGACGAACTATGACTGCAACTGCAACCAGGCCACAGAAACCGCCTAATGTATTAGCATAGGGTACGTTAAAAGCAGGATCGGTGGTTGTTTTATACAGGGGAAAAAGTAACACAGAAGGCTCCTGTAGGAAATTGTTCCCTCTATATATATAGTGGTTACCATTTATTAGATATTTTCACTTATCAAATAAGATAGAAAATGTGTGTTTTGATTGACAGTTGATAGGGACCCAATATATTTGACTACTTTAATTACAGTAAAACCTCTCTATAACGGCCACTACATTATGGTTCTTAGTAGGCACTTAGGACAGGTGGCTGCTTAAAGCAAGGTGAAAGTAAAACAGAAAACTCCTATAGGATCGTTCTGTTTTACTTTCACATTGCTTTAAGCAGCCACCTGCATTTAACAAAAAATACTTGATGTAATTTAGTGGCCGTTATAGAGAGGTTTTACTGTATATATATTACTGATATACATGCAAGTGGCCTTAAATCAGTTGAATAGTAACCCTTTGTGATGAGAATTACAATTGTTTGTTTCTATTTATTATTATTTATTTTATGTTTTAATAATAGAATGGTTTGCTAGTAAGCCTTCTACATGTAGAAATGATGGTAACCTCTGGTTTTAAATAAAACACATTGAGCATTACTTTAGGCTATTTAGTTTTCTCTGCAATTATCTTTCGCTGACAAGCAAGGCCGTCTGCAAAACTGCCAACGGGTTCAACGTCTTCTTTTAAATTATGTTTTGAAAACATTATCCAAACGTCAATCAGATTGAACAATGTTTAAAAGCGCTGAGTTACCTGGGATCTGATGTGAATACAAACAGTTTGTAAAAGTAACACCATATTCGTAACTGGAAGCGAAACCGTTAGGCGACCTTCCTAGAGAACATGGTTAAACACAAAACTAAAACAAACAATTTGTTTTTCTCAATTTCTTTTATATAATTAAAGACCTTTAGTGAGCAAGCTCGCATACCCCATGCCACCACATTGTCAGAGTAAAAAGTGTGCTTCCCCATGACAGATTCCTCTGAAAATCGAGTTCGCCCAAGCTTTTATTCATTACAATTATTACATTAATTTTGTGCAAAAATGATCAACACATAAACGTGCAAGATATAGATATACGTACGGACTGACGGACGGACAAGCGGGTAAAAACTACATATCCAGTGCATCTTCGTTGCGTGAGGGTTATACTTAGCATACACTCAAGAGGTGATCGTCCTTTTTATCATGTTTGGGAAATATTTTATCATCTCTTTCAGTGCGTCATTTATGTCCTTTCCAAACTGCAGAACCAGATGAAAGGGATTCTTTAGGATAATTCTCATCAGGGTCTGCACTGTTTGTCATTTACACATTGTCATACAAAAAATCCCTAAATATTCACTGGAAACTTGATATGTTTGAGGTTTGGAATAATTTCAGCGTTGGAATGGATAATGTAAAAACCACCACTGAAGATACTTACAGGACACTTGTAATAACATTTGCTTACTGTGATAAACACATTTAATCGTTAAACAATATTGGTCCCTGAGATGAGGAAAGATACTTGTTTCGAACAGAAATTATATCGACAATAGCATAATCTGTTGGAAGCCATGTTCATTTATTGGAGTTTTGCTATCGTTAAACTTGGCCAAGTCAAATCTGGAAAGAAAAAGTGTTTGTGTGTGCCAGGGAATGCTACTAATGAACGTGCAACGTTGAATATTTAAACAGAACATGAGAGGCGTTAGACCTTTTTAATTCCCACTAGCAAAATCTGCATATAATTTATCTGTTGTGCAGACACTATCCGATTATATTGGAACTATAAATTGGACATTATCTCATTAGAGGTGTTTCTTTATGTTCCTGGAAACTGATAATAGTAGGATATTTTGCAGTCTGGCTAATCGTTGTCCATCGATTTGTATGAAAGTATTGTTTAACATCTTTAACTGATGTTTGAACATTTTTTCATGCGAAAACTGAACACAGTTATCACTAATCACTGTATATCCTCGTGTTCGATACATTTATACATTTTCAGTCAAACCACGCAGAAGACGCTTAATTCTAGAGTTTTAAAACAGGTGGTAGGTCAATTCAGGGCACAGGTGATACATAAAGCTCCTACAAGAGACCTGCATTAAGCAACTACCAGTACTTACACTGTCCTATGTTAACCCTTTCCCTGATGAATATTCATGTAGGAAATAAATGACGTCATGAATATTAATAAGATTATTTTTTATAATGGCATTTGAACACAGGACATTTTGGCTCAGGCAGAAGCTGTAGAGTCAGGTCTGTATTACACCATAAGCAAACAGAGTAGACCCTGATCAGACGGCTCCTATAGGAGCCGTATGATCTGGGTCTACTCTGTTTGCAGATGCGTCGAAATGCGCTTACATAAGGGAAAGGTAATAAATTATATGGTCGCTTCATCGAGAATTTACTGTATATGAGTAACCTCACATAAACAGTACTTGATTCAGGAGTGTTTTGAAGAACGGGACCAATGAAAAAGGCGTTTGCAGAACATTCGCCCTATGAAAGCCGGACACACAGGCACAGACTTCGCAAACAGTCAATACCCAGATCAGATGACTCCTAGAGGAGCTCTCAGATTAGGTTCTGTACTGTTTGTCATTAAAATCATAAAGCATATTTAATCTTGTTCCTACAGAGTAGAATCTATAGTTAAACACTGATTGGCTAGTCCGCTCTCTTAAAGTTTGAAAGGGTTAAAGGTTAAGGTCATTTGACTGTTGCATACCGCTTTTTGTGTACGTATCCGAGATGGCATGTCAATCAAGTAATATGAACAAAGGTATAGCCACTGTAAGGAAACGACCATCGATGAATAACTTACAATCATGGGATGTTGAAATGCATGAGCGTTGAGGAATTGGAATCACCTAATGAGTGGTATTTTATTGTCCTTCGGGATCATTTTGATGGTATAAGTTTTGAAAATTGAATACTGCTTAAGCCGGTGCTAGGGAACGTGAGTAGTGTTGCACTTATAAGTCTGTAATTTTCTCCATTAATATTGCTACTTTCGTTTTCGAAGGATTGTGTCCACTTTCAGAATATTTGTTTATAATACATACACAATTTGTTTAATTATTTAGTTATAATCTGTATCGAGACACACATGAGGGACGAAATGAGACAAACGATATAAATCAGTAACAGAAAAGTAGATACAGTAAAACCTCTCTAAACCGGAATTCTAGTAGAGAAGAATTTAAATACTTTAAGGCAGATGACTGCTTAACGTTGGGTGAAAGTCATACAGAAAGCTCCTGCATGACTTTCACCCTGCATGAAGCTAACACCTGTCTCCAGGACCGATATTTGTACTAGATGTAAGGTCCGGTTTACATTAGTTTTCTTGTATACTACATTTGAACCATGCCTTAGGTTGGTATAACATTGAACTGGCTCCAAAATCCGTTTCGTTGTTATCAAGTGCTAGGGTTGTTTGACCCTTATCTCGCTAAACCGGTGTCTCATCAGGATCCAAGCTGTTTGACACTTGGTCAACAGGTTTGGTAAAGATGACACTTGGTCAATATTTTCTCGAAGCTTGATCCGACGGTCGAAAGCTGTCAAAAATTAAACAGATCCAAATCTGAGCAGAAATTATTTTGTTTCACAATGGCGGCATAAATTAAACTATATTCCATTTCAGGACTACACCGAGTCTTTTATCATTTGCCCTACACTGAAAACATGTGGATATTGTGATTTGGAGCTGACGCCTTTTCAGCATCAACAGTAAGCATTTGAGATTTCTTCAATATATATATTTATATATTGCCATTCAGATTTTCCGCAGCGTCAACACGATTTTACACATACAAATGTACTTTAGACAGTAGATATACATGTACTTGATAACGAGTTTATCCCAGACGCATGGCATTCATGACAAATTATATGCTGACAGCATTAACTCTTTCGCCGCCAATGTTGCATCTGTGATTACTTATGAAAACAGTTCTGATCCAGATGAGCCGCCGAGTAACTCGACGTCTCATCGGGTTCCAAACTGTTTGTTACTGTGACAGCTGATTTACATAAAAAATGAAGAAAAGACGATAACGTTTGCAGACAACACAAGTTTGCAACGAAAGAGTTAAAGTAACAAACGGAACCGGACCGTAGTATAAAGGTAGACGATATATTCACAAACTGCAGCCATTGATTTGTTACTTGTCCTCAATCCTTTCGGTACCAAATTTCTAATTGTCGTCTGCAAACCACTTTTATTAAATTATTTGGTAAAGTAAGGAAATGAGACAAATAAATGCAAAGTTCAAAGGAATAAAGCACAAATATAGAAGTCGGCGTCTGATTTTTGACTGCACTATTTGTCGTGGTGCATTTTTGCGACATTGGCGGTGAAGGGGTTAAAAAAAAGATATATTAAACTATCACATGTTTAAAGACCCAGATTTACATCTGATTGTAATGGTCGCTTAAGACAGGTTCTTAGATCAAAGGCTTCAACTCTGATAAAATGACTTAAGAACTAAGCAGTTCGGAAAATGAGCATCAGCCACGTTATCGACATGTCTACTCTGTCGGTTCATTTGGTAAACCGGATGATATTAACCATTCGCCTGCTATTCACGTCAATATACCTACCTGTAAATAGTGAAGACCAAGATGAGACAGCTCCTGCAGAAGCTGTCTCATCTGGGTCTGCACTATTTACAAATTGATTGTGCAGCCAATACACTCCACAGCAGTGATTGTACAGAGAAATAATTGTAGATAGTGAAGATATATGTACTTATACCACAGGGCATTGGTAAAGAAGAAGAAATGCATTTTACAATTCAGCAAGCGAAGGGTTAAGTGTTGGCTGAAAATAGCACGCATGTATGTTTATATACCACAGACAGTATGCTTTGCATCAGAAATCTATTCTAATCTCTTCTATACAGAAATGTTTTTATTGTTTTTATAAATTCTAAATTCTAAATTCTCAACAAAATTCAGTATCATCTCTCAAAGCTTCCAACGATTCTTTATATTCTGGAAGTAGGAGATTCGTCGAAAGCAAAAACAACAACGCAGAAAGAGAAAATTGCAGACTCCGTTTTATTGAGACTGTTCATAAGCTGTTTTAAAAAAGTGCAGCTTACCCATGTCCCCTTGCTACGGCTTTTAACCCTTTCCCTCATATTGACGACTTTTGACAACTCTGTAAAAGTCACTTTGTGAATCCATTGTGATAAATAGAGCATTTGCTCCTATAGGAGCAAATGCTCTATTTATCACAATGGTTTCAAACTACAAAATTCTAATATTTTCATTTTCTCTAGTTAATGCTCCTTTTCGGTAGATTTATTTAAAGAGGTTGTATCTAAAAATAGCCTATAAGGTAATGGATTAAAAGCGGTAATCATTTTTCAAAACTAATATCACCGACATTGATGATCCCGAAGGACCAGCAACGTCAAGGAATAATATAGATAAGTTGCGATGAGCAGACTGCACCTATATAGCCTAAGTCATGTCTTCCGTTGTGTACATGGAATTTCCTTATAAATAGCCGATTTTAGAATTGCACATAACAGCATTCGCAAGTAATACATTTGATGCTTGTCGATTCATTCTGCCATGCTAATTTGACATGTTCATATATATATCGAATCACTTTTGCGCTTGTACATCAGTCGCCATGAATAATGGTATACAGGTACTCGGAATCTTATATCTGATATTAGTGACTCGTGTCCAGTAATGAAAGGGTTAACACTCAATTAACTGTACTAGCGATGTTCATTCCACCGATTGTTCATTCTTTGAGTGTTAGTGCTTCATGTACACACGTTCCACAGCATGTTGTATGACGTTTTTGGTATTGTTCTATGATATCTGGCATCATGTATCATAATGAAAATACAGTTTTACTGGCAAACAACATTACAGGTGACCAGAGGTGAGGACAGACAAACAGATTTTTTTAACTTTACCCCCTTTAACCGCCACATTCTGTCGTCTGCTAACTTTGTCGTCTGCTACAAAATTTCATATTTTTTATATTTTCTTCATTTTTGTTTCAAAAACATAGTAACAGTAACAAACAGTTTGGATCCTGGTGAGACGCCGAGTTACTCGGCGTCTCATATGGATCCAAACTATTTGCATAGGTAATCACTGATCCGGCATTGGCAGCGAAAGGGTTAAAACTGCCAGGCCAAAACCAAACCGGCTTGTTGTAAACGTATACAGTGCTCTGTTATATCAAGGGGACACCTTAACATTTGAGGCCCCTTTCCCATTACAAGGCCATGGGGACAGGCTAGTGTTTAATGTGCATTGGTCTTGAAAGGTGGGTAAATGTCCCCTGGGCCAGCTCTAGGCACAGCACTGCACAAGTGAAACTATCTAAATATTGCTGTTGAGTTGTTGTTGTTTATCTCATAGAAATGTACTTTCTACATAAATAACGCTTTGTAATCGTAGACGTCAGTTGGTGCTGAAGTCTAAAATACCCATTTTGTACAGTTAATCTGATATCTGTTTACATTTACATGTTTCCGAGTATGCTTTTTCCAACTTCCTTGTAAGAATTAAATGCACATGTACATATATGAACACAATCATTTTGATGCTATGTTAAAGTTTTTATTTAAAGATAACAGACGGATGCAATAAAACTGTCACGCAATATTTATCATTCATGAATTCGAAAGCTAAGATGACATAAGCGGTTAAGAGTTATGACTCTTTGTTTGCGGAATTGTAATGGTTTGGCCTCTCCGGAGCCATATCTCAGAAAGAGTTTGAATGTTTTGAGTAAATGTTAAGTAGTATAAGGACATGCGGCTCTGCAAGTATCATTGATATTGACTTTGAAACACTAAGGGGCATGGCTCTTTGTTTGCGAAAACAGTTGGGAGTCATGTCTTACAAACTATTGGATTTTGTCTATGGACATTTGGGTAAATGGTTCGTAGAATTAAAGAAGCGGCTCAGCAGGACGTTTTACACTGACGCTGGAACACTAGAGTTATGAGTTTTCTTTGGCCAAAACGTAATGTTTTGCCTGTCCGGCGCCATTTCTAAGAAACTGTTTGGATTTTTTCTATGAATCGTTGTGTAAATGTTTAGTAGCATAAAACATGCGGCCCTGCATGTGTCATTAATATTAATCTTGCAACACTAGAGTTAATGACCCTTTGTTTGCTCAAAATATAACTTTCTGTCAGAAACCATATCTCAGAAACTGATTGGTGTCTTAGTAAATGTTAAGTAACATATAAGCATGGGTATTATTTGCATTACGTTATGACTCTTTATTTGCCAACACATATAATGTCTGTGTCTGTCCGGAGCCATTTCTCAAAACTTACACGTGTTTCTATGACACTTTGTGTGAAGGTTAAATAACATAGGTGCACGTAACCCTGCAAGTATCATTTATACTTACCATGAAATAGCAGAGTTATGACCCTATGATTGCAAAAAAACCCACAAAACTGTAACAATACCTGTCCGAAGCCATTTCTCAGGACCTATGTCGCATTTGTCTATGGAAGGTTGTGTGTAGATGTTAAGTAGCATACAGACACGCAGTTCAGCATGTATAATTGATATTGATCAAGGAACACCAGAGTTATGGTTTTTGCCTTGCGACAAAAGCTTAAGCTTTTTGTCCGTCTGTCATATATTATATGTTGTGTACTATTGAAAAATATGGCCCTCCATATATCACTCACATTAACCTTGGTACACCAGGGTTATAGCTCATACTATGTGAAACTGTAACATTTTTGTCCATTTGATCAAAAACTCAGAGGCCAACACTTGTTTGGCGGGGGATATCAATTCAGCGTAAGTGCCTGTTTTTTATTTGTTGTTTTACGAGTGTGTTTGTTTTTGTTAAACTGCGTAGCTTATCTGTTGTCCGTGTTGGTCATGCAAGGAACAGTTCTATGTGTATATGTATACTATATATGTATGTCTGGTATGTATGAGCTCTCATCATTTGATGTGGTGCCTGTATAGTTCCGTTATGTTCAAATTTCCTTGACGCTATGTGATCTTGTCAGTGTCGTAGTGCCCTAAACTCCAAAACTATCCTATTTAGTGTGGCAGTGCCCAAGACAAAGCCAAGGTTATATCTGCTCTCCATTTGGACATTTTGTGAGGTTATGTCTTATCATACACCTGCGTAAGTTGTGGTGCAACATTTCTTTTTCGAAGAGTTTGATTGAGGTATGGCTTTACGGCACTGCGAATATGATGTAGGTGTACACGAGGCACAGAACAGTTCTGTTGAAGTTATGTGAGTATATATGGTCGATCATTATGTCTCCCCCATTTATGGGGAGATATATTTTTTGCCAGAGTTGTCTGTCCGTCCGTCCGTCCGTCCGTCTGTCTGTCTGTCTGTCTGTCCGTCACAAACTGTCTGTCTGTCCGTCACAAACTTGTGTCGCGCGTATCTCTGAAACCAGTTGGGCTAGAGTCACCAAACTTCACAGGAATGTTCACCAGCATGAGTTGTTGTGCACCTGGGGTTTTTGAATTGTCTCCCCCTGATAATTTTGGAGTTATTGCCCCTGATGACTTAAAATTAGAAAAACTTTGTGTCGCGTGTATCTCTGAAACCGCTAGTACTAGAGTCACCAAACTTCACAGGAATGTTCACCAGCATGAGTTGTTGTGCACCTATGGTTTTTGAATTGTCTGATAACTCTTGAGTTATTGCCCCTGATATGAATACTTAAATTTATACAAACTTTGTGTCGCGCGTATCTCTGAAACCAGTAGGGCTAGAGTCACCAAACTTCAAAGGATTGTTCACACGCATGAATTGTTTTGCTCTTGGGTTTTTTGAATTGTCTCCCCCTGTTAACTTTGGAGTTACTGCCCCTGATGACTTAACATTAGACAAACTTTACTTAGTGTCCTGCATATCTCTGAAACCACTAGGGCTAGAGTCACCAAACTTCACAGGAATGTCGACCAGCATGAGTTGTTGTACAACTGGGATTTTTGAATTGCCTTCCCTTGATAACTTTGGAGTTATTGCCCCTGATATGAATACTTAAAATTAGAGAAACTTTGTGTCATGCATATCTTTAAAACCACTAGGGCTAGAGTCACCAAACTTCTTGATACTTCTTGAGTTACTGCCCCTGATATGTTAGCTTAAAATTAGAGAAACTTTGTGCTGCACGTATATCTGAAACCAGTAGGGCTAGAGTCACCAAACTTCACAGGAATGTTCACCAGCATGAGTTGTTGAGCATCTGGGTTATTTAATTGTCTCCCCTGATAACTTTGGAGTTACTGCCCCTTATGACTTCAAATAAGAGAAACCTTACTTTGTGTCAATGTATCTCTGAAACCACTAGTACTAGAGTCACCAAACTTCACAAGAATGTTGACTAGCATGTGTTTTTGTGTACCTGGGGCTTTTGAATTGTCTCCCCCTGACAATGTTGGAGTTATTGACCCTGATGTCTTAAAAATTAGACCCTGATAAGTTTGGACATTACACTTGTGTATTGGAAAGAGGATGGGAGGGGGAGACATCTGTTTTTGTGACAAAAACAAACCTCTAGTTTCAGTTGTATCTCTTGTTTAGCTATGCACGTTTGTGCGTCATTTCCACATTTTCTGCCTGACTCCTATTGTACTAGTGCGTAGTACACTGTGTGCAATTACTTGATATAGACACAACCATAGTGCGGATGTTCCAGAAACATATGGCCATTATTGTCACCAACATAGACACCATCATCAAATCGGACATATGTACAGGGAATGTATATAGTACATCTGTAGTGATTTTTATCAATTGTAAAAGGAAACCGTAATCTAATTGGCATACTTGTTTAGGGTAAATGTGTAAGTACGAGAACTTTAGGCATAACGCCCGTTTGCTGATTAACACATATTTACTGGACATAGTACAAATGAATTAGTGTCCGTGTTGTCCATGTGCTATGTTTAAATGTCTATGTCTTCTTTCAGAAGTAAATATTCAGTTATAAAAAACATGTATATTTAGATCCTTCGACTTTATTCAGTTCCAAATTGCTTCCGGCATAGCAGTTCAGAATGATAGATTCTTTTCATCAGTTAAAATGTGCATTTATTAATTCTTGATAGAGGGAATTGTTATTTTGGTATACTAATTAAACAATAACACACCGACACATATTAATAGTATACACACTGATATTAATTTTTGCGACCGCGATCAGGTATTAATTCAAAGAGAATATTTTATTATGGACGGATAGGAAAGGTGAATGGGGTAGAGAGGACGATGGAAGAAAGAAAAACGGCATGAAGGGGAAGAACATGAGAGAGGAAGTGAGAGAATTAAGACGATGATATAATAATATGCTGTAACAAAATAGATAAAGAATGTTTATTTGCCTCGAATTAGAGTCAAAAGAAAACCAAATGTAACGTGTAAAACAATTTCATATTTTGTTCCTGATTATAAAACAGTCACACTGACAAAACAATAATTCAACGCATTACTTGGGTTCAACCAGACGAAGTGGCAACGGCAGTTCATTATTGGGTTGTTTCACGCTTCTCTACAGACATCAAGTGCGGCGAATTGATAACCATTGTCAGTTTTCTTTGCGGTAAGAAACCTGTAAATAGCCATCCAAACGGTCATGTGCATTCCGTTACTTTGTTTATATATTCTTGTTACAAAACGTATATATGGTCAGCCTAAGTATATCATGGAAGTCAATGCTAATAAGTGTCATTGGTTGATCTGTGCCACCTCTTTCACCTTTAGCTTGACGTCGATAGATGGGCGGTTACCTATGTAAATAGTGTGATCCATATGAGATACTTGGTAACTAGGCATCTCACCAGGATCCAAACCCTTTGACACTTTGATTGTGTGTTTCGGAAATAAATGCAAGATAAATTCATTTTGAACAGTGCCAAACCTTTACCTAGGACGCTTAACCCATTGTCTCATAGGCTAATTTTAGATACAACCTATTTGAATAAATCTACCGAGAAGGAGCATTAACTAAAGAAAAGGAAACGTTAGAATTTTGTAGTTTGAAACCATTGTCATAGGCTAATTTTAGATACAACCTCTTTGAATAAATCTACCGAGAAGGAGCATTAACTAATGAAAAGGAAAAGTTAGAATTTTGTAGTTTGAAACCATTGTGATAAATAGAGCATTTGCTCCTATAGGAGCAAATGCTCTATTTATCACAACGGTTTCACAAAGTCGTCAATATGAGGGAATGGCTTAATGATAAAATGAAACTTTATGACACGTTTATAAAGTGGCATATCTGTATTTCTGCATTTTGTTTCAGATTTACATGACGACAAGCGATTGCTATCTTGCAGAAACATGTTCAGTTTATGATGTATTACAATAACTATTGAATACCAAAGCATACACATACGGTTGAGTAATTAAACATTCCATGTGCCTTAAGCTTTATATGTTTTATTAAAAACAAAAACTTTCATTAATGATAGTAGTAGATTCTTACTTTTATGTAAGCGGTGTCTTACCACCATATGAAACTTTTGATATATTGCCGTTTCTACATAGAAATACATTGTTCACATATCCGGATATCGTATGGTCGCAGAATTATTGCAGTTAAAAATATTCGCCATCGAAATTTACAGTGGTCCATTTGTATTGAAACATATATCTTACGTATATCGTCATGGTGTAAATTAGAGTGATTCGTATTTAGTACACACCACGACACAATTTAATCGATAGTAAGCCGTAACATGCAAACTAACTTTACTAACTTTTTGTTGGGATAAGATAATCGTGTTTATTTGGTCCCTTCAACAGATTTAGTGTTTAACTGTTTAACTACACTAATGACCCCCACCCCCGACGTGAATCCAACACTCTTTGCAGAAAATGTACATCTTTTATCAAATCGCATACTGCATTTGCGACCTTTTTTTTGCAAACAGACTTGATTCACATCTCATCAGGATCTACATTGTTTAATATTTTATTTTAACATTTCTGACAGGATAAGATATAACTCAAACGAAATAGTGAAAACCAACTGTTGAACACTTTACCCAATGGATACTCAGGTGAGCAATATTTGATTAATGAATATGACTAGTATAAAGTTTAACCTATTACCTTATATTGACGACTTTTGACGACTCTGTAAAAGTCAAATTGTGAAGCCAATGTGATAAACAGAGCATTTGCTCCTATAGGAGCAAATGCTCTATTTACCACAATGGTTTCAAACTACAAAATCTAAAATTGTCATTTTCTCTAGTTAATGCTCTTTTTGGTAGATTTATTCAAAGAGGTTGTATCTAAAAAGAGCCTATGAGGTAAGGAGTTAATGGTACATATGAGTTGCAGATCGTACACAGGGAGACATTTGGCCATGGCATAGATTGTAGAACCATATCTATGTTAATTTATAAGCGAGTATATCAGTGCCAATCAGGGTCTAGTTTGTTTGTAAAGATCTAGAAATGTGTTTCACGGATTAAATTGGTGTGTTTATCTAGTCAGTAGACCCTGGATTTGGATTGCAAAACTTCAAGTTTAGAGTTACATCCACGGAGAGAGAGGAAAAATATACAAAAACAACGCTAACACAAGCAAAATAAAAGCACATGTACTACTTAATGGAATATGTTTATCTTGTCGGTATACAGTGTATTTTGTTTAGTTTAGTTTACGATAATGATTATGGCGCATACAGAACAAAAATACAACAACACTAAACTCAAACAAACAAATTAAAGATACATACACTGTACACATGAATATGTATACTTGTTTTGGTGAACACTTTTTGTAACATTTTTTTAAAATAATACCAATACCGGAGGTCTATTTCAATACAGTTCAAATATTTATATCGTATTAGTTTTCTGTCATTACACAATGCGTATTCCTATAGAAACAGATGTCAGATAATAAGCAAAACACTCAATTTATTGCTTAGTTTTTTTAATTAATTTGTATAAGTTTGTATGATTAATAACAAAACAACATGGTTGTCAAAAACATTTAGAGCTGATGGATTATGTATTGCTTTGTTTTTAATTTTCTTAGTCAATTCCGATGTTTTTGCCCATTGAGCCTTAGTAATTTGTTTCCTCCCGAACTGCTTTCCTGTTTTGTTTACAATTCGAATAAAATGAGTACCGAATATAAAAACACAACATCCTGAATATGAATAAACACTGGTGACCGGTAGAGGTGTCACCGATGTGAACCATGGTGAAAACCATAATATACCAGAATATTCTACAATAAATTCGCAGATATCGCTTGTGCGTGATGGGTTCAAAATATTTACATCCACATGCTGTACAGACAGACGATAACTCTCTTTTGTCGAAACGGATCAATTAATGTTCGATTATGATACATACGAAAAGACAATGTATGTACCCAACATAATGTGATAAAATAATTAAAATGAAATATTTATAGCAAAGTCAACCATTAATACAGTTACGGAAACTTACCATAAACTCACGTTATGCTTAGGGCGAATTGACTACATTCGCAAACAGTTTGAATCAAGCTGAAACCCCATTCCAACTGATTTGCCGTTTTGGTAGTAATTTTAAGTAGAACCTGTCTTAAGTGACCAGTATTGTCTACATATTGGTATGTAAGACCTGGCTTTAAACAACCACCTGTGCTGTAAGGCCTTTATGTTTAAAGAGGAAGTCCCTACAATGAAGACATAATTTCAATAATATAATAAAACTTGGCATTTGTTATGTTTAGTTATTATTATGCAGATTAACAACTTATATCGAAAAATGCTCCTGTAATACCAAACAAGAACCGTTGTTTATACTGTTTGTTCAACAACAAACTAGTGTTGGCCTTGTCGAACACTTAAAAGAAACTATAACGCGAGTCGAATAAATACCAATACATTGCCGAATAATCGGGTCTTCATTATCAAACACATGCACGTTGTTTCTTCTTCGGCGTTTATTCGACTGTTTTTCTTGTGCTACACTTCTTTTCAGCATATACACAAATGATGTATGTAATTATTAGGCATTATAAAAACACGTTGCAACTAGAGAATATCACTTTAATAACTTCTTGTCGTCATGTTTGGTTTATAGGACAAAATATCGACGGAAAAGCATAGTTTATGTAAGTAACATTAACTATTGTAATATTTGATAAGTATGCTTAATTCATCCTTCAGTGTATAGTTTACGTTGCATGTTTTCGTCCGTCTTTCGCTGCTAAAATATCCTTTATATAGAAAGAATCCTATGTATGAAAATAAGATGTTTACAAATTTGTATTCTTTCGATTCGATTTTGTATCCTGAAATTATGACTTTTAAGTTCCGAACAGGTTTTGTAATACCACAGCGGCTATAGGCCACTGTGATGTGGTCCCCAAATTGGTTTAAATAGTCACAATCAATGAGTAAGTGATTTAAATCTTCAATATTATTACAATATAAACAATTTGGAGAATTATATATCTTCAATTGACATAAATGTTCATTTGTAGCTATTATGTTATGCATTAATTTGAATTTATACTGTTTAACTCCATTGTCTACTAAAATTTTATTTATTAATGTGTATACTGTGTCCCAGCTTGTTTCTATGTTGAGTAAATCATTCCAATAAGTATGCAGGTATGGTATTTTGAATTTACGAGCACTAATTTAAGTGCCATTTAAGCAATGGTTTATTAATTTAGCTCTTATGAGTTCTCAAAATACTACTTGGTAAAGAGTAACAGCTAAATCCGATGTGTTTGGTTTGTGATGAAATAAATGATTGTTATTAATACCTGAAAATGATTGTTATCATTACCTGAAAACAGATTCATTTAAAATTGGAGCAGGTGGGACTAACGGTAAAGATAGTAAATATGTTTATTTAATTTCATTATTTTTTGTTAAAGCTGCACAGAGAACGTCGTCGTTTCAGCTAATTTAGTTCCTTATAAATGTAATTGATATTATGATACTGTGAAAATGAATACTTTAAAAACAATTTTGTAGGCAAATAACAATCTTATTTCAACAAATAAGCCTTTAATCACCAAGAATTTCTCTTTCAGAACGGTACACCCTTATACCACATTTTCCAGATTATAATAAATGCTTCAAATAGCACTCGACAGTCATGCACCTTTATCAGTGACTCTGTAGATAACTGTTGAAAAAGCAACCTTTTTTTGTTTTGTATATATTCCCTACGTTATTGCTCCGCACGATTTGGTTGGTTCATGGACCCGGATTTGATATTTTAAACCCTTTCGATCAATTATGCTCAAGTATCCGTGATTACCATCGGACTTCACGCGTATACTTTGTATAATTTACTTCAGTTTCTATTTTAATTATTTTTATAAATGTATTTAAGATGTATGCAATGGTAAAAATATGCTCAGCAGTATTTACACTATCCAAATATGTCGCGATTATGTCGGATACGAGTTTTACAGGGCTCTCCTTTCCGTGCTCACGTCAAATGTTTACAGAGTTAACTGCCCCTGTTAATCACGGAGCTGTCTTGGATTGCTACTTTAAGGTTTTGATGATTAATAAAGATTTTTGTTTGTGTGTATTTGTTTTACGAACACCCTTTTAGGACTTTGTATAGACTAATAAGTCATAATACCATACGAAAGTATTTCTGGGAAGCAATATGCTATTTTTCACTACAATAACAATCGGACGGATCAGGGTCGAACCAGTCTAACTTGGCCCAAGTCAAATCGGTACATGGTCAATCCGGCCTCAAAAGAGTCACAGCGGCCCCAATTTCGGTCAAACAGCCCCCCCCCCCTCTATATTTTGGCTGGTTAAACTGGCCCTATTTTAGTCAAAACGGCCCGACAAAAACCATAATGAAATTTTGATCCGTACATCAACAAGTAGTAGCTAAAAACGTTGATTAAGCACTGATAGTTCTGAAGAAATATTTAACGAAGTAACAAACTTTGTTTTTATCTAATATAACGTTATGTTGCATACAAATTTTAATTCACGAATTGCGCATTGTATTAAATATAACGTCATCTTGATCTGGGTTTTAACCCTTTCCCTGTTCTATGTTTATTACGAATTTCAATACCTACTGAATATTCATGGAGAAAAGTTTTAATGAAATATGGAAGATAGAACACTGTATCCATCTTAGAAATTATAGAAAAAGAGTTACTTTATTCCATTAGCAAAAATGCGCAGACCATGATCAGACAGCTCCTATAGGAGCTTGGTCTTCTCTGTTTGCAGATGCGTGAAATACGTTTGTATGAGGGGATTCAACAGTGTGCGATAATTGTCAGCATGAGCCTATTGTATAAGTGTTTTTTTGTATAAGTATAATTGCTTATATTATATTGACAAAACACTCATAATGTTGAAGAAATATTTATACAAATACACTGTACCATTTTATTTTTTTTATAAGATAAAACATGATCGTGATCTGGGTCTGAATTATGATTGGGCGGTTTGTGATAATTGCCGGCACGCGCCTATTTGAAAAGTTAACATCAAACACATAGCCGCGATATACATGTGTACGTGTGAAAACCTAATCCCTATATGACATACGGTCGATGAAAATACTTTAGGCTTACGGTAGAACCTGCCGTAAGCGGTCATCAAAAATGTCTATTTTTAGGTCTGTAAGGCAGGTGCTAGCTTAATGCAGAACAAAAGTAAAGCAGAAAGCTCTTATAGAAGTTTTCCGCATTATTTTTGCCCTGCATTATGCAACCACCTGTGTTACGACTAATATGTTTAACAAATGAATGACCACTTATGGTAGAGTTTATTGTATTATTTAAATAAGGTCCACGAACGGGAAGGTCGACCAAACGACCATATCTCCATATGGACATTCAGGAAATTCAGATACTTCAAGATATATGTACATGTATGAATAACGAATTGATTTGTTCACCACTTTGTATTGAAAAGACTAGTGTTTTGTCTAGACAAGAAAAAATGTCTTATGACTCCCTGTCTATAGCAATGTTTTTTGTTTTAAAAAATGTGCCAGTATTTTAATTGACCCCGTCCCCTAACAAAATAAATGAAAATCCGATGATTTTTCCCATGGCAGAAACTGTAGAATCAGATCTCTATACTATTCCATAACCAATCAGAGCAGACCCTGGATAGTCCAGATGGGTCATTTGTGATTTGTCTGATCTGGATCTACTCTGTTTGCAAATATATGAAAAGTCATATATATGAGTAAAGGGATAAGCTTGGATAAATACGGGACAGTAATTATTCAAATAACATACATGTACTTTTTAGGGTTAGTTTATATGAGTGAAGAGGTAAACCTTGATATACTGTAGAGTAATAATTAGTATTCAAACAACATGTATGTTGTTTGAATATTAGTTTTTAGAGTTAGTAATTAATAACAAGGGTAGTACTTAAAACTGCAATAGATTTATAAACAGCATTTATTGCTTTGATATGAATTGAAAGATGGACACTGTCACTCAGCATTGCGTTTCTGACTTACTGGGACCAAGGACTGAGTTTCGCTAATAACTACTTTGTTAAAGCTTGACCGTAGTTACAGTCTGTCATATTTTTTGTAATACATTAATAGATTCCAAGACGTTAAATATGGTGATTAACGTGTGCAGCGATTTCTTCCCTTACACTTAATATCCATATCCAAACGAATGCCATTATGGCCTTTGAGGCATTTGATTCTTATAAACTTGCAACATACTGTGACAGTGGTTTCATTCTGGCTATACATAAATCATTTTCCTTCAAATTAATTACATTTTGTCGTCACTATTAATTCTTTATGGAAGTCCATACAAGTCACTTTCATGCATCTGCAAACAAGGCAAACTCAAATCAGAAACTATTTTAGTTCCTTTTAATTATGTAAATCCACCTTCATTACAATCTGTGATAGAGGTTTCCTCAACAGTCTTCAAAAGGACCTAACCATTGTCGTCTGATCTGGATCAACACTTTTTGTGAATGTCAATCAGTGTGCTCGTCTTTCTGTGTTTAACTTTTTTCAGACAAACCTGTATCAGGCAGCCAATTAATGAAGAAACATTGAAGTCTCAAATTACATATTACTGCTTAGTGTGGGACATCTGTGATGCACGAGGCTCCCGAAAGAGCTTCATGCACTACACTTGTCCTGCATTAAGCTGACACATTTCTATAAGGTTCCTATTCCATATTATTTTGAGTGTCTGTTTAACTCATTTCTTCATATTGACGACTCTATAAAAATCACTTTATGAAACCATTGTCACAATGGTTTCAAACTACAAAATTCTAAAATTGTCCTTTTCTCTAGTTAAAGCTCATTTTCGGTAGATTTATTGAAAGAGGTTGGGTCTAAAATCTCGTTTTCAACCCTTTGGTAATCGTACCTATATTACTACCTCTATTTTCGTTTCGTAGGAGAATATACATGGGTGCATTGTATTTCATCCCCTGTAAGTATATGTTGTTTCAACCGTTATATGCCTAATTATGTGTATAATGTGTATATCTGGGAATCATAGCAACTACATGTAATTTAATTCGTGATATAATGGATATCCGTATTACTTCTCCTTTCGTTTCATTTGAGATTATACTCAGGTCTGTTGTCATTTGGTTAATGATGCCTACATGTGCATTGTTACTCTGGTTATTCCGCCGTAAATGTCGTCTACTTTGAAGTTGTTGTCTGCAAATGGTAAACTTCGAATTGTTGCAGATTAAAAATGGAAAGACGAGTGTCAGACAGTTTTGAACGCGACGTCTGATCCGATTCTAAAATGTTTGCAAATACTAGTGTAGTCGCGTTCGGCAGGAAAAGAGTTAAATGATACAGGTTATATTGATTCGATGATCTCGTACATTGAAAAGGTATGGTCATGATAGGTATTTATTGTGTACCATTTTGTACATATGTCATGATATGATACTGAACAGTGATATTCTGTTTATATGCAATGTTCATATTAGATCTACACTTTTTTGTTGTTATCTGTATATAAAATTATGTTACTGATCTCCATTTATGGAGGAAATGCATAAACTAGCTTACTTGCGTTTTGCTGATGACAATGTATTTAAAAGGTTACCCGTGGAACACAGTTTCTAACTCTGTTTGTACAAATATGGATATCATTTGTAAACCAGTTGTTTTTCATAATAAACCTTGTTCATTTATTCTCCGACTCGGTGTATTCCCCACAATTTATGGAAATGTGTCCAACAAGGTTCATTCCCCATTTCTACTTACAAATATCACAGTAAGTAGAGTATACGATAAAAAAAAGACTGCTGGGTTTGCCATTCAAAAGTACACTACTGCAATTTCAATCTTTGTGGCAAACACCAACTTCCAGTTTTGGAAGACTGCTATTACCATTTCATTTGCACATTTCTTTTTTTTGCGCGGAGCATCTCCCTAAAATTTGCTGTTTTACAGCAACATTTGTACTTGTTGGTTATTAGTATTTCTGCGCAAGCAGCCTGTTTCTCCATATACGTTCCTAATCTTTTTATTTTTTATTCTTTTTAAATTATATGTTAATATTTTGGTATTAATTATAACATGTTATTATTAATATTTATTGTTTTTGTACGGCCAGTATTTTTATATAAAAAACTAGAACTACCACTAAAGGTGATGCATACCCCCACTAGCACATTTGACACAGAGATGGGGGTTATAGAAATAATTCACTACAATATCTGCTACAGTTTAGAAAAAACTCCGGAAAACCTGAAATTTCCTACTTACTCGGCGTCGTTTAATCCTTTACTCCATCAAACGCCTTTGTAAACAGAGTAGACCCAGATCAGACGGCTCCCATAGGAGCCGTCTGATCAGGATCTACTCTGTTTGTTTATGGTGTAATAAAGATCTGATTCAACTGTTTCTGTTTTGGCAAAACGTTTCATGTGCAAATATACCATTTTCAGATCTAACCAAATTAATATTCATGATGGCATTATTTCTTTGATGAATATACATGGAGTAAAAGGTTAAGTATCCCAGCTGTTCGACATATACGCGACTAATAGTTTCCCCAAGCTGGACGAATCGGAAGAAGTCAAAATTGCACTAAGTCTACATTTGAGCTGGCATTGTTTTCACAGCGAGATAAGTGATAAGCACACATCCCTGGAGAGAATGTAAATCCGATTATCTGTGTTCCTATCGGCTGTTTAATGAGAAACAATTAGTAACGAACTACAATATATTGTCCAAACTGTCTGAAAAAACTGTCAATGTTTCCGTCTCCTTGAAAACACTCGGATGTAAGTTGACATTTACTTGTGTGTTTAATGAAGAATAAAAGCAGTATTTCTTCATTGTACATACATTCCTACCACTATCTGTCGGGAAAGTCGACACATATAAGATCATTCGCGATTCATGCACGACATAAGATTTAATGATGGCACCTTCATTGTAAGATCGGAAACCATTGTTCAGACAGTGTTTGGAAGTATGTGTCCAATAAATGATTTATTGGCTCCGTCCTAAAGGGCGATGCCTGTTATGGGATCACGGAATGATGCAGCGCATCATAGGAGCTGGTATACATGTATATCATTCTCAGTATTGCATCTATACAACATGCAGAATATTTGCATAAAGTATAGTGATTGTACAGAAACTATAGTGACAGTGAATGTACGTTCTAGTGACGTCAGCGTACCAATGTTACCGGACAATCATATCATATTCGTATATAGAATATTCATTTTGGCGATATTTTTCAGTGTTGCATTTCACTATAGTTGACAAGAGTGTTTATCTTTGCTCTGGTGGGGTACTCTACGGTCCAGACTCATTGGTGTAATAGCAATATCTGACGTATTTTGGATATGATTCGATTCGCTGGTCCACTATTTTGTACGTTGGCCTTTGGCCCCGTAAACCCACTTCGATTCCCACAATATACAAAACCTGTTTATGATTATGTTATCGAAAGTGAGCACAGATTATATCGGCTAATTGTATTTTTAAAAGAAAAGGAGTGAGTGTGAGTTAGAAACGAAAAGGTTGTTTCTGCGGAGAGCAAGCCTGGTGCAATGCAACTTGTAAATTTATGCTGAATCATTTATTATCCTACTATAACAATATGTTTGTCTTGGCGAAAACGGATCTTTTAAGAGTAACGTTTTTAGACGCTTCACACACAAACGCCAAGACGAAGATAGCCTATGTAGCAGTTTAATGCTTTCAACCGCAGCAGAAGGAACCATTTTGCATTTTTATTTTTGTTAATCTCGGCTACAGGTCATAGATTCCAATGCGTTCTGCCTTAATGTAATTCAAAAGTATGTACACCATGCTGTGTGTAGGCTCACGACGAATAGTCCATGATAAATTGTTTCGACATTTTCGATGTGATGAATATTCCATTGCTTAAAGGCCGATCAGGTTTAACATTTTCCACTGTTTGTTAACTTTCCAAACTGTGATAGACTGAATAAATCTAAATAATTACTGCCTATCAGTAGCCTAGTGGTTTGAAACAGATATATCGTGATGGGCTAAATATCCCTCAATGTTGTATGAAAATATGCACATTAAATACTTGTTTGAAAGAGAGAAAGAGATACACAAAGGGAGAAATGGTTAAACAAAAGGCGAGTGAGCTAGGAAGAAAGAAATAGCGAGAGAGGCTATTACATAAGTCACTATGTATGCACTAGTTCGCATTGTAGTTTGACATATGATACATGATATCAAGTACAGAACACAGTATTGATATACTAGTAATGCTTACAAATTGTTTCTTTTCAGGGTACTAATCAAGCCTTATTTTTGGCCTGAACGTCGCCGTACAAATCTGCAGATGATGTAGGATTGACAATGTACTTCAGACAGTTGATTTTCTTGTAATTATTGTCTATGCAATACAATCGTTGCTGTCAGCCATTGAACCTGCTTCAAGGCGAATGCATTTCAAACAACATGTTATGCCTGTAAAGATGACTTCATTATTGCCATGACGAAACATTTTATATATGCTGTAATTAGAACCTAGCAATTCCAGATAAGATACAATTAGGCGCATTAACTCGTTCAGGCCCAACGCTACTAAACCTGGGAATTTATAGGGTTAGTAGGAAGATGTATAGTCGGTCAATTTATCACATAAGATACATGATAAATATGCTTACGTTATTAGCGTAACTATCAATTAATGTCGATATAACTGTTTTATATATGAACCAGGCAGACTTATAGTACGTCAGGCTATGGTATATTATTAAGTGGCATGAACAGGATTCCCCGGCCTAAACACTTATTAATTCGTCGAGAATTTGGTCCCGCAAAGCAGCTTTTTATGATGCAATATTCTTCTTGGTGTCTTGTAAGACATCCTTTCATGTTTATATCAATGGTCTTCTAGTTGTTTATGCTCAGTTCAGATCCTAACAGAAACATCATCGTGCTCACAAGGTACATAAATTTCTTGAAATAGTGATATAGTGGATATACAGTGTAATCTCGATATATCGAACTCGGATAACTCGAACTTCGGATAACTCGAACTAAAAATTTGGTCCTTCCAAAATTTACCATAAAGGATTGCTCAAAATATATCACTACGCATATCTAGAAATACATGTAACCGCTTAATGTAGGTGTAAAGTAATGCTGAAAGCTCCTATAGGAGCTTTCAGCATTACTTTACACCTGCATTAAGCTGTGAACTTGAGAAATTGTCCAGATTAGAAATCGGATAACTCGAACTTCTGTTATCTCGAAGTAATTTGTGTGGTCCCTTGAAGTTCGAGATATCGAGGTTTAACTGTAAAATGTTGGTAGTCAAAACTTGTCTGTACACGAGGATCGCTACGGTATTGTTTTATTGCATGAACAGACAAGTATATTATAACACCATCTTTATTGCTCATGCTATACATAGGAATCAGACAATATAATACAAATGCCAGTTAACTTTTAATTCGTTTTCATCGATTCATTTTGATTTTGAATTTATTTCCAAAAGTATCCAGGGTGCGTTACTCAATAGCTGGAAGATAGAATACAATGTTAACAAGATAGAATACAATTTTAACAAGATAGAATACAATGTTAACAAGATAGAATACAATGTTAACAACATGAGACAGGTGTATTCGGAAGTTATAGTTTGTCAAGATACTGGTTAAAAATGACGTACATAAACCAGTTTTACGCGTATGTTTCTAACTCAATTCCATGTGACTAAATGAGTATCTTGTTACAATTAAAGATGACTAAGAGTTCCTGAATACACCCCGTATAATGGAAAATACGGGCGCCATTAATAATACCAGTTTAGACGTGTCAGCCAACCCACGCAGTACGCGTAGCCAAATACAGTAGAACCTTCTTAACCGGTATTTATGTACTAAACATAGGATTCCTAAAAGCAGATGGTTGCTTAATGCACGACAAAAGTTGTAGAAAGCTCCTATAGGATTATTACTTGTGATCTGCATTAAGCTACCACCTGCCTTACAGACCCATAATTAGACTTCGTTTTGATGACCGCTTAAGACAGGTTCTACTGTACACGAATGCGATATACAATTCTTTGCATGAGAGCAACGAACTTGTGATTAACTATGCAGACAGTTTTGATTCAAATAAGAGACAATGTAGTTGGGAATTTCACCAGGATCAAGCCCTTTCGATATGTTGTCAGCGTATCTGAAATAAACAAAAATGGAAGAATATTTCTTTATTGAATATCGTCGCATTCTACATTTAGTTTTGCAAACGGTGATTATTTAGTGAGCAAGGGGGAGAGTCAAGACACACGAGACACTAGACGGTCATTGGTCCTGATCAGAGAACAACAACGGCGTCAATTAAACGTGATTAATGTACACTCGAGACCACATTTCAATAAATCAGACTGTATTGGGAATGACAGCATGACGTTGATTTTGGGAATATCATCACGAAGCTATCTACACTTACCATTTCGTTTGACCTCTATAAATGGCAAATATATTGTGCCGTTTATGACATTCCACAACGAAAGGTTTTCTAAATGAAAGGATTTTTACCCAGTTGCTCCCATGATCCCATATATGGGACGTAGGCAAACATGTAGACTCTGATCAGACGCCGCATAATGCGGCGTCTGATCAGAGTCTACACTGTTTGCTGATAGGAAATTCAATATAAAACAAATTAAAAAAGGGCAATTTAGACCAGACACCCCGTAGATAAAAAAAGACTAATCCAATATCTAAGCATGGAATAATCCACTGGGAGCAAATGGGTCAAGAAGTTTCCACATGAGGATATTTGACTTACAGATAAGTGACAGATACAGTACAGAATTGTCACGCTATTACGATTACTCAAGAAACAGGAGACATATAATTCTGATTGTTTCCCCTTTCCCTGTTCTATGTTTATTTCATTACCTACTGAATATTCATTGACACAATTGTAATAATGAAATATGGAAGGTGGAACAATGTAGCCATTTTAGAAAGTAAAGAAACAGATATTTTCAAATTAAATTAGCACACAGAGTAGGCCTATAGGAACCGTCTGGTCCGGGTCTACTCTGTTTGCAAATGCGTGAAAACGCGTTTAAAACGTGTTTATATGATGGAACGAGTTAAACTGATGGTAGCTTAATTTAGACAAGACGTATGCAGAAAGGTCCTGTAGTAGTTTTATGCTTTATCTATGCTCTGTATTAAACAACAACCTGCTTTTACAGACTCCTATATCAATACATTGTGTGGTAACATTCGTGAAAGGTTAATGTTTCAAAAACACTAGGACACAAAAAGAGACATTTAGTGTTGAAGGCAGTTTACGAGTCTACGTCGTCGGTGAATATGACCACACTTAGGTTGATTTCAACTAAAGCGTTATTGAGGATGTTATTATTTATTTGTAATAATATTCTTTATTTGTAATAGTACAGATGCACACATACGATACGTTAGTTAAAGCATCTTCAAGAATTCTTACAAGTTCTTAACATGTATTCAACTAATTTCGCATTGTTACCTTATGGATTCTAAACTCCCGCATCATGTTGCTATGTCAGTATTGAATATGCGCTTGTACGAGTTGGGATCACACTATTATTTCACATGTAGATGATTTTATTTCAGATTAAAACATGAGGCGGACAATATCGGTTTAGAGCAGTGTGATTATTGTTGCCAATGTCACAGGGTGATATTCGTATTAAATGGAAATTACCTTGTTACAATGCTAAACACTAACAGCACGTGTTGCACAGGCCATCCCTCAATTACAAAATTCAATATGGTCGCCTTATCGTTGGCATTGTGATATATTTACTGTATAAATTGAATATTTATCCAGGTAATTAGTCTTTTTAATATATCTTTTATTACATATATATTCAAGTAAGTTATTATAAGTTTCATTAAACTCTTCCCATGTTTGATAAATGTACTACTAAGACACTTGTTCGTGGCCATGTTATGTTTAGCTACGCTTACACCATGCCATCGTTGTTTTGTGTACAATGCTTTTGCCTTAACAAGTGTCTTAGTGTTGATTACGCATTTACTTATTGTTATCTTAATATTTCAGAAACTGATATTTATATTCATATAAATTTCGCACGAGCTGACTCTTGTCTTTGGTCTTGATCCCCATGGTTTGCTGGTTACACTAGGCACCCCAAGAATCTACGAAGACGGAGGCAGTGAAACCTTGGACGAAACCTAAAACCACCAAAGACGTTGGGGAATTTCTAGGCTTCACATGTTACTGCAGGAAGTTTATAAAGGGGTATGCTACTATTATGGTTAGGCCACTAAATGATCTTCTTGATCTAGACCTTAAAATTAATAATGGAATGATTTCTTCTAAAATATATGACAAAAGAGATGATTTTGATTTTAATATCGTAAATTTTCCTCATCTTGACGGGGATGTTCCCCGTGCTCCATCTTACGGGGTTTGTATATCTCAACTTATTCGTTTTGCTAGAGCTTGTTCATCTATTGACGATTTTAACAGTCGAAATCTCATTTTAACTGAAAAACTGCTTAAGCAAGGATATAGATACCATAAACTAAGAAAAACTTTCTCTACATTTTACTATCGAAATCTCTCTCTTATTGGCAAGTACAAATGTAATCTCAAGGTGCTTCTGCGACACGGTATTTCACATCCTGAATTTTATGGTGATGTGATTTACAAACTTCGTAAAATTATTGGACATACCCATTTTCTCACTTTGTTCATCAAATGTATAAAACAATTCATTAAAAAGGGATATGATCCTGTAGTACTACAACATACTTCATGTTTGGTTGTGAACCCTTTTACAGTTGGCAATCACGCTGGCCTCTTTGCATGTACGCCGACAAGAAAGGTTTAGTACTCTATGAAGGCGACCTCTTCAATCCAGAAATGGAAGGAGAACGTCGGATATCTGTACTATTTCATTTTTGTCGTACCCTTTATTACATTTCTACAGTTACTCTGTTTGCAGCTCAATCATTGAGTACACTAGCGATAGGTGGATACAGTATGTTCGCTTAAATGTTTATTCGTTATACATGCACTTTACTACTGTATTTGCTGTCGCGGTTGTTGTAGATTAGTCGGAGAGGGGATACGTTTATTTACACTGTTTGTCTTTTAGGATGGGGATGGAATAAGTGTGAGGTTGGGCGCCCATAAACCGGTTTAACCCCCCCAGTGACTGTTGTCACTGACCGTTCCAAGGCGGTGCTTCCATCTTCCTCCTATTGTATGTTTGTTTTGTCTTTGTGCGTCTCTTGTTGTTTTTTCTACTGATGTACATTTGCTGTTTCCTTGTGTTGCTGTTCGGGCGAGTGTTTGTTCTGTATGTGGTGTTTCCTGCATGACTCATTTTTGTACTTTTGGTTGGACACGCAACAAAAGAAAAGAAAACGGGAACGTCAAAGAAAGAAACAGCTTTTATTTGGGAAGCAGCTCCGCAAACGGCATTTGACAACGTCATTCAAAGCTTGATCAAACCCCCTGTACCTGCACATGTAAACTACCAGCTTCAATTCAAGATACACACTGATGCATCTGGGACTGGACTTGGGGCCGTACTTTATCAGCGTCAAGGAGGAAACGACAAATCAATTGCCTACGCTAATAGAAGTTTGGAGCATGCAGAGAGGAATAACCCAGCTCACAAACACGTGTGCCAGGCGTGTGACCATTTCGTATATACAACTTAAAACATCTTCAAACACGTTTCGACATCATACTTTGACAGAAAAAGAAGTGTTGAAAAAGGTTCGTATAGTATAATAATACATAGTAGTATAATACATAGTATTATACTACGCAAAAAAATCAAATATTGTTTCTGCTGTCACAGTATGATGTCTAAACGTATTTTAAGATGTTTATTAGACTAAGTAGTATTTATGAAATTGTCACGTACTTGGCACCTGTGGTCACAAACATCTTTTAAATTAAACTAATACCTTAAAAAAGAACCGTTTGTAATATTAGAAACTTTGTCATCGTACATCACTCATTATTGTTCTTACAATATTTATAAAACTCCAAAATGATACAGTGGAACCTCAGTATCTTGAAATCGTATAACTTAAACGTGGAGATAACTCGAAGTATAAATTCGGTCCCTTCCAAAACTTGCAATACAGAATTGTTCTAGAATGCATCACTGCACATATTTGCAGGCGCGTTCAGCCTTACTTTCGACCTGCCTTATGCTGTCACCTCGATAAAGTTTCCAGGTAAGACCTCGGATACCTCGAATGCCTGTTCCATAGAAGTGATTTGTGCATGACATTCACCCTGCATTAAGCAGCCACCTACATACAAAGACATAATAATTTCTTCATTACTAAAATTTCGTAGTATCGAGGTTTTTCTGTTTTTTACAAAATTATTACAGTAAAGCCCTGCTAATGCGACCACCTAAAGTAGGTATAATTCTGAGAGCTATATGCAGGTGGTAGCTTAATGCAGGACAAAGGTAATGCAGAGGAGCTTTCTGCATTATTTTTGTCCTGCATAAGGCAACCACCTGCTTATAAAGACACCAATGTTTATGCATTAAGTGGTCGCATTAGAGGGATTCTACTGTACAACATAGCTCATAAAAGCTAAGCATTTATCAGTATTAAGCTCTACCACAGAATTCCAAGCATAACATACCAAAGCATCCTTATATTTGCGAAATGATACGGTAAAGTGAATGAAAATAAATCACAAGCAATGTATTCTTGTATGCAATTGAATAGCTCAAACTGAAATTGCAACACGTCCAATAAAAACTAGTAATCTTCCTTGATCAATATAAAAATGCCCGTGCGTACTTTAAACACCAACCAAATAGTAGTATGTCGTGCGCATGTCTTAGTTCCGACTAGAGTATACGATCGCCAATGCTATCACATAATGCATCAACATACGGGTTTTTAAAAGCAGTCGATTGTTTGATGATGAACTAAAGCAGTGTCTTGTTTTAAAAATCCAGAATTATACTTATTTTGAGTGGTCGTATTAACGCGACCTTACTGCATTAATTAGATTAAAGTCACATGCAGATATATCAATGCGCAGGTGCAGCCGCACCCCCCCCCCCACCCACGCAGACTATATATTACCAATTTTTGTACCACTCGCTGGTCTGCCATGTGACTATATAACATTATATTTCCAATGTAGCCACACGTACAGTTGAGTCCCAACGTATTACTAAACACCGATATAATCAGTACAAATTATTTCTATTATTAACCCTTCGCTTGCTGAATTTCAAAATACATTTCTCCTTCTTTACACATGCCCTGTTGTATAATTACATATAGCTTCACTGTGTACAAGTATTTCGCTGTGCAATCACTGCTGTGGAGTGCATTGGTTGCACAATCAACTTGTAAATAGTGAAGACCCAGATGAGACAGCTCCTGTCTCATCTGGGTTTTCACTATTTGCAGGTAGGTATATTGACGTGAATAGCAAGCGAAGGGTTACATTTATAGAACTATTAATTTCATATAAGCAAGCAGGCAAACAGAGATCGGTTTTACTTTTGAACACCGGCATTAAAGATCTATTCTGCTCATATAACTTAAGTTTTTTTTAACAAAATGACTTCAGGATCGGAATAAATGTGATTTGAACCTGCCTTAATACTACAGGTGACCAAGACATTTTGTAAAGCAGTCATATATTTGACCTCGTCAGACAAAGTTTCTCCCAGTCCGGTAATCGGTTATTGCTACAATTGTAGCAGAATTGCAGAGTTGACATTGAGAGGCTGCTTTTTCGCTGTTATGTCTAATTCAATAACCAATCCAAGTCATCCGGTATCACCTGGTGGTAGCTAGAAACGACTCCTGTGTGCCCACAAGGCCACCACAATTTCGATCAAAGTCGGCATTCCTCGCAAATGCACTAGTGGACATGCACATTTGATTGAGCTCTTAGAATATGCACGCAGAAAGGACAGTGTCTGTTTTATGGCATTATATTAGGCATAAACCGTCGAATATTCAGTTACGTCAACGCCTTTTTTTCTCCATAAATATCACCATCCTACTAATCAAGGAAGGAGTGAACTTGTTGTTATTACAAGATCCTTTTATGGTCGTACCATAAACATCAAAACCGTCCATCCATTTATTGTACCGCAATATGTACTAAGTGTATGTAAATAAAGACAGAAATCAAATGTATTAATGTATGTAAATTAAAATTTACTTTGACATGTGCATGTACAGTAAAACCTTCTAAGCCAAATTTCTAGTTGAGAAGAATTTCTAAGGTACCTTTAGGTAGATGGCTGCTAAATGCAGGGTGGAAGTCATGCAGAAAGCTCGTAGAGGACTTTCACCCTGAATCAAGCTGCCACCTGTCTCCACGACCGATATTTATACTTATTTAAATAATAATTAAATGCCCGGTTTAAAGGTGCTTTATTGTATATGTAGTTTGCTGTATATGTATTATTAAAACATGTTTGTGTCAGAAAACTATATTAAATTCATTTCCTGGCGTAAATACTATGACATTCAGTTGAACTTCGATATGACGAACTTCATGGGATAATACAAATTAGTTCAAGTTATCTGATTTCTTATCTGGACAAATTCTCAAGTTCACATCTTAATGCAGGTCTAAAGTAGTGCTGAAAGCTCCTTTCAGCATTACTTTAGACTTGCATTAAGTTAACACATGTGTTTCTAGATATGCGTAGTGATACATTTTGAAGCAAGTTTATGTTGTAAGTTTTGGAAGGACCTAACTTTTAGTTCCAGTTATCCCAAAGTTCGAGTTATCCAAGTTCGAGATATCGAAGTTCAACTGTACTAAACATATCAAATGATCTGGAAAATAATATATCAAGGTATCGATAAATCTCAAACTAGATTTCGAAATTAGTTGAAGTGTGGCGTTGCATGTTTTAGTAAACAACTTCAGCGGAGGAAACACTAAAGCAATAATTGACCCAAATAAATACCGTCCCATGATTAAGGACATTTGTCCGTTCTAACCTCAAGGCAATAGTACCGCACTACAAAGCATGTGACGAAATATTGTTTATGATAGATCTTTATCACAAACGTGATGTCAAAATTGCATGCAAGCCAATACTTCGGGACTATTAAACTGAGCATTCATATCCCGGGGCTACAATACATGCATTCGTTTCTCTGCTTGCGTTACATGTTGTTATCAACTCTAATTTAAAACAGAATTCGATCAGTAATAATTGTGCAATAACGTCAAATGAACAGGCATCCTAGAGCGAGAAATTCTACTTTCGATGTCATCAAGTCCCTTCTGAACAGTTAAGGGGCATCAAACGTGACGTGTTTACAAATGTGAACGTTTCTGAATAAAAGCAACCATATGATCAATGTGTGTCATCTAATCACGGGAAGTGTTGCACCAGCCTCATAACAATTTCCGCCTACATCAGGATCCAATATGGAGCACACGTTTGCATTTGTCAGTTCCTGGGTTTTATTACAAGTTCCAAATTAGAGTTCTAATTGGATTTCCGGATAATGACAAACAAGGGAAAACTTTTGTTTTCGTCTTCGGCATAAAGTGCCGTATATAATATTTACCTGTTCCTAATCCATCTAAAGGTAGATGCAGGAAAATAAAACAATTTGTTGTTGATATGAAACGCTTTGCTCTTCACGTGCTAAAGATAAATACCAAAGGCTGCATGCATACTCGTACATAACCATCTACGTTGTACATGCACAGAGTGTTCGAACTAATCAATGTGCAGTGGGTGCGATTTATTCTTTGATATGATGATTTTACTATTGACCTTTACTGCATGAATGTTTAAGTTAGAATAGTGTATGTATGAATATTAATTAATTTAAAGTCCCATTATATCTTTCATGTGAATTGATTAAAGCGCCCAATTAGCTGTCAAATGACTAAACGTGGATATTTATATACCAAAATAACATATTTTTACGTTTAATTTGATAAAAGACTACAGACGGAAATGTTGCAGAACAAGCAGGAAAATCTTCATTTAGCGCGTATGTGATGTGTCACTGAATCACGTGATCAATGGCTGTTATTTGTTTATATATTATGTTCTATTTTTAATCAATCGTTAATTGCGAGCAAACAACACACTAGAGCTGAAACAATGCAAGCAACTGGTTCCATATTCATAGCCTTCCAGTCGGCTTGCGGTAGGTCGGTGGTTCTACAAGGGTGTTCTTATGTGCACGAAAGGGGTCTTCCTCTACCGGTGATTAGCTGGACTGAAATACTGTTAAAGCGACGTAAAACCCTATAAAAACTAAACCAAACCACATCCCCACCTTTATTGGACCATTGTCTCTTACGTTATTGCCTATTATCCCCTGAAATCAGGTTTAATTAGGATTTGTTGAACACTTTCTTTGAGAGCAGACGTCACATGACGATCATATAACACTACATAGATACCTAATGTGCAATTAGTAGACGACATGGTCAACTATGGATTCCCATGGTAAAACACGTTCATTTCTTCGTAACGAAACTATTTTGGAGCAACGCGATATGTCTGCTAGACTAAATGTTTTAAAACCATATTTTTAGAAAACAAACATCGATATTTTCTTTTTCACAAGGTCCTGTGATGTTAAAAGAAAATGAGACTTTAATATTTATAATTACAACAAGTTATTAGCCCTTGTAAAATCTATAGAATCAGATCTGTATAATTCCATAAGCAAGACGAGTAGACCCTAATCAGATAGCTCCAACTGGCCTGATCAAGGCGTTGTTTTAAATTTGATTATACATGTATTGAGTAAAGGGTTTTATTTTATAGTGTTTATAGTCCTTACTTAGTTATGTCGGATTGTTACTTATAATTTTGTATTTTGATTTACATGTATTACCCATGAACACTTATGAGCACTGAGACTATCCACTAGGTCATGACACTATATTACGGAATAATGGTAACGCCAAGTGCCTTTCTTAAATAGGTATTGTAACCGTAACAAAACTTACAGTAACATCTCGATGATTGGAATTTTTAATAAAGAAGGTGTGTTTTTTATTTTAGACACGTGGCTGTTTAATACAGAATAGACGTCGCACCGGATTATCCCGATGAGTAGTCCCGTTCCCTGCATAAAGCTGCAGTCGACCTTATAAAAGCGATACTGATACACATTTGAGTGTTTAAATCAACTGGGTGTTACTGTAGTGAAGGCATAGATGAAGTAGATGAGCTGCAGACGTTTTCTTCTCCAATGATCTGTTTGCTGTTACATCATCTATGTACCTAGAAATATGCTGTTTTACATATAACCTTTTACTGTTAAATAAAACAAGACGAGAATGCATTGTATTATTAGCATGCTATGAAGCATTTAGGGAAGGGATGTTAAGGGATTTTTTCGACTCGTTTTGAATATCACACGTATCTAGTTTAAGACTACAGAAAGGAGCTTTGTGTTTTCGTTTGTTCCATAGAATGATGATATAACTACTTAGCTCTGTTATATCGCTATTTCGATGCTCACAGTCAACTGGGCAATAGTTGGTTTTGTTAGATAAACGGACATTTACGACTATGCAATATCAAACTATTAAACTGATATGAATGCAAACCGTTCTGAACGGAACTAATGCTTACTTGATACTAGCATCTGGAATTGCGCATTGTGTACACCGTATTCAACCATTATACCTGCTTAAAAGGTCCGTTTAACCCTTTCCCTGTTCTATGTTTATTTCAAATTTCAATATCTACTGAATATTGATTAACAAAATAGTTATAAAGAAATATGGAATGTGTAACATTGTAGACATTTTAGAAAGTAAAGAAACAGATCTATCAAATTCTGTAAGCAAACAGAGCAGACCCCGATCAGTCGGCTCCTCTAGGAGCCATCTGATATGGGTCTACTCTGTATGCAAATGCGTGAAAACACGTTTATGTTGGGGCAAGTGTTAATGACTGTTGGTAAGGGATTTTAAATAGAGATGTTTGAAACTGATATCGCAATGCCAAAACACATGGAGCATTTTGTTTCTAGGAACGCAAGCGAACGTGTGTGTCATTTATTTACACACCTTTGTTCTGATAATCTAATAATATTCACCTTTGTCTCATTTAGCATTTAAATTCAATCAATGCAACGTATTAAGCATTTCGGTCTCAAAAGTAAGTAGCATTTGTATTCCACTTTGACCATGACTGTTTTATGTTTACACAGTACAGTAAATAAATTCTGAAAATACGAGATACTACGATCACTTCTAGAGGAGTTGTAAAATTGTTGGAAGCTTAATGCAGGACAAATGTCATGTAGAAAGTTCCTATATGACTTTTCCGCATAACTTCTGCCCTGCAGTAAGTAAGAAGCTATTCGTGCCTACTCTTATGTTTAAACACTATGTGTTATCACTAGGGAGAATTTACTTTATAACGACTTTGTCCCGTTTGAACATAAGCTTATTGAATGCTTTGATAATATTGTTGTTGTCTCGTGCAGCTTTTAATCATTTCACCGCCAATGTCGCAAAAATGCACCACGACAACTAGTACAGTCCCAGATCAGACACCGCCTTTCCAAAGCGGCGTTTGATCAGGGGACTTAACTTTTTTGTCTGAAACTCTATTTCTATATCTGTGCTTTATGCCTTTGAAATTTGCATTTATTTATCTCATTTACTTATTTTATTATATGAATTAACAAAATAGGTTTGCATATGACAATTAGAAATTTGGCGCCGAAAGGGCTAAGGTGATTACAATTAAACCAAACGCAATAAAACAATAGACTTTTCTTATTTTGTTCTTCAACTGATACCATATTTTATCTAAGTACATGCAGCCATATGGTGCTTTCACAGTGCATGTTTATAGTAAAGTTCAAAGTTTAAAGCTCAGACTCAGAATTAGACTTGTAACCCCAGACCCTTGTCCAATCAGTGTGTGTTTCGTGCATTAAATAATACCGGAGTTTTTCATCCATGCAATACCAATATGGGAAAGCGAAAGTGCACTTTGCTTTAAGTATCAGTTTTGAAATTTGTAAAGATAGAATATACTATATCTGCTGAAGAAAATTGTAAAATAATCAACTTCGTTTCTTATTATGTCCACAAAAAAGGAATATGAGACGTGATTATCAGCCCGTGTCGATTTGTGCCGATTTGAGCATAGTTCATGTGTTCTGGAAATCTGCTTCCTACAAATCGGAAAACAGCGTACTGTCGGAGACAGGAGTAGTACTGCTCCTAAAGCACAACTGGTGTCCTGTATACTGTGTGTGATGTGCCTTATCACAAACAGTATATGAAAGTTTGTCCCACGACCACACACATTTCTCCTGTTCAGACTAAATATATCTTGTTTTCAAATGAAGGAAACGTGCCTTATAAATTTGGTACTTATGCAAAAGAGGTCAGGCAATAGATGGCGTGTTGGATGGCAATGAAGACAAAATATGAATAAAGATAGTCTGGTGTAAACAAGGAATGGTCTCGGGTTATTTCAATGTCAATTCTTAACTGAAGCAGAGTCTTGGGTGTCACTGCATAAAGTTGGCACTGGTTATCTTCAAACTGGTGAAACACGTCACACACACACCACAATGATGTAAGTCCTCTCTGAACAGGCGAAAGTTCTCGCCCTGTCGGGGCGACACATCACGCAATTCGTCCAGAGAATAATTCACACCAGGAGAATATCGTGTAAATGCCGAAAGCGCAACTGAATGAATGTGCGACATTCTGCATCTATTAGGCATATAAAATTAAACGAACAATTTGCCGATGTTTCAAACTACCCCCATATCTGGATGCCCAGGGTCAGAAACCACTATTCAAAAGAAGACATCTTGAATTATTTAAATGATTCGAGATTTATCTTTTTCACTGCCAATGTCGCATTTGTGATTACCTGTGCAAACAGTTTGGATCCCGATGTGACGCAGAGTAACTCGTTATTCGGCGTCTCATCAGGATTCAAACTGTTTCTTATTGTCTTTTAAAAACAAAAAAATGAAGGCAAAATAAAAATGAAAATTGTAGCAGACAAAGTTTGCAGACGACATAATTTGGCAGTGAAAAAGTTAATTGAATTAGACAAACCTTCGGCTATAACCGTAATAACTGTGTCTTAATAAGAAAAACTACGGCTTTGAAATAATGTGTTCTTGTGATGTTAATGAGTTTTGTTTTGATATTTAGCAACCTAATGGCAACTTTGTGGTAATCAGGTTCGACCCAGATGCAGCGCCAACTAATTCGGCGTCCCATTCGGAACAATAGTGGTAGACCATCAAATACTCTCTGAAATTAAACCGTATTATCAGTTTTGTGAAAAAATAAAACTATTTATTCTTGATTCAGGCTATTCTAATTTGAACTCTCGACTCAAATAACCATAAAACACAAACCATTGGTTTGGCCAAGATTCTTGTCATTAATCCCATCGCAGAGGTGTATGTGAGAGTAACGAACGACAAGTCTGCAAGGAGATTGGAATGACCCTTGGGCATTAACATTGATAGGAAGTTTGCGCATCAATGTGCACCAAAGGACATGGGGGATCAGGTCAATATATTATTTCATAAGCAAACGGAACTGACACTGATCAGACAGAATATGTAGGCCCACTACGTTCTGAAAGACGTCGAAAACCAAGTACAGTAACGCATATAAACCGGACGTTAAAGCTAGTATAAATATCGATCTTGTAGACAGGTGGCAGCTCAATGCACGGTGAAAGTCATGAAGAAAGCTCCTCTAGGAGCTTTCTACGTGTATTCCACCTTGCATCAAGCATCCACTTGCCTACAAGTATGAACATATTCCTCTAAACTAGACCTCCAGTTTAGAGGTGTTTTACGGAGAGGTACGGTAAAGTAACAGAGTCAATACAAGATGGAATGTCGATACATATCTGGCGTTTTACGATGATAATTGACGGATACGTCGATGCAGCATTTTTACAATATTTGCTTGGTATCATTCTTGGCATGTTGTGGTTATCAATGGTAGTCTAGACTGCAAGATCTACAGGGATTTGCTGTTATACCAACTTTCCCATTGCACATTTGTTGAAACATCTATCAAAGTGATGTCGTTTTAATTATCTACTGCTTTAACCTCAGCCTGTCGAATTCAGAGATAATGTTTTCTTTATTTTTGACAACAGTGGTAATCTTCGGAAGTGTAACATTGTTGGTGTTTCGTTTTTGTTGTTTTTTTCACGACAAAAAACCCGAAATAAACCAAAACCTTTGCCGTTGTACGTTTCATGTTTACGTTTGAACAAACTAATAACTATGCCGTTCGATTTTGTTATTGCTGTTCCCTAGACGATCGTTTTCAGAACGTTGTCTTATCTTTTTGTATTGACAGTGTGTACGTTATGGCGCCACATACTGTCTTGTGCTTTTTTGTGTTGGGCTGATTTGTTTTAAGGGCGCTGCGATACATGATGGTCATATAGCGCCGATGTACTTTCGATGGTGATCAGGGTCAAATTGTATAAAACTTCTGACTCGGCGTCTGAGATCATTCTCAAGTATCTGATTGGACAGATTATGAGCAGGCTCAGAATCTGACCAATCAGTTGCTTGATAATGATCTCAGACTCAGGCAAAAAACTGTATAACCTGGGGACCAAGTAAGCACCAGCTCTGGGAAGGCTGTGTGCGTATTTGGGCGTGCCTACTTCATTTTTGCGTATGGGGTTAATGTGGACTGTCGTTTGACATATCCTGTCCGACTTTATATTTATTTCTATTTAAGTATGTTTTCTTGAAATAAATACATCTCTGCATTTGTTCAGAAACACTTTCCAACAGTACGTGTTTTTATGCAATAAAGCACATAAGGTTATATCAAATAACAAGACTAGTCTGCATTAACCTTCTACCTCATATAAACGCCTTTGCATGCTATTGCAAACATATAATACCCAGACCAGCCGACTCCTGTAGGAGCCGCCCGATCAGGGACTGCACTAAGTAGCTATGCATCTAAAAAGGTTTCATTATTTAGTTTCTGCCATGACCAAACTGTCCTGTGTCCATATACTATTTATGTGATAAATCAACTAATAAATAGTAATGCTATCATACTATTTCTTAGTAATACATATGTATGCAGGAGGGAATTGGTTAAATAAATTTTGTTTCGAAGAATCATGTGGATCATATACTTATTTGGTGCACGTATTTCTAATTCTAATATTATCAATAATAACGCGGACACATACTTAACACTTTACCGGATAAACCTATTTATTAGACGTCTGACATTGGTCTACCCTGTTTGCATATGAGTCAAAAGTCGTTTATTGGAGTAAATTGGAGTACATTCTGACTGACGATATAAGTGATACTAAATCAGATAACATTTCCTGCTTTAATACAACATGATATCAGTATGAAGTATTTTGAATCGTGATCATGATGTGTATTTATAAGTATGGCAAGAGTAACATGCAATGATATAAATACATCAAATATATGGATAATATATTGTTATACGCGAAGAATGCTGTTAGTATTTTAAACGAGAACTGGAGTAAACGACCGCTCAAAAGATGTCTTATTCTAGAGTTTTAAAACAGGTGGCAGCTTAATTTATGACAAAAATGATACAGAAATCTACTGGGGGTTGAGGTATCACTTTTGTCCTGCGTTAGGTAACCACATGTTTTTACAGTCTACAATGCTAATATATAATGTGGTCGCTATAGCGAGACTCGACTGTAGTTGTATTTCCTGCATCCACGATCGATTTGTATTAGCGTAGTTTGAACCGTCTGGTATTTATGTTTAATTATATACGAAGATTTTCCAAAATTGGAATCACAAATTATATAATCTACCCAGAGGCAACGTGTCGGATGTACAGTAAAAGCTCTCTAAACCGGCCATTAAAGGTGGTGTACATATCCATATGGAGACATGTGACAGCTTAATGCAGGGGTAATGGCATACAGAAAGCTCCTCAGGGAGAAATTTATGGATTGCTCATCTAGAAGCTTTCTGCATGACATTCAACCTGCATTAAGCAGCCACCGGCCTAAAAGTATCTAAATTCTTCTCCACTAGAATTCCGGTTTTGACTTCGGTGAAAGTGGGATAAGGGCGAGGTTGGGTACCCGTAAACCAGGTTTAAGCCCCCCAGTAGCTGTTTTTGGCTACTGACCGTTACGAGCCGGTACTCCTGCTTTCAGCCTATGGTCAACTTTGTTGTTTAATATGCTTAATGTTTAATGTTTTTCGTCTTTCGTCTTGATATGCGTCCTGTTATGTTTTGTCTTGTGGCTATACCGTTTCTTGTTTGATGGTGTTTGGTGCGGTGTCATTTCGTATGTGGCTCTCCCTGTTTGTTTATTTTTTCCATATTTAGAAAGATTTTACTGTATAAGAGACAGAAGGCGATGAAGCCGATATCGGTATGTCTACACGCACACAATAACATCCCCATATTTACATATCTACAAGTAATCGCCAACGATAGAAAGTTGATATAATGATACGTTTTGATCATATCTAGACAGCATAAAAAGAAAAATACACCAAGTATGTTCCTAAAAAACAAAGTATCGGCAGGAAGGTCTACATGTAAAGTTTGTTTAACCTTTTTTCACAGATTAATATCCATATAAGAAACAACGATATAATGAATATCTATTTGCTGAATGTGTATAATGGAACATGAATACACGAATGTTCGACCTTGGTTGATAACTGTAGAATCAGATCTATATAATGTTATTAGAAAACAGATCATACCCTACATGAACTGTCTAGCGTAGGTCTATTTCTCATACAGAAAATCCCTCTAAAGCAGACGTTCACTTTACGAAGGTGACAGCTTAATGCAGGGTGAAAGTCCTAGAGGAGCTTTCTGCATGACGCTCACATTGCATAAAGCAACCGCCTGCCTAAACATTTCTTAATTCTTTACTAGATTA
Organism: Azorinus chamasolen; assembly: GCA_963576725.1. Classification (NCBI taxonomy): domain Eukaryota; kingdom Metazoa; phylum Mollusca; class Bivalvia; order Cardiida; family Solecurtidae; genus Azorinus; species Azorinus chamasolen. The sequence continues at coordinate 66,092,192 of OY755239.1, read as the reverse complement.
CGGTTTAGATGGGATTTACTGTATATTATTGGTTGGATGCATTTCATGTTGCAACATGGACATTTTATAGTAAAGCCTCACTGATACGACCACTCCAATACAGACTATTTCTGTTTTTTTAAACAGCTCTATCTTAAGGCAAGACAATTGTACTACAGCATATCCTGTAGGAGTTTACTATATATAACTGTTAGCCTGCAATAAGCAAACGCCTGCGTTGACAGTCTTCTGTGTTAACCCTTCGCTTGCTGAATTTAAAAATACATTTCTCGTTCTTTACCCATGCCCTGTTGTATAATTACATATATTTTCACTGTGTACAAGTATTTCGCTGTGCAGTCACTGCTGTGGAGTGCACTGTTTGCACAATCAACTTGTAAATATTGCAGACCCTGATGAGACAGCTCCAGCAGGAGCTGTCTCATCTGGGTCTTCACTATTTACAGGTAGGTATATTGACGTGAACAGCAAGCGAAGGGTTAATACACCATGTGGTCGCTGTACATAGCGAGACTCTCCTGAAAACTGTCAATGCACGCTTCGTGCTACTGTTGGTTCTTCAATAACTGATAATCGCACCAAATCATCCATGTATGTTCAGGTTTTAAGCTCACATGAACATATATTCAGGGTGAGCTATAGTGATTGTCCGTCGTCCTTTCATATGTCCATTCTCTTTTTCTTTAAACGATATTTACTCCGAGAAAAAACTGACGAAGCTTTACAGGAATGTTTCTCTCATGGTCGCCTTATGGAATCATGGTCTCCTTATGAATTCTGAAAGGAGGTGATACCCCGAGAGTAAAAATTGCAACACAAAAGGAGAAAATTGCAGACTCGGTTTTATTGAGTCTGTTCATGAACGGTAATTGAAAGTACAACACTGCTCACGCCCCTAGCACCGGCGTAAGCGGTATTCAATTTTCAGAACAAGAAGTACATGTACTGAAATTCATGATCTCGAAGGATCAGAAGGTATAACAACACTGAGAATGAAGTACGGGGCGACGTTTTACGGCCGCCACACAAGCACTTAACACCTGCTTTTGTGGAAATTGTAAATTCTGAAAGGAGGAGATCAGTTGTTCAAGTAATTATATTCCATGCATAACTAAGACATGAAAAGAACTTTGACAATATTCTTGTCTGGAACCCTATGTGCATGCTGCTATTAATCATATGATTTTATCTGTACATGTAACTGAATGTAACTCTCTGCTCTCCATGAATCCTCGAGGAAATGTTGCCACTGGGAAAATCTCAAGGGCAAAATAGATCTGGTGCATTTGCGTTTTCCGTGAGCTGACAGAGAGTTAACATTGATATTATTTATATCATACAAATATATAAATCTGTCTCTTGATCAACACATTTTTGGAGAAATGAGTATATTATTATGTGTAATTTCACGAAGGTAGTGTCAGGATAGTGAGCTTACTTTGGCTATTGAGGTGGAGAGAATATTTCGTTGTTGGTTGTATTTTTGTTGTTACTATTGCTTTTTGTGTGTTTTGTTCTAAGGAATTGACTCGAATTCCCTGTAAGAGGAAATAATGGTATGAGGAAATACACATTTGAGAAACGCTTCTCCTTTGTTTGGACCAGATGCGGTGACTTTCAATTGCAAGGGTATCAGGCGATATTTGAACAGCGTGTGAGGCTTTAACTATGAGAGAGAGACCAAATAATTCGCATATATGCGGACGGGATAAAGTGTATACATAACAAAAATAATATACTGTACATGTTGTCATAACGCTTCTATTGTTTCTAACCCGTGCAAATTACCATGTCATGAATATTGCTTCATCTAAATCACTCTTCCGATTGACTTACATAATTTGCAATATAAGAGCAACAATGGTTATCATACTGAAACATATATTCTGTTAAAGAAGACGTAATAAATTTTGATGGGTGGTGTTCCCCCGAAAGCAAAAATTGCAACACAAAAAGAGAAAATTGCAGACTCGGTTTTATTGAGTCTTTTCATGAGCAGTAATTGAAAGTGCAACACTGCTCACACCCCCTAGCACCGGCTTAAGCGGTATTCAATTTTCAGAACAAGAAGTACTGAAATTCATGATCTCGAAGGATCAGAAGGTACAACAACACTGAGAATGAAGTACGGGGCGACGTTTGTTGTCAACTTGCTAGAAGGGAACAAAAAGGTGCCCCTCTCTCTGTATGTCCCCTCTCTCTCACACACACATACACACCCTCTGTCATTCTCCCTCTGTCTCATTATTTCTCTCTCCCTATCTTTCTGCTTCTCTTTCTCTCTCTTTATCTCCTTGTTTATCCGTGTGTGTCTGTCTCTGTCTCTATGTCTCTATCCCAGTCCCTCTCCATCCCTCTCTTTCACTCTATCACACTTCCTCTCTCTCTCTCCCTCCCTGTATTTCTCATTTTAACCATCGCTTTGATTTTAAGTATTTATGCAAATGCATGTATCGTATGTAACTATTGTAAATGTAAGCCCTAAAACGTTATTCCCGAATAGCCTGAACCAGAAGTTTAGAATTATACCATATTTTAAGATTATTTGTAGAGGAGTAGTACGTAAGTAAATGATTGTTGTAATCACCTACACCTTATGAAACGTATGTAATTCGAGAACGGATACAAAAACGGATTTATTGAAATAAACATCCAACTTTGTGGTCACTTGTATTGTGTCAAGGTTAAGGTCCTTTGATCCAAGTAATGTACAAACTATTGTATTATTTCAATGAGTGTTCGAATAATTCAGCGGTATTCCGTCATCCTCCCAATACAGAGGTTCTGAGTTCAAATCACATCGGTTGATCGCACATTCCATATACTATAAGATGATGCTATATCCGGTTAATAAAGACATGCTTGTGAAATACTTTATTTGATTAGAAATAGGAAATAGTTCACACAAATCATATTATTAGATAAAATGTCACATCATGCCGCCTATATAAATACATCCCCGTGTTCTGGATGACGATGACTTTGTTGCCGGTTTATTTTTGTCGCCAGTACAGCGATACGCGATAACAGAAGCTAAGTAAGCGTTTATATACACGACATATTCTCTACAGACCCCGGGGTATATTAAAATAGAATGCTCGTGAGTCGCATGAATACGATTCAATGTAAAGCAGTGTTTATTTGTACTGTAGGGGTTTTACATTGCAAATGCTTAGGTAAGCATTGACTAATCAGGTTCGTTCGATTACCAATAATCCAATCCGAATATAGGTTCCGAATCAGTTATCTCTGATCTGATCATATATAGTTTTGCACTCATGTTATGTTCAACACCAGACCCTGTCTAGTGTGATCACCGTGCGACTGAGCTTAATTCCTGTTTGATTCACATTTGGATAATACTATAACATATGACTGCACTTATGGTAGGATTGCCGTTGATTGATCATCGGCGTGCAATAACGGTGAAGTTCGTTTGATCAATCATGCAGTAATTCTTTTAGACATACATGACGAATCACATACAAAAGTTTTACGTGCGTACAACCATACAGTACTGAACATAATTGTGTGTGTGTGTGCATGCGCGGGCCTGTGTATGTGTTTGTTTTGGGGTATCTGTGCAGGTGTGCATGTGTGCGTGTGTGCTTGCATGCATGTGTCTTGGTGTTGATCTCCAGTAGAGAAATACGAGCGACGTCTAATACAGATATCACTCAGTGGTTTCGACAATTGCATACTGTATATAATAAGAAACCAATTGCTAGGTCGGTTGATTTAAACATTTGTGAACGCTAAGTAACTGTGCTGCTTCCAGATTAAAATGTGAAACTCATGCATTATACTCACCTTTGGAGCTTTCTGTATGACTTTCGCCCTGCATTAGACAGTCACCTGCCTAAAGGTATCTAAATTCTTCTCAACTAGAATTCGTGTTTAGAGGGGTTTTGCTGTACTAGTTTTACAACCCATTTTCGGGGGCAGAGAATGATTTTGTTAACTGTCGACATGTAAAGGCATATAAAATCTGCATGTGCTGTCCGCCCATTTGTAAACAAACATAATAACTCGTTGAATATTAACCATTGCCCCGTTGCTGGTGTGTTGTTTGTGTCAAGGTTGTACGCTTTAACAATATTTTAGGCATTTCGCTTTAACAGTATTTTTAGCATATCACGAGACCCAACTTATTACAGATCCCCGAAGAGGGTCCATGCATGAAAAAAAGTTGCGTTGTTTCGTGCATAGAAGAACACCCTGGCAGAAAAGCCGACCTAATTCAAGCAAGCTGGAAGGTGAAACATGAAAAATCCAAATGTCCAAGTCAGGATTCGGACCACATCGGTGAGTTGATAAAAGAGTGCCAGTCGACCTCGAAAGTAAAAGTAGCAATGCAGATAGAGAAAATTGCAGACTCGGTTTTATTGAGTCTGTTCATGAGTAGTAATTCAGGGTGCAACACTACTCATGCCCCCTAGTACCGTCTCAAGCAGTATTCAATTTTCTAACATTTCTAATTAACTAACAACATCAAAACTAATTATCCCAAAGGACCGAAAAATATAACAACACTGAACATGAAGAACGGGGCGACTTCTTACGAGCGTCACACAAGCACTTAACACCTGCTGTTGTGAAGGAAATATAGTCTGAAAGTGGGAGATCCTTTGAAAGCAAAGGTAGTTATGTAGATAGAGAAAATTGCACACACGGTTATATTGAGTATGTTTTAAATAGTAATTAAAGGTGCAACTAGTCTATACCCACTCGACCATTCCCTGATGCATATCCATGTAAAAGATTATGACATTATACATTTTATTAGCTGTATTTTGTATAATAAAATATGTACTCATTATTGTTTGGTATAACATTATGTAGAAACAGCAGTGTCAGATCAGAGAGCTCCTCCATGCGCTGGGTCTTCTCTGTTTGCAAAGGCATGAAAATGCGTTTGCATTAGGAAAAGTATTGAAATATCACCAGCACACATTTAATTTCGACTCGTTAGAAGGTCTATTACCTTACACCTTTCTCATTTCCCTCACTGATTACTCTACTTCGTAGTTACATGTATACATATCCATGATATCGTAATCACCGATCCGTTCTTTATCTTTCAGTATTGTCGTTTGCTGGACATCGAGCTTGTTCGATTTCTTTATATAACGATAGATAGGGTCTGAAATATTTTAGATCCTGATGAGACGCGGAACTACGCGGCGTTTCATTTGGATCCAAACTGCTTGCATATGATATTGGATCCAAACTGCTAACGTATGATATTGGATCCAAACTGCTAACATATGATATTGGATCCAAACTGCTTGCGTATGATATTGGATCCAAACTGCTAACGTATGCTATTGGATCCAAACTGCTAACATATGATATTGGATCCAAACTGCTAACATATGATACTGGATCCAAACTGCTAACATATGATACTGGATCCAAGCTGCTAACATATGATACTGGATCCAAACTGCTAACATATGATACTGGATCCAAACTGCTAACATATGATACTGGATCCAAGCTGCTAACATATGATACTGGATCCAAACTGCTAACATATGATATTGGATCCAAACTGCTAACATATGATATTGGATCCAAACTGCTAACATATGATACTGGATCCAAACTGCTAACATATGATATTGGATCCAAACTGCTAACATATGGTATTGGATCCAAACTGCTAACATATGATACTGGATCCAAACTGCTAACATATGATATTGGATCCAAACTGCTAACATATGATATTGGATCCAAACTGCTAACATATGATACTGGATCCACACTGCTAACATATGATACTGGATCCAAACTGCTAACATATGATATTGGATCCAAACTGCTAACATATGATATTGGATCCAAACTGCTTACAAATGACATCACATACCCCACTTTATGACGCTGAAGGGATAAACAGTTTTGTTTCTTTGCTACGAACTAAACGAAAATAGGATTATGCTTTGTGTCTGATCAGCTGTATCGTATATTACATGAGGATACAGTAAAACCTCTCTAATGCGACCAGCAAAAGGGACATATTTCATAGCGGCAAAGGCAGCAGGTAGCTTAATGCAGGACGAAAGTTATGCAGAAAACTATAGGAGTTTTCTGCATAACTTTCGTCCTGCATTGAGCAGCCACCTCCTTATACAGACAGCCATGTTTATTCATTAAGTGGTCGCATTAGAGGGGTTTCACTGTACTCAGTTCTTTCCATGATTTCAGGCATATTACATTATTTAGTTTGTAGATAATTGGTAATGCACATTGTAAGGAATGACAGGCTTGTGGTAAGTTCAAGATGACATTAGTATCTAATTATGTACGCTTGTACATGTAACGCTATTTCAAGGCATAATTCAATATGATCATTCCAGCATCATTCACCATCCTCAGTTCATTTCAAAATAAAGTAGTGTCTCTTTCTTAACAATTTCATAAATAACAATAATTCAGCATGAACATGAATCATTCACCCATGTCAATCTGATACATATTTCAAAGTGTTCTTCATGGAAAAGTCATGAATATAGTGCTATCATTTGAACCCTTCACTCCATGATAATTGACGTAGGAAATAATGACATCATGAATTATAATTCAATATGTTTTATAATAGTATATGGACACAGTGATGTTAACCCTGACAGAAAGTGTAGAATCAGACCTATTGTATTTGTAAACCGAGCAGACACTGATCAGACGGTTCCGATACGAGCCATCTAATCAGAGTTTACTCTGTTTGCAAAGACGTAGAAAAGTATATTTATGGAGTAAAGGGTTAAACTCAGTTCAACGTCCATTGTACACGTTCTATGTTGCAATACGAATTCAAGTATACAGTAAAATCTCACTAAACCGGAATTCTAGTAGAGAAGACTTTAGATACTTATAGACAGGTGGCTGCCTAATGCATATGAGCTTTCTGCATGACGTGCATTCTGTATTAAGGTGCCACATGTCTCTACTGGTTTAGAGAGATTTTACTGTACAAGTGAACAACCTAATTGCGTATGCAAAATCAAACAGGGTGAAATATGTCTCAGTTATATAACCCTTTACTCCATAAATTCGCATTTCTACGCCTTTACAGAGTAGACCCTGATCAGACGGTACCTGTAGGACCTGTGAAATTATAATACATCTGACTCTACTGTTTCTATCAATGCCAAACCTCCATGTGTACAAATGATGTAGTCAAAGTTCAGCTAATAGATATAGTTAATGGAGTAATGGGATAATTTTATTATGCATTACATTTGATATCGTGCAAGTGAATTCAAGCACAGGCATCACAATTTAGGAGAATATATTTACTTATATCTCTCTTTATCTCTCATGTATGCTTAAATTGTCTGACAATGTGCTTCAAATTAGAATACGTAAGACTATATATAGTAAATAATCAACAAATATTCGTTTCTTAAATTTATAATTGAGCTCGTACGTTTATCCCTTTGGTCGCCAAATAGAGTTGTCTGCAAAAGGTGTCGTCTGCTACAATCTTTGTGTGTTTGATTTTCTCCCGCTTTTTCCAAAACCATTATTGCAGTAACAAAGAGTTTGTATACTTTTGACACGCCTACAGGGGCAAATGCTCTAGTTATCACAATGGTTTCAAACAACAAAATTCTAAATGTTTCCTTTCCTCTAGATAATGCTCCTTTTCGATAGATACATTCAACGAGGTTGATTCTAAAAATAGCCTAGGAGAAAATGAGTTAAGGTTTATATCGTATCGTTTCAGAATTTGTTCACTTGCAACTATGAATTTAAAGAAGATTTTACCCGAGTAAAAAGAATAGTGTTTACACTTGTCACTGCCAAATACTGAATTTTGTAAAAGATATCACATCATTATGTTGTTATTTTTCTTTTATTTACAGTAAAACCTATCTAAACCGGAAAATCCTTAAAGAAGACTTTAGGTTTTTGTAGCTAGGTGACAGCTTAATGCAGGATGAAAGTCATGCGGAAAGCTCCCATTCGGAGCTTTCTGCATGACTTTCACTCTACATTAAGCTGTCATCTGTTTTAAAGACCGGTATTGATACTAATATGAACGTCCGTTTGAGAGAGGGTTTCCTCTATTTATAGATGTCTTCCTTTTTTGTTTAAAACAAACATAATCATAGCACCGAACAGTTAAGTTTCTAATAAGACACCGAGTCAATCGTTGTCTCGTCTGTATCAATTATGTTTGTACAGTGCTCACTCTCTACAACGACACCCTTTGGGATACGAATATTGTATGTGTTGTTCAGAGGGAGTTGTTATAGGGAGGGAAAATTAAACATAATTAGCTTGTTTACAGATCCCAAGATAAAGTGCATTTGGAGAACTAAAACCGTTATGCCTCAATCGAACCCTATGTTGTGACCACTCTTTAGAATCGTCACAAAGTGACGATTCTAAAGAGTGGTCACAACATAGGGTTTGATGGAGGCATAAAGAAAATACGATGGAAAAAGTTGTTTCTGGAGCCTTGTTGTTTCGGAAACAGTGACATGCGTTGTTGTAAGGAGGGAATCGTTATTGAGAGGGCCGTTGTAGGGAGGGAGCACTGTATGTGCGATCACAGATGCGACATTGGCAGCTAAAAAGTTAATATTATACTATGTGCATCTTTCAAAATAGATAAATCAACACCAACAGTTGTACACTTATTCATATCATTAAAAAATGCTCACAGTCCATTTTCCAACAGTTTTTATATATTCAAATAAATACATGTTTAAAGGCGGTACTTCCATCTTCCCCATATTGTATGTTTGTTTTGTCTTTTTTGCGTCTCTTGATATTTTTATAGTTCTGTACATTTGCCGTTTCCTTGTGTTGCTGTTCGGGCTGCTGTTTATTCGGTATGTGGTGTGTCCTGCATGACTCATTTTTGTACTTTTAATAATATCTGAATACTGCTAAATCCTTAGAAAACCGCCGGCCGTTTAAGAGATGGAAAACGTCCTCGAATACACGGAAATTAGCGGATACGTTACACGATACGATATACAAGATAGCAGAACCTTTATTTTGAATCGGCTGTACAACCACTAACATTATCTGCAATAACACAAAAATAACATCAGATAAACAAATAAGTTGTGGAGGAAAGTATTATGTGAACAGTGTTATATAAACAAAAGAGTAAGTCATTAGAAATTGTTTTTACAAGATAAACATTCCGAAAGCTTGGGTGAAAACATACACAAAAAAGCAAAGCCACTTGGGGTCAGCCAACAAAAAACGTTCAGACAGTCGCCGATTTCGGAGCAACACCATGCATATTAATTGGGTTTTCACAACAATAGCTGACGTGTGTCAGTGTAAAGAGTAAAAACACGAAGATAATGTCTCGTGTGTAATAATTTAACTACATGTACATCGAGTACAGTAAAACCTCTCTAAATCGGACGTTAACTTTAGTATCAATAGTGGTCTTTGAGACAGTTGGCAGCTTAATGCAGGGTGAAAGACACACAGAAAGCTCCTCTAGGAGGATTAAGCATTAAGTAGCCACCTGTCTAAAAATATCTGAGTTTTCTCTATTGGAATTCTGGTTAAGATGTGTTTTACTGAATTCCGTCTATATGGTTGATTCGTGTATCTGTTGGTTTCCGAGGTATGAAAAATATATTCTGTTATAGATACAAATTTTCCCTAACCATGGTATTTAGCACTATAGTAGTTATAAGTCACATAGAATACGATCGATGTTGAATGAGCAGATATGAGCAGAGCATATATTTAGCCCTTCCGCCGCGAATGTCACAAAAAGGCAGCGTCTAATCAGGGACTTCAATTTTGTCTCAATCTCTATTTCTATATCAATGCTTTATTCCTTTTAAAGTTGCTTTTATTTATCTAGTTTCCTTATTTTATCGAACGATTTAACAAATTTTGGTTGCATACTACAATTAGAAATATGGTGCCGAAACCAGTTAACCATTATCTCGTTTTGCCCTACCTGACTTTATTTTGCTAACAAGTTAGGGTCAGAGACAGAGTACATGTAACTCGTTTACCATAAGAATAAATATATTTGACACTCGGTCAATAGTATGTCAAAAAGTGTTTGAGCAAATCGGTGAAACAAATTGAAACATATTGGATTTTAACCAGACACTATCTGTACAGCAAGGCAGTAGTTAATATTGTTATACAGTAAAGCGACCAAGGCAATAGGGTATAAGTCTGGGTCTTAGATGCACGAAGTAGCTTAATGCAGGATCAGCGTAATTTAGAAAGCACCTGCATGGGTTTTAGGTGTGTTGCCTTTGTCCTGTATTAAGCTACTACCTGACCTGCCACCAATGTACACTCATTTTAGAGCTAGGTTACTGCACAAGCAAATTTCATGATGAAAGACTGGTCTGTATCATCGGCTAGAAACTGATACAAACCAAATACATAAATTGCCTTTTGTTTCAATGGTATACGAACATTTGTATATGCGTTCCTTTTATACCAACGTAAACCAAACATTGAAACGGTAGACAATTTATTGTTGTAATATTTCATTTTCAATTCCGAAAACATTGTTAGAGTTAGAGCACAAAGTTCGAGTGTTTTCATCTGAAGGATGATGCATAAAATTACCGCTACAAAAAACATTTTTGCTTCCGAGATAGTTTACAGTGCCATCGGAAAATAAAGTCGCAAAAAACGTACTTAATCGGTGCTCACTTTGTCACAACTCTTTGTAATTTTGATTAAGTACTCTGAGATAAATGGAGCGGCTCAGATTTTTCAGCGATACGTTTTTGTTTATTATCTTAATTATCTTAACGAAACCATGAATATTTCTGTTTTTAACTGCGACACGGCTTTGATGGTATCTTTATGGGTTGTTTCTCAACCCTTACAAGTGAAGCAAACGAGTCACTAATGTTTCCTTGCAATGTCCGTTGCAAACAGTGAAGACTCAAATGAGAGGGCTCCAAACGATGCCTCCTAATTAGGGGATGTGCAATGTGTCATTTTATACCTTTATGTACAAACAAACATCCCTAAATACTTACGATGAGCTTGACCTATTTAGATTTTGGTGTAGTCTATTTGGCAGTTCAACGCTAGCTTAATTCAAGTTAGCTTAATACAGGGTAAACGATATGCAAAGAGCTCCTGTAGGAGCTTCTTTCAGCATCAAATTCGCCCTACATTTAGCTTTTATAAACTCCTACGCTAATGGATTGTGTGGTCACACTAACAAGACTGTACAGATTTTGTATGGTTACAACTATACACCTACTTATTGTATAAATTATTACATTTTATACAGTAAAACTGCTCTACAGCTGTCATTCAAAGTATATCCCTGTTCAGCATACGCCAGGTGAAAGCTTAAAACACCACAAAGGATACGTGAAAGTAATCTATTGAGGTTTATACATTTAATTTACTTTATTTCCGTCTGAACGTCTGCTGGCCACACCTGCGTCCGATTTAATATAATTATATTGAAAGTCTTGGCTGAATTTCTGGAAGCTTTGACAGATATTTACATGATTAAGGCAATGTACACATTTTAATGGTGTTAGATGAATGTCACGGCAAATGTCAAGGTCATTAGGTCATTCGCCCACCCGACAGTCCTCAGTGTGCGAATCCATATCCCCGAAAATAATTGGCTGGTTTTTATGACAATGAATTAGTATGCATACTGCAATGACAATTTTCAGAGATTATGTTTCAGAAGTGACGGGTTATGTATGCTTAAACCATTTCCTTTATTATATAAACACCTTTTGCGCCTTTGCAAACACAGTTGACCCAGATGAAACGTTTCCTGTAGGAGTCGTCGGATCAGGGTTTGCTCTGTTTTCTTAGGAAATTATAAAAGATCTTCATCTACACTGTCTGTCATTACCTAACAATCCTGTGTACATATGCCATGGCAAAATACGGGCAATAACTATTCATGTTGTTATTATTACTAACATTAATACACAACAGCGAAATTGTTAAACTTATCCCAACTGTAACAAGCCTTTTCACGCGGCAGGATGTATGTGTCTGCAGAACTACTTTCTTGTTCAGCAATTGGCCATTATATAGAGACTATGTTGTAGTTGGGCATACTATTCTTTTGAATTCACGACATGTCAATATTTCATGGCGATTCGTGTATGTCAACCCTTTTTACAATCACACATCTTGCGTGAGTAACAAGCAGACGCTGTGTCGTCTGAACGACTGCCTGTAAATGTATGTATAACAGTAAAGATAGCTCTAGAGAACCGTATACGTTCATCATTGTCATCAATAGTCATGTTTCACGAATGGATGTGTCATCTGTAACTTACTGTCTGAGATAAAGTTTTATTTAATACTATGCTCCATATATAGATAATGTCTTCTAGTACCTTTGCATCTGACAGCATTCATAAGTATCTGATTGGTCTGATTTTGAGCAGGCCTATAATCCAACCAACTAATTGCTTGAGAATGATATAAGGACATAATTATTAGCTGAACGCTTATACTGACAAATGTCCACACGAAGTGTTGGTACTGGAAGACATGGTGGAGTCACATATATTATGAATTCATAAGCAAACCGAACATACCCTGATAAGACGGCTCTTGCAAGAGTCTTCTACTCTGTGTCTACTCTGCAAAGGCCTGAAAAGTGGTTTGCATTAACAACATGCATAGATATTTTTTATCAAACATATATTGAAATATGATTTTCTGATAGTGTTTGCACATATGATAGCTGTTTGGTATTTTGATATGTTTCAATCATAAATTTGTATAGTTGCATAAATTTCTTGTTTTTTTTTGGTTTCTACGCAACTTTAAAGATTAGTGTGCATTTCGTCTTCCAACAGTGGTTTTGTTCTTAAGCACATAGCTACACAAAGCACGGTTACCCTATATTTTTAAGGTGTCATTTGCATGACAAATGCTTAAACGGTTGAGCATGCAAAGATTTAAAAACATCTCTCTGCTAGAAATAAATGTGATGTAGGCCTTTAAGTAGTTTGCAACTTACGCTGAGTTACACGGAGCCTAATCTGGATCCAAATTTGTTCATAATTATGACATCACAGACCGGAGGTCATGCCAGTGAACGGGTTACGATTAATCAGGATATAAAGAATGTTGAATCCCATATTGCCTTTACCTTCTTCGGATGTACACACACTTAATTACAGAACATCTTACTTTTGAAATGACTTGGCTGGTTTCAATTCGGTATTTTCACGTAGCTAATCAATTAAGCAGATTCTGGATATAAATGACTTTAAGTACACGATTATGGTGTAACTATGTAAATATGTTGGGAAGCAATTGCAAGAGACCAAGAGTACCGCATACGGTACATAATACGCCCACTTGCAAACTTTCTCTGATTCAACATGCCTTATAAGTGTTGACATTTTCTTATCTGTGCTTCAGATATTGATTCCCATATTAAGGTGATACTATTTTCAAAAATATTGAAGTGAATATCTTATTGAATACAAAAGTTACAGCTTATCCTCATATTTGCAGATTTTTGTAAAGGGCAACGGCCATAACTCTGTGAAGACAAACTGAATGAACCTCAAAATAAACTCAGCTTCAGATTTTGTTGCTTAAAACATTTGTGTTAAGTTTCATTTATATCATTTTAATAGTTTTTCCCAGAAAACAACAGACAAACTAAAAGTTGACCGACAAAAAAGCAACGAACACACAAAGTTCAAGGACCATGACTTTAGAATAAAATCACATATCAAAAGCCCCGCAATATATGTGAAAATTCATATTAAGGTTTAACCATATAAAACATTGAAGTAAATATCATTTCAAATGAAAAAGTTATGACCATCCTCATATTTGCATAGATTTGCATTATTATTTTTAAGTGCAAGAGCCATAACTCCGAAACGACAAATCAAATGAACCTCAGAATCGACTCAGCTGCAGATCTTGATGCATTAACTATTTGTGTAAAGTTTCATTAATATCTCTCAAATAGTTTTCCCAGAAATCAACGGACAAACTATTTGCATGTATTTGCATTAGTTTTTAAGGACAATGGCCATAACTCTGAAACGAAAAATAAAATGATCCTCAGAATCAACTCAGCTTCAGATCTTGATGCATTAAATATGTGTGTGAAGTTTCATTAATATCTCTCAAATAGTTTTCCCAGAAAACAGCGGACAAACTATTTGCATGTATTTGCATTATGTTTAAGTACAAGGGCCATAACTCCGAAACGATAAATCAAATGAACCTCAGAATCAACTCAGCTTCAGATCTTGATGAATTAAACATTTGCCTGAAGTTTCATAAATATCTCTCATATAGTTTTCCCAGAAAACAGCGGACAAACTATTTGCATGTATTTGCATTATTTTTAAGGACAAGGGCCATAACTCTGAAACGAAAAATCAAATGAACCTCAGAATCAACTCAGCTTCAAATCTTGATGCATTAAACATTTGTGTGAAGTTTCATTAATATCTGTCAAATAGTTTTCCGAGAAAATAGCGGACAAACAAAATGTTGACGGACGAACGAACGAACGAACGGACGGACGGACAGGGCCACGCCAATATACGACCACCTTTATTAGGTGGGCGTATAAAAATGTGAGAAATATATATTCATAGATTGTCCTTAAATTGTGATTTGTCTGAGAAAGCAAACAATAGTGTGTTCATACGTAGTACTTTATATAGTGTTTGTATCAAAAGGTGAAACCTATCATTATGATCTATGTTTATCAGCACTAGAATAACCCATTTGCTCCCAAGATCCCATATATGGGACGTAAACAAACAGTGTAGACTCTGATCAGACACCGCATAATGCGGCGTCTGATCAGTTTCTACACTGTTTGCTGATAGGAATTTCAATATAAAACAAAACGAAATTGAAAATTTAGGCCAGGCACCCCTTAGATAAAAAAAATGGACTAATCCAATATATAAACATGGAAGAATCCACTGGGAGCAAATGGGTTAACCATTAGACTGTATATACAGAATGTATGTCATATATCTTACATTTCTGTTATCAAAGTGTTTTGGTGTTTTAAATATAACTTAGTTTATTTCAAAATGGTTACAACAGGTGATATAATTCCACCTTATTATTCTTTTCGAACGGTGTACAGAAGGTACTAGCCAAACTGAAACAGTAGAGCGGCAAAGAAATGAATTTCCAACTTTTCAGCTACATCCGATATCATTTCGATATCATTTCATGTACCAAATCGGAAGGCGGATTAATTGAATTGACCGTATTTTTACATATACAGACAGAAAATATCTCCACAAGTCGTAATGCGTTACTTGTACAGCTTCATGCCTAACACGATCAAGTAAGGAGGTCATATAGTGATTTTATCTAGACCGTAAATTTTATCATTTCAGTAGTATCGCCCAATGTGCTGCTTTACAGCCTGGTTTACAGTCTTGTTTACAGATTTGTTTACAGTTTTGTATATAGCATTCTTTATAGATTTGTTTACGTTCTTGTTTGCAGTCTTGTTTACAATGATGTAATCTATGTATTTCACGAGGCTGTAGACAAACCAACGTTCATTTAACCCTTCGCTTGCTATTCGCGTCAATATACCTACCTGTAAATAGTGAAAACCCAGATGAGACAGCTCCCGCAGGAGCTGTCTCATCAGGGTCTGCACTATTTACAAGTTGGTTGTGCAACCAGTGCATTCCACAGCGAAATACTTGTACACAGTGAAGATATATGTAATTATGCAACAGGACATGGGCAAAGAAGGAGAAATGTATTTTAAAGTTCAGCAAGAGAAGAGTTAACCCTTACTGTGTGGGAACCGAGTATATAAAACCATTACAAAAATGTAGATACAGATCAAAGGGCTTCTAGGCGATCCCGTTGCTCAGAATCTGGACTGTTTGTCATACTAATCATAGTCGACAGTGTTAAAGGTTGATACAACGTTTACTTTAAACAATGTTCAGACAGGGAGGGACCAGTTTAAATTATTCAACTTATTAAGATCTGATATTCGTCAACATGGTAGGTCTGTCTATTATCTGTGCAGCTGCGTTCACTGACGATTTATAGTATAAGCCAATACATTTCATCGCTTTCATGCGACTGTGTTTTCAGTTTCGGTCCACATAATTGACACCACATAATTAAGAAATAATAAATTCATACCAGTGTTTTATCGTGCAATCGAACACTGGTAGGGGTTGAGATGCCATATTACGCCACGTTACGCCGTTACAGCGCGTGCGGTGTTTTATGGAGAATTCAAACATAGATACGTCCCTTCTTTGTTTATGTAGATGTGTGCGCGAGGTGTATTAGAATTGCCTTTCTTCGTCTTCGCAAACAGAGCAGACCTAGATTAGACGGCTCCTATAGGAGCGTACCCTGATCACACGGCTCCTATAAGGCCCGTCTGATCAGGGTCTGCTCTGTTTGCTTGTGATATAATATTGATATGATTCTAAAGTTAACAAGTAAGTCATATTCATTATTTTTACATGAATATTCATGGTGTAACGGGTTAGTCGTTTGAATAAATATTAACGGAATGTCTAACGTGTCGGATTCTGATAAGGCGCAAATGTACTCGAAATCAGCAGGATAGCGCTAAGGTTAAAGGATTAAAACATATACGAAAACATTACTCTATGGTTTCATGAAGTGTAAGAGTTGAGACAGATAAATTCCATACAATATATTTTTTGTCTCAAATATATAACGGTATTAAAGAGGATTTAATGAAACCAACTCAGCAATATAGGATTAACCATTTCCTTCAAATAAACGTGTTTTCACGCATTGGCAAACAGTTTAGACTCAGATCAGACGGCTCCTGTAGCTATTTTGTCTATGACTATTCAGTAGGTATTGGAATAAACATAGAACAAGGAAATAGTTAAAGAAGCAACACAACTGGGAGAAGACTATTTGTAATATGATCGTGTACAGTTTGTGTATAACTGCTTAACATTACTTCTATTACTTTTATCACTACTTCATACAAACTTAACCCTTTCGCCCATGAATATTAATACAAGAATTCATGACTTCGTGACTATCAATATTTTTTTTATAACGGCCACTGAATAAATATTTGTTTTATAATGACAGAACCTGTATATTCCGACCCATTGTATGACATCATCAAATAAAATAGGACCCATCTGATCTGAGTATACTTGTTAGCAAAGGAGTGAAAAGGCATTTATACGAGGGAAAGGGTTAACATTCATCCTTCTGAACCTCTAAACCTCGGCTACCAGTGTTACTTTCTTCCGAGTCATATCTTTTCTTAAAGGTTTGAGACACTACCGAATTAGTGTCAAACAAAAAAACATTTGACCTGATACTGCATCTAATCTGAATGGCAACTAAATTACTTTTGACATGAGAAAGGCTAAATTAGCTTCGTAACCAGAGATCCAGATAAGAAGCGTAAGTTAAAACATTTTCAAGAATAACTTCTTTATTTCTCCGCCAAACCCTATGTTATGGTCACTATTTAGAATCGTCTCGGAGAGAGGACTCTAACTAGTGGTCACACCATAGAGTTTGGTGGAGAAATGACGAGTTTAGTATTTGATGAAAAAGTAGTAAAGTCAAGCAGGAAAAGCCACACACAAAAACACCATCACCAAAACACCTACAGAAAGCATAGCAATTTATACTCATACACACACATACAGTAGAAAGTCACATACAAGACGCAATCACCACCAACACATCAATAGACAGCATGTCACACACACACAACCAAACACACGCAAACACACGAGAAGAACACAGAAAATACCAACAAATACACGAGCACCAGAGACAAACATGAACAAAACACAAGCACAAAGACACAAGACAAACAAAAGTAAGGGTGACAAAGAGAGAACCGCCTTGGCACGGTCAGTAGCAAAATCACCACTGGGGGTTTAAACCGGTTTACGGACGTCCTAACCTCACACTTATCTCAAAGTCACTCTAGCTAAACAAACATTGTAAATGAAGGTTTCCCCGCCGGACTTCCCCACAACATAGAAGACAGTAATCACAGTACAAAATGTAAAACATAGCATAACAACTATGAAAGTCCGTCAAATATGTACTCAATGACTTTGCTGAAGACAGGGCAACTGCAGGGACGCCGTTAAGGGCACGACAGAGAAAAGGTAATACATGAGTCTGGTAAGCTCATCCCATTTCTGGGCTTAAGAGTATACCATCATGAAGTATTTGAGTACGGACATCTGTATGTTGCTCTGGTAAGATAAAGATGGAAGTCCATATAAAACTGTTTTCTCCACTAGAATAGATTATCACTAGACATGTCTGGACTGTACATAAAGACTGCATTTAAAAGTGTGTTACATATATACAAATATTGTTGCATCCTTCAGAACAGACCCATTCCGTCGGTCTTGTATTTAGCTTAATCAAAGAAACTAGGTATGTACGTAGTGAAACAGATAATTAACGTACTAGCATGATGATCTATGTAAGATCCCAATTGAAAAGGCGTTCGTCTAATGAACTTTATTACGTTTCTAATAGTTGAAGCACAATATATGTTTCCTCTTTACATTAGTCGTATTTAGAGCTTCGTAATTATATTCATAGTAGTATCTCCTTCCAAGCGGTGAATTAAGACTTTACCTTGAACATTATTTCTACTGATTGATGTCATTGCCAGGATAATATGTAAACGGAATAACTAAGATCTTTGTTCGGTGGCATAAGGAAAAAACAAACAACCCAAAAGCATGTTGTCAGTTTTTATTTTACCATTGATTGATCTTATGTTCGAAGTGGTTGGCAAGCGTTTATGAATGTAAATCTCACAAGACTTGCAATCATTGAATTTTCAAACAGCGACTTGATATGAATTTGCAGTTGCAAACAGCTTGGATCCAGATGGATGGTCAGGTAACTCAACTCTTTTCAGATTCAAACAGTTCGAGCCTGTTAATATTTTATCAGAACCTTAAACGAGATTGATGTAAGTCAGCAATGCAAAACATGGGAGCTATCGCAGCTATCCTGTAACATTAGGACAAGCGAAGTGACGTGTGCTTTACTTCGCCCTATTGGTTTTACCTACGCATACGAGCTGCAAATACATAGGCTGCAATCACATGCCAAACACCCGTTATTTTTCAATACATTTGGGGCATAACGTCGGCTTGAGCGATTTCACATTTGATTTTGTGTCAGTCATTTCTTTCTTGAAGATTCGGAAATAAACATGGACAAGAAACTGCGTTCATGTCACGACACAACAGTTAACAACTTTACGCACGTATAACATCTGTCGATGATATTTCCTGTTTGTTCTGATGCAATCTGTCTAACCCTTTCGCTACCAAATACACGTCGTTTGCTCGTTTTACTGCCTACTTAAGGTTGTCATTTTTTTACATAAATATCAGTGTCAACCAGTATGGATCCTGATGAGACGCCTTGACACTTGTTCCAAAATATTTGAAATGGTCATCACATAACATAGAAACAGAAAGTCTTACCTTTCATGTAAATTACTAGTTTAATATATCGTAATGTTCTTCTTTAAACAAGTCATCCCGTTTTTAATCATTATACCTCACGTTTATTTGCAATGTTTGTTTTTGCAGTCAAGTTTGCGACGGCTTTACATGTATTATTCTCTGTTTCAACTCGCGACACAGTACATGTAGCAGCATTACTTTGTCATGCAGCATTGCTTTGTTTGGAGGATTAGCTGTTCAAACGCCGCAACGAATTGGTATTAAACCTTTCCCTCATATTTACGACTTTTGACTACTCTGTAGGAGCAAATTCTCTATTTATCACAATGGTTTCAAACTACAAAATTATAACGTTTTCCTTTTCTCTAGTTCATGCTCCTTTTCGGTAAATTTATTCAAAGAGGTTGGATCTAAATATAGCCTATGAGGGGATGGGTTAATGAGTCTGCGGGTCACAATATCATATTATCAATTTATCTATGTTATTAATGGAGATTATTAAAAAAAAAACAGCTGCACAACTGTTTTGGCAGATACACCTCGTAGGCATGGTCTGATGGTCACAATATCATATTTTTAATTTAGTTTTCAGAGTATATATATATTATTGATGGAGATTATGAAAAACCAAATAAACACCATATTTGGCAGATACTGCTTGTAGGTTTGGGACTTATCATCACACTGGGAGTGTATTTATCGTCAGCCTAGTTTGATCTTTTGGTTCGTTGTTCAGAAAATGTCTGTTGGTTCATTTATCAGATTGCATAGAGAACATAATTTAGTTTTCATTTTAACATTTCAATAATGCATTTACTGCTATAACAGACCATGGCTGCTATAACAGACCATGATCATGAATTTCAGTACTTCTTGTTCTGAAAATTGAATACCGCTTACGCCGGTGCTAGGGGGCGTGAGCAGTGTTGCACTTTCAATTACTGCTCATGAACAGACTCAATAAAACCGAGTCTGCAATTTTCTCTTTTTGTGTTGCAATGTTTGCTTTCGGGGGATCACCACCCTTCAGAATTTAAAATCTTCACAACAGCAGGTGTTGAGTGCTTGTGTGGCGGCCGTAAAACGTCGCCCCGTACTTCATTCTCAGTGTTGTTATACCTTCTGATCCTTCGAGATCATGAATTTCAGTACTTCTTGTTCTGAAAATTGAATACCGCTTAAGTCGGTGCTAGGGGGCGTAAGCAGTGTTGCACTTTCAATAACTGCTCATGAACAGACTCAATAAAACCGAGTCTGCAATTTTCTCTTTTTGTGTTGCAATTTTTGCTTTCGGGGGATCACCACCCTTCAGAATTTATAATCTTCACAACAGCAGGTGTTAAGTGCTTGTGTGGCGGCTGTAAAACGTCGCCCCGTACTTCATTCTCAGTGTTGTTATACCTTCTGATCCTTCGAGATCATGAATTTCAGTACTTCTTGTTCTGAAAATTGAATACCGCTTAAGCCGGTGCTAGGGGGCGTGAGCAGTGTTGCACTTTCAATTACTGCTCATATACAGACTCAATAAAACCGAGTCTGCAATTTTCTCTTTTTGTGTTGCAAAGTTTGCTTTCGGGGGATCACCACCCTTTAGAATTTAAAAGGCGATGGATCCGTAATATTTCAAAGTGGTAATGAGGCATCAGGAGATCGTATATGTCGATTAGCGAACACCACGTAATCGGTACGATGTCACCCCATAAGCACTGTCGGTGTTCCTTTTGAACTCTATTAACCTCTACCTGCCTTGAAGACCCATAAGTATACCCTTTTGTAATGACATATTAATACAGGTTCTACTGTATAACACTTGGGAATGAATGTAAAACATACTGAAATAAGTCCAAATTGCAATAGAAACCTATACTTATTGCAATTTTAGCAAACATAAAATGTTAATAAAGAATGTACCAAAGTGTTACCTGCAAACTGTACTGCGAGTATGTCAAACGCATACTTCGATAAACGATTGCCATGTCATTTGGTATACGATGGTACAAGAAGGCAAAATGTCTGTCACAATTGCAGCTGTTTAGTGCTCCAAATTGTAGAAAGTTAGAGATTGTTTTTTTGAAATGTTTAACAATAAATATATGACTATGAATTTAGACTCAGTATTCCTTTCCACATACGGTTAGATGTTTACTACATATAAAACAATTCGTATTTATACCTATTTTTGCAAGAAGCAATGTTGTAGCTTTAACTCGTTTTTTGTTTCCATTCAGCATCATAATACGTGATTTATCTTCGAAAAACAAAACAATTTATGAAAGCAATTTATAAAACAATAAGTCTTCTTAACTATTGTTGTTAAATGTTAATGGCATATACATTCCCTTAACAAGATTTGCAACATGTCGATACGTAGGCAAAATGAGTTCACCTGGGAACTAATGGCATATCATCGTTCCATAATTATACCTTCACCAAACCAATATAAGCACAATAAATCTATCTTTTTGTTTCTTCTTGTAGGCAATAGTGTGTAACGGAAACATTTTATAACATTGTACCCTACATATTACAGTACAAACTCTCTTAAGTGACCATCAAAACGATGTCTAATTCTGTTTTTACAGACTGGAAGTAGCTTAATACAGAACGGAAGTTGTTCAGGAGACTATTATAGAGACATTCTGCGTTACTTTCCCCCAGCATTCAGCAACGACCTGCTTCTTAGGACCCTCATATTGTTTATACGGTGGTCGATTTAGAGGGCTTCTGATAAACAATTATGTTATAATAGTTTATCGGGTACATGGTGTTGTCACTCAATTTATCCACTCTGTATGGAATAATGGGAGACATACTACACCTTGTCAATGACGTAAGGGAATATTATGAAATTAGGTTGTCCGTCCGACCGTAGAAATGCTTTCTTAGTTATTCCCTTTTTTCATATTTTCTTGTTATCCATGTCTTGTACTTAAATTCAAATTTCTTTATAACCGTTAAAGCCGTAACTATGACTTACATTTTATAAGAGTAATGCTTCTTAGTGAGCTTACAAAAGTTGTATTTCCTATGCATAAGTCCAGTTTTCTTCATAACTATCAAATATATTGACTTGTAACTGAAAACACTTAATTACCGTCATAAGTTGATTATATAGTGCAAGAGACATGCATTTCATAAGAGATGATAAAGTGTTTAATTGATATTAAAATATGCTATAGACAGCCTACCTGGTGTAGGAGATTAGGCGGCAGTGATTGCCATTAGGATTGGACTATTAATATACACTTCCTTCATGATTAAAAAGCGGATGCGTGTGTATTCTTTAGCCTTTAAGATTACAGTTCTAGTTGTAATTTTTTCTGGTAACGCTGATACTGGAATCGATATTGATATGTGAATCTATGACGGGAGCGTTATCAGTGGTTTAGTACTTGGTGGCCAAAAGCAGAACATATTACAATGGGTATACTCTGAAGATTCGATGACGTTTATATCAGGGAATGAAACGTTACATACAATGCTCTATCATTCAGGTAAAACACATACAAAGTATATTGCACCTTAGGCAACAGCTATAAATCCTATACGTTCAAAATGAATGTGGTGAAGTTGAAATTACTGTTTTCAAACCACGAAGTAAATGCCATGTTTTCTAAATATGTTATTGTTTACTGTATTTCTGAATATGAGTTGACGTACTGCATGCTGTGTAAATGTAAATCTAAATAGCTTGATTGAAATGCAATTACGCGAAGTGTATAGAAACATAGGAATGGTAAAGTACATGCTTCCGAAATCTGTATTTTAATGGAGATGTCGAAATATATATGTATTGTAAATGCGTTAATGTTGTAATGCACTTGTATTTAATAGTACTCACTAGAAGGTAAACACTCGGCACTGGTTTCTCTGTAACCCATTTGTTCAGTGACATAATTGTAGAAACTGAATATGACAGCCAACATTCCCCTTATCAAAACACTAGACGCATCACTAAAGCCACGGTGTCACACTGTCGTAAAACAATTTATTATAAACGAAATATCCATAAATATCCATAAATTCACTCTTTGTTCTTGTATACTCATCATAGGAAGGTTTTAACTTTGAGCCTACTGCCGGCGGATGAGTGATTACCTATGCACACAGTTTGGATCCAAATGAGACGTTGAGTAACTCTGCGTCGCATAAGGATAGAAACTGTGGGGTATGTAGTTGTGTGGTAAACACAATGATTATAGCCTGAATTTTGAAACTGTTATGGGTGAAATATTATGCAAGAATAGTTTACTCAGCAAACGGAATGGTTAAACGTGATAGTGGTGGACAAACGAACTGATAAAGCATGCTCGTGGCCTTATTAAGCCATTGTTCTATACTATAATGTTCATTTCGTTATTAGTGACAACATAAATATAATTAGTGGAAGTATTCTGGGATAAACATTTCTGAACGTAATCAGCATTTTCATATATGATCAACCGCACAAAACAGAACATGTGAATGTCAGGTACATATCGGTACAAAACCTATTATTTATAGGCTCATTTTTGTTGATCAAGTTGAGTAATTTGACATGACTTTCACTGTAATTGTGGATCTATATTTATTTGTGAGGTTTTAATGTTGATTATACCTAATAAATCACAATGATTAATATCATTTGTTACTGTTTAGACTGGATAAATTACATTAGGTTTTTATCTGTCAAAGTAAAATTAAGATACACTACACCAACTTGTTTTCTTTTATATAACGTATATAGCCAGGTAACTATGACTTTGCTGCTCTGGCCTGGGGGCATTAAGGTCAAATTAATTGTCAAATATGTATTATAAAGTATTATTAGTTACATAGTCATGTGGTGACCGGGTACGGGATGATACCTGGTTAGTAAATGTTATAATAGTATACGAACCAGGTATCATCCCGTACTCGGTCACTACATGACTATGTGACGAATTTACCCCACCAATGACCAGTCTATTTTCTATCAGTGCTCAGTGTCGCTTCTTTTTCTTAAGCTCGTCCGCGTCCAAGGAAGCAAAGCGTTTCGCTATATTTGTAAACAAACTAACGACAACTCTTACAGTAACTGTACCGTGTCAATTCGGCCCAACATTCTATGAACGTTCTATTCTGATTTGCGTGCAATGCATGATAAAAGTACCAGGACATGGTTGTAAGTTCCAAGGTAGCTTTGCTTGGCAATGTTACTGGCCAATATATCAGAGGCCAATAACTTTGCTTTTCGTCAGACAAACGTTCCAGGGAAACAATTAAAACTAGTTTGCACTGACCAATAGTCAACCCCAATAGCAGCAGCTGGGATACTTTGTGTCTTACTACCATGAAACCCACACAATTTTGACTGTGATTATCTTTACGCCTATTCTGTGGGATAAGCTGCTCGTTTGAACACATGAGTTTCTACAGATTCAATAGTATACCTTGATTTCAGATTCGCAAGGAGTTTGTACCCCGCTGTTGGTTTTCAATAAAACAATCAAACCTTTTCATTTTTACATATTTACTTGCTTGCTCTGAATCCAAGTGAACTCATTTGCCAATCCTTTATTATTTTCACTGAATTTATCTCGTATTTAAACACTTTAATATTATCATTAATATGTGTTAATTCAACATTCGTGATGATTTTCCGTTACAACCATTCCGACGCCCTTTATTTCTACATATTCTGCCCGCTGTCACCATTTAATCGGCGTCAAATGTTGCTTTATATCGCAACATGTACCAGTGAATGTGACTCCAATTCTAACATCAAATTCAATTCAATTTCGGCCGATTCTTTTCGTAGATATGTTCAGTCGGTGTGTTTGAACAATGTGTAATTGTTGCTCAGTATTGACTAGACGCTATTCATGTGCACTTGATGCTCAGTTTTGACTAGACGTTATTCATGTTCCTATTCATTCATCGAAAAGGAGCCAATGTTACGTACTAATTAATACATCATAATTATATTGATCCTATGGCGACTCAATCGCACCCACTGCACCGAATATTGACATTTCATATTTCCAACACACCACTTTGGATACCATTGATGTCTTCTTTAACAGTGCACATATCATCAGTTTTGTCTTGCATTACGCTGTGGTATTTTTATCGGTAAAATTAGATCCAGGCCCCGGGTTCGATCAACGCCACAATATAAATCACTTGGTATAAACATAAATGACCGGTATTGAGCACCGAACAAATCACATCTTGGGTAATTATCAACAATGGGCGAGGAAAAAGCAAGTTATGCAGAATGCTCCTTTGGGATATTTCACTCAGCATTAAGCTGCAATCCGTCTTAAAGACCGACATTGATATTGATATAAGTCCGTTTTAGAGGTTTACCTCTGAATTGGTGTCGGATCCTAGGACCGAAGCGCCATGCTCTTCGTCATAGTATTTACAGATTGTCACGCCCTTCACCATACGTTTAATAACCTGCTATGGACATTGCTGTCATGTCCCGTTGGACACCATAAATAGTAGTATTCTAGCTAGAACATCATCGTCAATTAGAAATCAACACAGGGAAGAGTAACCCGTTTCAAATTCTGAACACATACATTTAAATTGATGGTTTAGCTCAAAACTGCCTTCAGTTCTGCTGTTATGATACTTAAGATTTTATACATTGAACGGATGTATAATTTTGTTGTAGATGTGTAAATTACCATGAAGCGAGGTTGACCTAAATTCGTATGTTACTTTATTGTTACTTTATTGGACCATTAATCGAGAATAATGCAGAACGAAAACAGTCCATTTTCGCTTTAGATTAATTTACGTATGTTTATTACGATAACTGTTCACGGGCTTAAACCACATATTACCGAGACAGCAAAAAAAATTGTCACTTGACTTTTTGCCCCTGTTTTATGTTTACCACATTGTCCCACTTCGATCCATTTCGCTAATTAATACAATATCAACATAGTTATACTTTATACTGTATACATGTTTTATCTTCTTGTTACTGTTTCATCTCAGCCAATCTTTGCAACGTGTTAGTGTTTAGTGACGAACATAATTATATCAGTATTCACGTTGAATAACATTCTAATAGGCAGGACGCATGATGTTTGTATAAGTGTGTTCCTCAGGTCACATAATTTACACTATTTATAAACGAAATTATTCTATTGTTACGTGTAGTGTTTGTTAAGGTTACTAGATTGTGGGCTAACATTAACCATTCCTTCATACAACCGCTTTTTCACACCTTTACAAACAGAGTACACCCAGAGTACATCCAGATGGGATGACTCCTAGAGGAGCCGACTGATTAGTGTCTTATGATTAGTGCTATTCCGAATTGCATGTGTGCACATGGTATTGTAAAATATTAGCGAATAAATAGTTATGATGTCATTATTTTATGTCTTACATAATTATTCAACATGGAAAGAAGGGTTAATGGCAATGGACCTCACAAACATCAAATGCATTACTCTTGCAAAATATCGCAGCATATTATTGTTATTTCCTCATGGCTTCCCTGTACTCGCTCGCTGATATTTTTCGCAGTCAAACGAGTTAAAATCTCGTAAATGTAGTTTGACATGATGATTGTGTACACATTTAATGAGAGGCTCATGTGTGTTTAAATAGTGACATTTAATTTTATCTCTTCATATACCTACTGAGAGGCAACATTAAATGTACACTTTTGTTTTTGGAACTTTTAAATACTTAAATTCAATTTACAAACATAAAAAATGCCTCAATGTTTGAGAATTAAATAAAATTAAATGAGTTATCTAAAATAATGTGTCAGTGTTGTATTCGCATAATGAAGTTGTACTTGCTTGAAGGGGGTGAATAGAAATTCGTAAAGTAAGAAGCTGTGAAAAGCGTTCTTTCTTGATGTTCACCCCTGGTTTCCTCTTTTGTATGACATTTGTTTCAAGAACTGTGACTAGTAGCTATTATGTCCCCATGGGATGTGTATGAAGCTAATGACATTGACCTCATGGACCTTACGTAACGTCGAACGAGTTCGTTGGGGATAAAGTTCCATTCGAACCCAAGGGCTGCTGTCAAATCACGTACGTTATTTGGCTTGGTAAGTTTTGCGAACCCTCTGTCCGAGCAGCAGAGATCACAGGTGCTCTATTGGGTTCATGTATGGGCTACATGCAGGCCTAGCAATATCATGCATAAGTTTGTCTGGATGTTGTGCTAGGAATGGTGCGACAACTGGACGCAAGACCTGAGTAGGGTACTCCCTGACGTTCATGTTGCCATCGACGACAACAAGGTCGGTCATTATGCCGCCCCAAACTATTATATCCCCCACCAAACCGGTCACGTTCAAGCACACAGTTGTCATGAAAATACTCACCTTTTCTTCTGAAAACCCGCCCCATGCCGTCTGCAAAATTCACTATAAACCTGCTCTCATTCGTAAGCCATACGCTGGACCATAACGTGCACATTCAGTGGTGCTGACGCCGTCCCCATAGAAGATATGCCCTACTCAATGACAATACGTTTTGCTGCTTTAAACCGTTGACGTCGACGCGTTAATGTTATGTAACGGTCTTGTTTTGGCGTCGTTACTTTTGTCCTGTCAGATCGCGTTCGATCTTTGATATGACCCGTCTCATCATAACGATTATGTATTCCGTTGACAATTCATCTGTCTAGCAATAGCAGCAACGTTGACGCCAAACGCCAACAGTATAAGCGATTCAATTCGCTCATTTCCTGTAAGTCTAGGCATTCGGAAGTGAACCAACATTGAAATTTACTGTTCTATTTCGATAGACGATATGAATTATTGAAGCTTAAACTCGAGGATAAGCAATGAGTTGCATGGTTTTCCTGTGCAAAACAAATGCATAAAAGCACTTGGCTAGATTTGGAACGCAAGGTCGGTCATTCGTCACGATTTTGAGTGCAAACTAAGGCCCAGCAAACTTTCATAACCGTAGGTTATACATTTACCAAGAAAATTAAATTTGAAAAGTGCACATTTAATATATATAACATATAATATATACACACATTGATACGTCCATATCCAAAAGAATACAAATAGGCAGGATTTGCAAGGGATTTGACAAGGGGTTTAACTACTTTGAGCAATTTATGAATAGAGTAGATGTTTGCTTCAATCCGTATAACATATTCCATAGTTAAAACTTGATTTATGAATATCGTTGTATTTGTAGTTCTACGTCATGCAAATCATATATGTATCATACAGAGGTAAGCTCTTGCTCAAATATGCTTATAGGTATGTATGGCAAAACAACTGTACTGGAGCAGATTACGTTTCTATATGTCCTCTTTCAAATGCAGATGAAATACGGAAACGTCCACTTAAATGCATTACATATAGAACCCTTCCCAGAGTCAATCGAACATTGTGTTTGAAGATTGTGTTCTCCCACTTTGAGATCAAGATTAATATAAGCCTGATATGCAAACCCGGCACAGTAAGGACGATGCCTCTTACATATTCGAGGCCAATGTATACACATATACTGAATTTATACAAGTTGTACAAGTTATCAAGATTAATATAAATGGAAAAGTAGTAAAGTCAAGCAGGCAAAGCCACATGCAAGACGCAACCACCACCAAAACACCGATAGACAGCATGACACACACACACACAACCACACACCCAAACGCACACACACACGCGAAATGAACACAGAAAACATCAAAAGACACACAAGAACCAGGGACAAACGTTTCACACATGAACAAATCACACGCAAGGCAAACAAAAGGAAGGGTGACAAAGAGAGTACCGCCTTGGCACGGTCAGTAGCAAAAACACCACTGGGGGTTTAAACCGGTTTACGGACGTCATAACCTCACACTTCTCTCAAAGTCACCCTAGCTTTACAAATATTGTAAATAAAGGTATCCCAGCTGGACTTACCCACAACATAGACGACGGTGAACACAGGACAACATGTAAAACATAGCATAATAACTGTGACAATCCGTCAAATATGTACTCAATGACTTTGCTGAAGTCAGAGCACCTGCAGGTAAGCCGTTAAGGGCACGACAGGGAAAAAGTAATACATGAGTCTGGTTAGCTCATCCTGTATCCAAGTTTAAGAGTATACCATCATAGAGTACTACCCTCGGCCTGTCATCGCGCAAGCAAAGAGGGAAGCGTAGCTACCGACTGTAAAAGGGTCGATAACCAAACATGCAGTGCGTTGCAATATAATAGGATCATAACCTTTCTTTTTAAATGTTTTAATGCGTTTTATAAACAAATCATGAAAATGGATATGACCCCGAATTTTCCTAAGTTTGTAGATAACATCCCCATAAAATTCTGGTTGAGAAATGCCTTGTCGCAGTAACGTCCGTAGATTGCAATTATATTTACTAATGAGAGGTAAATTTCGATAATAAAATTTAGAAAAAGTTTTCCGAAGTTTGTGATATCTGTAACCTTGCTTAAGAAGTTTATCAGTTATAACTAAATTACGTCTGTTAAAATCTTCAAGCAAAGAACAGGCTCGGGCAAACCTAATAAGTTGAGAAATATAAACCCCATAAGATGTAGAACGTGGCACATCCCCATCTAGAAAAGGATAATTAACAATTTTAGAATTAGAATCTTCTCTTTTATCGTATACTTTGGACGAAACTTTATCATTTGTAATTGAAAGATTCAAATCTAAAAATGAAGCATTAATGTCAGATTGATTAGCTTTGTTTAAAGACAGTTCTTTTGGGTAAATTGAAGAAACCATAGTATCAAAATAAGGATTATCTAAATTCAAAATATCGTCTAAATACCTTGAAGTTTTATTAAAAGCATTAACAATATCGGTCTGTGTATCAGGTTTTAAGCTAAGCATAAAATCCCTCTCGTAGCAATACAAAAACAAATCTGCAACAAGAGGGGCACAATTTGTACCCATGGGTATACCAACAACTTGACGATATATGGTATCCCCATAACGCACAAATATATTATCTAAAAGAAAGGTAAGAGATCTACAAACATCAAGGCAAGTCCACATTGTGTAATGTTCAACTTCTGAATTCGAAAAGAATGAACGTTGAACATTACAAGCAATGAATATTTTGTTTTCTCTGGCAAAGGTTTTTTCTATTAATTTAATAAATTTATCCTTTATAAGATGGTGAGGTAGAGTAGTATAGAGTGTAGAGAAATCATAAGACAAACACACGACAAACACATATCTAAAACATAATAGACAAACACACGACAGTACGGACGATACCTCTTACATACTAAAGGTCAATGTATACACATATTCTGAATTTATACAAGTATACAAGATTTCTTCCTTTAAAAAGAAGCCAAATAGAGGTTTGCAGCAGTTTCTTATTAAATAGTTGCTAGTTACAGGTGCCGTTGGACAAATGTCTTTTACACAAGAACACTGAAATCGGATCGTAAATACGTTTCTAAAAATTAATTATTGTACATATCAAATAGTGCATGCGCTATAAATAGGACGAACATGATGTCTATCAAGCGCAACTGCCTAGGAGATAAAATGTTTTAATATTAAGTTACGGAAGGATCTATCTGACATACGGTGTCGGCCCTATATACGTTCACATCTTGGTCGTTGCAAGTAGTTCTTTAAAAAAGATATTGTGTGCATTGGAATGTATCCAGTCACCAGACGTCTCTAGTGAAGTAATAAAGAGGTGCGGATAAACTTAGGTTTATTAGGTTCCTTCTTGTAGTAGAATTTGTATTAGGTTAACAGATATTTCTAAGGCATAATGATTCTATAACCATAGAATTATTTTAATTTTCTGTAAATATGAATATGTTGGAATAACAGAAAATTCACCGATATAATTATACAAATAAGAGAACAATTTGTTTGGCTATATGTGGATTTGGACCCACGCCGGATCATGCAAAAATGAAAAACAACAGTTTTTCGGGCAAACCTACTGCGCAACAGCACCGAAGACGTTAATCGTTGCTAATTTATTTGCTTTATTACCTTAATCCACCGCTGGGGAAATGCGGGTTTAATAAGAATCAAGCTAGGAAGCATGGATTAATGGATAAATAGTAGATGTGTTATTTTCACTCGCATGCTAATTTGATTAAGAAGCTCTTATAGGGGTCGGACATGCCATGAACCTAAAGAGTCCGTTCAGCTCCATCGATTTATGAGTAGGCATATCTAAAATTAGAACCTGAGACCGTGGCTCGAATGTTGTTCATAGAGCGTCAGGAAAAAAATAATCATTTGATTTTGTTCAGAGAGCGTCTGAGATAATATAAGCATGTCTATTTAAATTAACATATCGACATTCTCGATTCAAATGATCTTTTTTCCAAATTCAACCATGTTTTCTTTAAATGCTGTATTAATCTTCAAACCCCTTATTGGTAAGATAATACTTATTTTGAAACTATGATTTCTTCAATTTACCTAAAAGAACTGTCTTTAAACAAAGCGAATCAATCTGGCATTATAGCTTCATTTTTAGATTTGAATCTTTCAATTATAAATGATAAAGTTTCATCCAAAATATACGACAAAAGACAATATTTTAATATTAAAATTGTTAATTATCCTTTTCTAGATGGAGATGTGCCCCGTTCTACATCTTATAGGGTTTATATTTCTCAACTTATTCGGTTTGCCCGAGCCTGTTCTTTGCTTGAAGATTTTAATAATCGTAATTTAGTTATAACTGATAAACTTCTTAAGCAAGGTTACAGATATCACAAACTTCGGAAAACGTTTTCCAAATTTTGTAATCGAAATGTACCACTCATTAGTAAATATAATTGCAATCTACGGACGTTACTGCAACAAGCCATTTCTCAAACAGACTTTGATGGGTATTTTATCTACAAACTTAGAAAAATTCGGGGTCATATCCATTTTCATGATTTGTTTGGTTATCGACCCTTTTACAGTCGGTAGCTACGCTTTCCTCTTCGCTTGAGCGATGACAGGCCGAGGATAGTACTCTATGATGGTATACTCTTAAAGTCAGATACGGGATGAGCATACCAGACTCATGTATTACTTTTTCCCTGTTGTGCCCTTAACGGCTTCCCTGCAGGTGCTCTGACTTAGCAAAGTCATTGAGTACATATTTGACGGATTGTCACAGTTATTATGCTATGTTTTACATGTTGTCCTGTGTTCACCGTCGTCTATGTTGGTGGTAAGTCCGGCGGGGATACCTTTATTTACACTATTTGTAAACCCCCTGTGGTGTTTTTGCTACTGACCGTGCCAAGGCGGTACTCTCTTTGTCACCATTCCTTTTGTTTGCCTTGCGTCTTTGTGCTTGTGATTTTGTTCATGTGTGGAGTGTTTGTCTCTAGTTATTGTGTGTATGTTGGTGTTTTCTGTGTTCATCTCGTGTGTGAGTGTGCGTTTGGGTGTGTGGTTGTGTGTGTGTGTGGTTGTGTGTGTCATCTATCGGTGTTTTGGTGGTGGTTGCGTCTTGTATGTGGCTTTGCCTGCTTGACTTTACTACTTTTCCATTAGTGATAGTTATGACTGCATATTTTTTATATATCCAAACCTCGCGCATACGTATAGCCACGACGGTAGGTGGTGATACCCTTTTTACCGTCCCCATCCAAAACTCCTCGAAATAAATTGTAAACCATCCCAGAATACGCCGACACTCAACTCCAACACCTCTCTGATGAACTCTCCAATGAAGAGGCTGTTCTAATCAGAAGATGTTTGGTGGAGACGACAAGTATTTATTACCCTAATAATGTTTCAATAAGTTAAATCAATCCGTTGAATTAATGCGGGAAAAGAGTGTACTGTCATTACCAAACAACGTAGTGTCCCATAACAAAGGGCTCACGAACCACGTGATCGGGGTCTACATTGTTTGTCCTTCAAAATCATCTCTCAAATCTTGTTCTGTTATACTATATGGCAATAAACAGTGTTTGACTAGCCATTTTCATCAATTCAACGAGGAAAGGGTTACGGCAATATTGAATCAGGGGTAGTTATTGATACCTTTGTGTTTATAATGCTAGTGTGTTATAACTTTCATAACTGTAAACAGTCGAATAAAGTTTCCAAATAAAGTCGCCAAAAATGCCTTTAAATATGACACACGACATGCAAATATCGCGTGATGTTGTCAAGTAACATCACATGCATGTTCATATTTGCGATTTACACCTTGAATCTTAGTGCTGAAAGCAGTTGTTCCTTTCATTGATTTAACCATCATCTTTATAATATAAAGCGCCGACGTTTTACTAATTAAAATGTAATAGTGGCGAAACAATCTCATCGCTAAGTTTCAAAATTGACTATTCCACAATTCAAATAGGGCAGTCTTGCCGTGAATATTGATTTAAAGAAAAGTGTTACATGCCAAAATGCATTCCCTGATGAGGGTGCTACGCTACGAGCCCCTTCATCAGGATTTACACTGATCTTTTCTTGTTTTGGAAGGGTCAAATAATAGCGATGTGATGTGTCAATGCATGCAAACATGTCGTTCTTTGTTCAGTCTATTATACCAGATGGATGATCGATGGGTTGGGTTTTGCGGCGCCGCGACACGGGATAGGTCATATAACGCCGATAAAAGATGGAAACGAAGATTAATGAGATAACGCTGGTGAATGACAGGATACGATTATATCATGGAGATGAGTTTGGTTAAACAAACAAACTACGAGTAGTACATGGGATCAACGCTACATTTGATATCTTATGAAACAATATAGATATGATTAGACATATGCCAGAATATAAATAATTCTAATGAATTGTCGTAAAAAATTATGTATCATTTTAATAAATCATGCGATAGATGGTTAATAAGTCATTCATTCACCGGTACATGCATGCTAAAATACTTTCTTCAGCAGCTTCAGATCATATCAAAATACAACGTCTTACAAATGAAGTATATCCTGTCAGATACTTCGTAGTGTCCATAATACTAATACCGTGCAGAATACTTATTTTAATGTCTTTATTGCGGTTTTCGTGTGAAGATGAACTTTACGGGCAAACGCAGATTTCCCCAACTACAGTAAAACCCCTCTAATGCGACCACTTAACAAACTTGGTTGCCTTCATAAGCAGGTGGTTGCTTAATGCAGGACGAAAGTTAAGCAGAAAGCTCCTTTCTGCATAACTTGCGTCTTGCATTACGCTACCACCTGCCTTTGCCACTGTGAAATATGCCCCTTGTTGGTGGTCGCATTAGAGGGGTTTTATACAAGGAGAATGAGTGGGGACAATGTTTCTGACTATCGAAGTAGTTTGATGAAGCTTTATTTCTTGATTTATGATTTAACTACAAAGTACACAAACATGTTTGGCTGAAATGCTCATCGAGTATTCGACGTATGTTTTATCTCTCGCACATACTACCATTTGGATATTAGACATGTGTGTGTCACCATAACATAGTACATTGTGTCGAATGATTTACGTTAACAGTAGGAAGAATGGGTGATTGAGTTAGAGTTCATTGCACGGAACTTACAATAGGTCATACAACATCGGTAATTGGTGAGGTAAAGACATCGATGGGATACAAAAGCATGCGAGCCTCACTCTTATCCACATCAACCCTGGCTTTTCAGAATGGAATAGCTTACCAGTGTTACCTATAGAGTATGAAAGGTTTACATTTGCTAGAAGGTAATGAATGACAAACAGTGGAACCCCCTGATCTTTGTCTATACTGTTTGCAAACGGCAGTGCATGCATGTCCCGGGATGAAATAGTTGATTTATTTAAGTTTAAAGGGATAACGTATATGGCTCAGTGAGGATACTTATATATAATGGCAGAATCCTGATAAGATGCGTATGTTATAACATGTTCAAGAGTAACTTACTTTTTCTCCACCAAACCCTTCGAGACGATTCTAAAGAGTGCTCACATCATATGGTTTGGTGGAGAAATAGCGATTTTAATATCTGAGTACTCACGTTTATATTCGCTCTGTAATGCATTTAAGCTTAACATCTGACCGAAATAATAAGTAGTGTATGGTATGAGGATAGGGAACGGAGGGAAAATTGGATTGTCATATGTCTGTTCAGGGTCAGTCATGCGTTTTGATGTACACTTACAGTGACCTATGCGCGATGCTTTAATGTCAGATACAAATAGATTAATGTTTGCACTCAAACAAATCGGCATCTAGTTATCTACGCTGTTTGGTTTGCTTTATTTGGTCGATCTTTAAATAACCATTACACCAATAACGTGTTGGACATAACCCTAGTGGATTAAACTTTATCTTAGGTAGCGTGGGCTGATTTGCAATGTCCTGGTGTAACACGGGGCTGTTAATTTAAATATAATGTTGACTTGGAGAAAGAGAGGTTGTGGATTTGATCATGGTGGCGATATACCATCGTTAAAATGGTAAAATCTCATTTGACCAATGGTTGACATAATTCGGTGAGTGTTTCGAAATATAACTGGTACAGAAAAGACTTATATGGCCATTCCAAAGTTGTCGGATGCTGTTTAAAACAGATTGTCGCTACATGCAGGACATAACTCATAGAAGCTTTCGGAATTATTTTTCCCCTGCATTAAACAACCTCCTGCTTTCAAAGACCCCTATATTTATACATTGTGATGTCGTCTTAGCTAAACTCTACTGTTATAATTTGCTATTATAAAGAAACAACACAAACAATAATAATATATGAAGGCATTTGAAAATAGCAGCTATTTTTAATTACTACAATAGTTATAATTTATACGCTTATAGTACACTTAAACCCTTTCCTCCATAACAACGCCTTTATAAAAGTACATGTATGAGTCATACGGGAAACACCAAATACAACACACACAAACATCCGAACAGCACCACGACGAAAAACCTTTGCACACAGCGTAGAGCAAAATCAGACGGCCCTGCTGGAACTGTTAAATCAGGGTCTGCTCTGTCTGCTTATGCAATAATATTGATTTGATTCTGTCATAGGCAAAATGTCTTGTTTTCAATTGACATTGTAAAGAATTATGTAATCAATATTCATAATGTCATTATATCTTACATGGTAGTCATGGAGTCAACGGTTACTATGAACATGATATATTCATAGGAAAACTTCAACGTGTCGGACAATGTCATTCTGAGTATTAACCCATTCCCTGATATTGACGACTTTTGACGACTCTGTTCAAGTTACTTTGTGAAACCATTGTGATAAATATTTATCACAAAGGTTTCAAACTACAAAATTCTAACATTTTCATTTTCTCTAGTTAATGCTGCTTTTCGGTAGATTTATTCAAAGAGGTTGGATCTAAAAATAGCCTATGAGGTAATGGGTTACTATCCACTAAAAGGTACATGCATTTGTCTTTGTGAAACAAAATGCAGTTGGCTAAACTAATAGTCAGTACTTACACTTGGATTAATGTAGTAACAAAAAAAAGATATAACAACACACTATTATCAAATAATTACCATCTTTAGATGAGACCTTAATGCTTCCATAAAATGCGTGTGTTCAATTTAATACGACATCCAAAGAGGTGTGTTCCTCATGATTAAAAAGGAATTGCCTAGAGGGAACAATACTATTCAAACTGATCGAGTACTAAATTTAAAGTGTTTCTAGTTCTTTCACTACACACCCTTCTGTGGTTATCTGTGGTTATTAAATGCGAAAAACACGTTCTATTGGAACCAAAGTTAAAACTTGGCAATAGAAAGATGATGTTTTGTAAAGTGACATTGAATTCAGTCAGTGACTGGGACAAACTATGATTTATTCATCGATTGGCATATTAATGAGTTAAGATGTAAAGCAGCTATTGAAAATGATAGACTTGTGATAGAATGATAGAATTATTGCTTGTGGGAATAACCTTTAATGTGCAGCAGCAAGTATATAAGACCTTTGCAACCAGGGTCTGCACTGTTTATCAAACTAGTCATGTTCTTCGGTGATGCAGTTTGTTACAATATTCTGAGGAGTCAGTTTAAATTATACAGATAATGGTAGAAATTATTTTCCAACAGTTTATGAAAGTACAGTCAGGAAAACAAAACTGTACATAGGGACCTACGTATGATAATATTGATGATTCACATGCACTGCTCATGTAACAGCTGCACACTTATATATGTTGCGGAGGACTGAAGGTACTAAATGACATTCGACATTTAGCCTGCCGAGCAAACATTACATGGCATCGATTGCTGTTGTCGCACTTGTGTTATTTAGTATTACTTTCAACAACGCGGTCTGAATATCAAACAGTTTGGATCCTGAGTGACGCTTAGTTGTACGACGTCTGACCTTGATCCGAACTATTTGCATAGGCCCGCAGAAGGCTAAATGTTAATTAGACAATTTATTGCGATTAATGTATTTAAAAGTAGTTTAAATATTGTGCATATTAGAAAACAGGATTTTATTTCTATGATGTCTATTAGGTTAAACCACAGCGGACAACAGTGAATGTATAATTCAATGTAAAGTTTGGTCTCTATGAAATTTGCTTGAACCATGACTATATCCAATCATAATTATTCAATCTACACATCTTTGGTAAAGATATTATAGTATAAATTCTGAAGGGTGGTGATCCCCCGAAAGCAAAAATTGCAACACAAAAAGAGAAAATTGCAGACTCGGTTTTATTGAGTCTGTTCATGAGCAGTAATTGAAAGTGCAACACTGCTCACGCCCCCTAGCACCGGCTTAAGCGGTATTCAATTTTCAGAACAAGAAGTACTGAAATTCATGATCTCGAAGGATCAGAAGGTATAACAACACTGAGAATGAAGTACAGGGCGACGTTTTACGGCCGCCACACAAGCACTTAACACCTGCTGTTGTGAAGATTATAAATTCTGAAGGGTGGTGATCCCCCGAAAGCAAAAAATGCAACACAAAAAGAGAAAATTGCAGACTCGGTTTTATTGAGTCTGTTCATGAGTATAACATAAATATGCCTGGAAAATATTAATATGTAAATATCGATTTTTTTCATTGAACACATTAAACCTTCACTGAACCGGAACTCTAGTGAAGAAAACAATAGATACTTTTATGCTGGTGACTGATTAATTCAGGATGAAAGTCGTGCCTTTCACCCTACATTAAGCTACCCCTGTCTCCAAGACAGATATTTATACTAAGTTTAGCACGTTCCCTCCTAGTGACGCATTTTGGCGCCTCGGTAAAAGTCCCGTTTAGAAACCATTGTGATAAATAGAGAATTTGCTCCATAGGAACAAATGCTCTATTTATCACAATGGTTTCAAAACTACACAACTCTAATGTTTTCCTTTTGTCTAGTTAACGCTCCTTTTCGGTAGATTAATTCTAAGAGATTGGATCTAAAAGTAGTCTAGGAGGGAATGAGTTAACGTCCGGTTTAGAGATGCACTATGGTAGTATGTAACTTGTTTTTTTCAATACATTGTCATTGTTATCCTTTAGCCTTCTGCCGGCGGATCAATTATGGCCCTTGCACACGGTTTGGATCCAGGTGATACTTTCCCATTATTATATGTATATATATTAACATATATGCTCGTATGTGTACGGAAATGGCAATCAAAATGTTAACACAATAATAGAAATAACGAGCTAGGTATCTTGAAATGCAGACATGTTTTACACAATAATAGATAAACTCGTTTTAGAGACGATGACATGAGGACATCATCCAGTATATTCCTTAATAACTGTACTTATTTTCTAAGAAGCAAACTGGTTGCCAAAATGAATGTCTCTTTATTATATAGGTCATTCCTGCTCAAATGAAATGTTTGATTTCCCATGGCGGATATCAGGAGACATATGTCTAGGAAGTTCATTCAAATATTGTTTGTGGTATTTCTCAACCAACTATTAAAGTATAATCTTGGTATAAATATATTGTGATTTGTTAATCAAGCTACAGTTATGAAAAAATATCTTTGAACTACAGTTTGACCTTAAAAGTGTCTGTGAAATAATATTGGCATTTAACAATTGGTTGCTGCTCTGTGTTGGTATTGCATGGATCCTACATTGTAATTACGTAGTTTTTTCGAAACCCAAGCATTTCACAATTATAGCAGGAGTGCTTACATTTTAAAATACAACTGGTTGACAATAATACATGACAAAATAACATTCAGATTGAACAAAATAATTATCTGCAGAGCGTATTTTATTACTTACGTTTTAGTCGAATTTGTTATAGCTTGTGACAATAAATATCCCAATCTGACAGGAATGGAATTGTGTGAAAGCTAGAAGGTGGCCGATATGCACTTAAGATTAGCCAAACTAATTAGTTTCATCCTTAGCGCCTCTTTATATATAATCTTAACATTTAACTATTTTTATCCTAAATTTGTTTTGGGGGAATGATACAAGTACTGGAAATTATTGATTGCCATATGCATATTTATTTATCAAATGTACATGACGAATACCGGACGACATATTTTTTTTTAGAACAGAAAAGACCATAATGTTTGTTTTACTCAAATATCGGTTGATTGCGCTCCTGGCATATGGGGATGTCATGTTACTTGACAAATTTAGTCATATGGGGGTTTAGGATTCAAATCCTCATCAATATACGCGTCATTCTTTTATATTATGTTTTATGGTTTGTTCCAACTTATGATTTTCGCGGATTTCAGTTATCTTATCTGATCGATCAGAGAAATGTTTGTGTTGAGAATTTATGTTTATGTGAGTATACACTTTAACCATTACTGTGCGGGAAACGAGTCACTAATGTCCTTTGCAAACATTGTATACCCAGATGAGAGGCTCCTAGAGAAGCCCTCTAATCAGAGTCTGCACTGTTTTTCATGTTACACTTTTCTTAAGAAAAATCCCTAAACATTCACCATGAGTTTCATCTGTTTGAATTTTGGAATAGTCCATTTGAAAAGTCAGAGTTGTAAGGGTTAAAGTAACACACCATAAGTATCCAAGCAGTGTTTTATGCAACAATTCAACAACAACCCAGTCTAATATTGATGAAATAGGTTTACGAAAACGACGCTATGTCATGGGAGAGCACACACGTGTTTATTCCATACTGACGTGTACTGGTTGTAAAACAATCTACATAGGACACACAGGCGACGCATTGGGGATTTGAAAGAGCTATTTAAGTTCACAAACGTGTGGAAACTTATGGAAGTCTGGTGCGCCATGCTAAATGCGAAATACTTAATGCATGTGCTTTAGGAAAACCCTAACATCTAATTAAAACCCATCTTTAAAATGCAAATAAAAGTTTGTCTCCAGGTATACCTATCTTTATCACACTTTATGTAGATCAAAGCACTGTCTCGTGTGAAACGTGATATTTTGGTGGTTCAATCATTTGACATTAAGCAAATCGCATTTAGCAAATCGCATTTAGCAAATCGCATTTAGCCAATCGCATTTCGCATGACGTGAGGTTCGCAGATATTATGATATCAGTTTAATTATTTCGACGCCCGAAGAAGAAAAATATATAGTAGCCTACTGTATGTATTTATTGTATTTGAAAAAGATCTCACCTTCAATATTATTGACTTATCCAGTTAAACCATTCTGTACAATGTGATAAGCAATTAGTATTTAGAAGTCCCCAAAAAGCAATTGGCAGTTGTCATTTAGCATTTGTTATTAAGCATTTCGTATTTTGCATTTCGCAAATCGCATTTAGCAAATCGCATTTAGCATGGCGCACCGGCCTTCCATAGAAACTAATAGTATGTGCACATGTCGTCAGGTAAATCTAAAGGAAATCAGAAAGTGCGTCAGGCAGTTTATTTGAGAAAAGCTGTTTTATCAAGTGTTTCAAAACAGAATTGAACATCACTGTAATGCTATATTTTATTCATCAAGAAACAAACGAACTGATGTTCAATACGAATGTCATACATTTATACCCCTGCTTCATTTATATGGCGTTATAATGTAATGTAGTTACATTCAAACCACAACTGTAACATACAAAAACGATACAGTAAGAATTCCCTAATGCGGATTTTTTACTGTATATGTGTGTAAATATAATGGGTGTATCAAATACGAAAACCTATATATATATACGCGTGCTTTGTCGTTATTGATGTCAAAGAAATCTTTAGAATCGATGCATGTAACTAATAAGCATACACCTGTAACTCTCACACTTTCCAACATGGCGATCTTCTGTCTCATATTCCAAGGGTACACACCGGACATGAACCATCTGATCAGGGTATACTCTGTTTGCTTATGACATGATATAGATCTGATTCTACAGTTCGTCAAAATAAAATATTCTCTTGACAAAAATGCGTTATAAAAATACAGTTGATAAATAGTCATGGTGTCACTATTTCTTACATGAATATTGAACAGTTAAAGGGTTATTTCAAATAAGAAAACCTATGTATACGTGTATTTTGTCGTAGATTGCGTAAACTCAATCTTGAGAATCTATACTTGTAGCTACATGTAAGTAATGAGTCTATTGCTCTTACACATTCCAGGGCTCTATGTTATAAAACTTCTGAGTATGAGTCTGAAACCATTCTCAAGTATCTGAGTGCTCAGTCAGATGCTAGAAAATGATCTCAGACTCAAGCAAAATGTTGTATAACCTCGGGGCCAGGATGGCGATCGTCTCAAATTCCAAAGGTAGCCTTCTTTCACAGTGCTCTTTAACCCATTTGCTCCCACGATCCCGTATATGGGACGTAGGCAAACAGTGTAGACTTTGATCAGAAATTCAAAATAAAACAAAACAAAAATGAAAATTAAGACCAGACATCCCTTAGATAAAAGATAGACTAATCCAATATATAAGCATGGAAGAATCCACTGGGAGCAAAAGGGTTAAATACAGTCGGAGTCTCAAACGGTTACAATGAACGCGAATTTCCACATTGTTAGAACACCGTACTAGTAAAATAATAATGTAAATGAACGTATAATTCGTAAAAGTTACTTAAGCTAGATGTAACCATACTGCGGATAT
This sequence comes from Azorinus chamasolen, assembly GCA_963576725.1. NCBI lineage: Eukaryota > Metazoa > Mollusca > Bivalvia > Cardiida > Solecurtidae > Azorinus > Azorinus chamasolen. The sequence continues at coordinate 66,049,798 of OY755239.1, read as the reverse complement.
TAACTTTATAATTGTATTGAACAAAATGAATGATATAATGTCATTTTTCTCACACCACATATCAATTGAAAGATAAAGATTACGTGTACAAATACTCTCTGTATTTATAGTCTGTCGCTGGACGATGTATCCAATTTATTTACCGATTTATATGTTAATGTGCCAGGAAACAGACAATAATTCACACTGACAGGCGTACGGAAAACAACACTTCTACACTACGGACTTCAGAGACATAACTTGTTTATTGACGCTGGTAACAATTTCAGTCAGATGTGTGTTAAATTGATTATAATATTTGCAACTGTTGGCAACGGCTCGCAACGAATTCATGTCGGATCGTTCACATATGTCATGAGAAAATATATATGCCTCTACAAATAAATAACAAATAATATATGGGTGTAGTCACTATTCTAGTAGTTTAATCAAGGATTTGCATCATCATAATGGACAGATTAATAGCAAAGCCAATAACGATTCATTCTTCAAACTGCATGAATCAGAATCAGAAAGCCAGCCAATATTCTCCTGTTTAACGGGATTAGAATCGAATACGCCTTTCTTTAATGATAATGGTTGGTAGTGCTATTATAAATGCGCATTCGGAAAAAAAGTTATCGTCTTCTAAAACAGAAACAAAATATCCTTTAAAACATTTTACAGAAGCCTGCAGCTTTATATTCAACATGTGTGGTATGTGAATGTACTTTATCGGAATTACAGGACAATATATATACGTTTGGCGCTGTCTATTACGTTACATATTTCAGAACGGGAAACCAGTCACTAATATTCCTTGTTATTCGTTTATAACTTTGCTTTAAACAGTCTTGAATATTCACAGTGAGGTTGACCTGTTTGAATTTTGAAAATTCAGCTTTGAGGTAATGTCATCCGCACCATTCGATAGCTCTGTTCTTCATTGGTATGTAGTAGTTTACGTCTCTATCAAATGAAAATGTATGGTAATCACTTCGATATAAGCAGTAAGCTCGTCAGGAAACAAATGGACGGAACATATGTATACAGTAGAATCCCACTAAAGCGACCACTTCATTGATATTCATTTATGTCTTTAAAAGCAGGCGATTGCTTCGTGTAGGAGTTGGAATGTCACACAAACAAACAAAACCTGAGGAAAGTTAAGTATATTTAATTGTCTTGCATAAAGCTACCACCTAGCTTTAACACCCTGAATTATGCCCTGAAGTTTCGATAAACGTAACATGTTATTTAATGTTCTGAAAATTGATATGTCGGGATATTTCAGTACTCCAAATTGATTGGAACGTTTTTAGAAAGTATTCGTCTAATTGTAACCGAATGGTGGCCTCTGGCAGGTCGACATTTAGATATTTATTAGATTATATATATTTAAAATTCATAAGAAGGGGTATTTGGGAATCCAAACTCAATCCTAGGTGTTTCGAAATACATGCAGTTGGTTATCATCGTAATGGAATGGTGACTTCAGAGTGGTCGCAGTTTAAATATTATTTGTGTTTACTCAAACTGGGTAATGCATGGACATGGGTATCTGTGTTCCCTTAACTTAATGACAAGTGTTTGAGAAGTTCGTTGTCATGGTCACCGGGGGATTGACTGTGCGTCACGCAACGTATTTAAACTTGGATTAGTCATGTACAATGCATATATGTTGCTTGTCTTACCTATGACTCCACTCCGAAACCCTTAAAGCCAAGTCCCTTAGATAAGACGGTTAGCTCGGGTTTATTGGGGGGGGGGGACACTAGTCGAGTGACAACAGGTAATTATATTGATTTTATTTGACAGGTTATTCTATGAATCTCTTTCGAAAAGAGCAGCGACTATTTTTCTATATATAGAGCCTCTCGTTTCAATATTGGTTATGCCACTTTCGTTAAAGGGATGTTCGCATACTGATGAACAGATGTTTGGAGTGTCAAGTTGCCGATCATCTAAGAGTTCATAAAACACAATTTCTAGGTTGCATTAGCGTTTGCAATGTACTGACACAGCTGAGCACCGTGCTAGAGCTGACCGTAGCCGAGTAACGTCTTATCCAGATGACGCATTCAGTCGGTTCTCACACTTACGCAACAACTTTCTGATACCCAGTGAAATTGCTAGGGCTCCCAGAGAGGACCGAAAAACAACGGACTCAGTGCGCGGACAGTAACAAACAGGCTTCGGGACGCGGGCTTTAGAGCTAGAAAACCAATTCGGTGGATTGCCTCATGCAAAAGAAAGACGTAGACGTCTAATGGATTGGCTACATAATCATCGCTCTGCTATGTTGTCTATGACAGATGGGGGAGAGCAATGTTTTCAAACGAGTCCCTATTCCTGCTCTTCCGTTCAAACAGGAGAAATATTGTGTACCGTCGTATTACATCTGTGTAGTAGAGCGGGATCGGTTTGGAGGCGAAGCTCATGGACACACGACATATCTTGTATTCATCGACGGTGTGTTGAGGTTCAGAAATATAATGACGCCATCCTTCAGTCAAACAACGTTAAGTTCTGTCCTGCCAGGCGTGAAACCCTGCATTGAGCACTTTCTGGACCTGATAGACAGCCTTGTACGTAGACGTCGCCCGTTCCAATGAACCATGATCAATTGAGGCAAGTTCTGTGGGAAGAATGGGACAACACGCCGATGCATCAAATAAATATTATAATAAATTCAATTCACAGACGCATTCGTGCCGCAGTAACCGCCAATGAGGATCATATCACGTATTGACTAATTTTGTCGGGTATTTATGCTGACGCCACTCGTTTAACCCATTCCCTCATATTGACAGCTTTTGAAGACTCTGTAAAAGTCACTTTGTGAAACCATTAAGATAAATAGAGCAGTTGCTCCTATAGGAGCAAATGATATATTTATCACAATGGTTTCAAACTGCAAAAATCTAAACCAATCCTTTTCTCTAATTAATGCTCCTTTTCGGTAGATTTATTCAAAAGAGGTTGTATCAAAAATAGCCTATGAGGTAATGAGCCGATTTCAAGACTTGCCAGAAGTTATCATTTTTCATCTTGAAATGTTCTTAGAAATGTTTCAAATATATAATGACAAATGTCAAATAATTACATGCATATGCATATATTGGCTTGCAATCTAAAATCTTGAGCTGCTGTTTTAGTTTCCGTTAGTATACCAGGGCCCAATAATATATAATGGTTTATATTATATTTAGCACGTTTTTATGTCACTTGCAGAGAGGCAGTGTGTCACATAGTGACCACTTTTCCGTCGTCTGTCTGTCCATCTGTCTGTATTATATTTAAACACAATATTTTATAGGTTTGGCATTCAGAAATATACCATTATTAGAACTTGGTTATTAACGGATATCAGACATTTGGCATTTGATGTCGCTGGTACGTTCTTCTTAGCATGCAGCATATTAGACGAAATCCGAACGGGTCAATCAAGCTAAGTTTTAATAACAAAGGCACTAACGGAAGAAAGTTTAATTGCAGTTTGGTCACCTCACGAATTATTTCCATGCGCGCTGCTTGTTTTATAGGCACACTGGTATGCTTTATGTCTTTGCTTTTTATTCTACAATGAAATACCATGTTGTACTATTCATGTGATTGTTGGGTTCTTATCCAAAGACTATGTTCGCAGTCATAATACTGTCAGACATGTGTCGTAGAGTTTAAATCAACGAATAAATCATTTGAACATATTCTTGTTTCATCATGTTCTTTCAGTTTTCCAATTATCTTTCTGTAGCTACCTTTAATTATCACGGTATTTTGATAAAAGGGGAAAATAAGGTACAGTAGAACCCCTCTAATGCGACCACTTAATGAATAAACATGGGTGTCTCTATAATTAGGTGGTTGCTTAGTACAGGACAAAAGTAATGATGAAAGCTCCTTTAAGAGCCTTCTGCATTACTTTTGTCCTGCATTAAGCAGCCACCTGCATCTACCACTCAGAACTATACATCTTTTGGGCGGTCGCATTAGAGGGGTTTTACTGTACATTGTACCTATAACCTACTAACTTCAATCACAATAATCACGGGTAGTTTGTAGTTTTCGGTATATTGAGTTGATATAAACCTCTCATGACGTTATTGATATATGGGCAAATCCTCATTTAAGCACAGGTTTCGTTTTAGTCAAACGGACTTTTTTTCATTTCATCCATAATGAATTATTTGTTTAACCCTTTCTTCTATAAATACTCCTTTCTACGCCTCTGTTAAAACATATGTTGAAACCATTGGGAGCACATGCTCTATTTATCACAATGGTTTCAAACTACAAAATTCTAGTTTGTTTTCCTTTTCGCTAGTTAAAATGCTCCTTATCGGTAGATTTATTCAAAGTAGTTGGATCTAAAAATAGCCTATGATGTAATGGGTTAACAGTTTAACTCTCTAATCATTATTCATTTGTTAAATTGTAGAGTGACATTTAAAGACTTCGTAACTATGCTAGGCATTCACCGTACCATTTGTTAATGCATGTAGGTTTTTACATACCATGACCGGCAATGATATATATTTGATCATTTGTGTTTTTAACCCTTTCCCTTATGTAAGCCCATTTTGTCGCATCTGCAAATAGGGTAGACCCAGATAAGACGGCTCCTATTTGAGCCGTCTGATCAGGGTCTGCTCTGTTTGCTTATGGTTGAAAAAAAAGATCAGATTCTGCAGCTTCTGCCTGAGCCAAAATGTTATGTGGTTCATTAGCCATTGTAACAAATCATTTTATTAATATTCATCATTTTCTACATGAATATTCATTAGGGAAAGGGTTAATTTATTATAAGTATTCCTTTCTTTATAATATTTTGCATTGTTTCATATCATTTAAAAATAATTCTAAAGTCCACATAGGCCGTAATCTTTATTGACGAAACTTAAGAAATTGGCACCCAGCGTAAATTTTGGATAGATTGACTGGACAAATCGTGGAAACCGACGATCTTATTTTGTATTGTTTATAGATTGATGTTTTACTGAATATATCTTCTAGAATTGTGTTGGTTTGGATAGAGATAAATAGGTACCTTGTCTAGACCGTATTTGTATTTGTAACCAGGAGTAGTACAGTGTAGAGTATTATGCTGGTAACGGATCAAATAAATCTAGTTTGCTATTAACTTTTGAGATACAATCCTGCATTGATATCTTTCTCAAGACAGGTATCAGTGTTCCGAAATTTGTCACATTTTCGTATATTAATTTGTGTGGTTGAGTGTTCTGTTTTAGCAACATGTGATCAGAAACCTGTTGACTTTAAGAAATGACACTATGGTAGACCTATTTGAATCGTATGTTACTTGTATTTAGTTTCAAAGATCAGACTCATATGTTCAATGAAGAAATACCGTTCTTGTATACAAGTACAAATTTTGATCTGAATTCCTCGTGCAGCAGCAACCTTGCTAATCATGTCATTGATTATCGACTTAACCGGGTCATGTTTACAAAATAATTATCTCTGTCATATTATAAGAAATATTTGGGTTACATGCTGTGTATTCATAACGACAGATAGCACTGGACTTTGGTTACATGTTGTGCATTTATAACTACAGGTATAACTTGAATTTGGTAATAAGATGTGCATGTATAACTATAGGTAGCACTGGATTTTGGCACATGGTGTGTATGTATAAAACGGATGGTAACACAGGATTCTGACTACTTGTTATTAAATTATACAGTATATATGTAATTACTCATGGTCAGGCATTAACGTAATACTATTTGAAGATAACAATTAATACGGATAGTATTGAAATGTTTAGAAGAAATTTTAACCCCTTACCCTAAACATACGCCTTTAAACGACTTTGCAAGCAGAGTAGACATAAATCAAACGGCTCCTGCAGGATGTGTTCTGTTTGCTTTTGAATAATATTAATCGTATTCTGCAGTGATAAGTCTAATGTAAATGTAATGTAATGTAAATGCATTTCATATCTTTACGTAATATGGCATCTAGGTGTGTTCTTATGTATGTAACTTATCCAAGTTTACTTTCTTTTGAAATAATATAGTTGGCATGTTAACACATCATTTGGTGTATAATGTAATTACTGTATCATTATTTATGTGAATTCAGTAGTATGTTCTGTGATAAGCATTTTGTGATAATATTTCGTGACTCTCTCTGTCATGCCATTATTATCAAGGACCTCGATGGAAATAAGGAACACGTTTGTTTTCCTTTTTCGTGTTATCCTTGGTATTCGTACGCATTTCATGTTTTTATTTATTTAACGCTCCTTGTTGTTATTGCCATGTGATGTACACGTTTTACCGAAATAAAGCTATCTATGGGTTTACTGTAGGTCACGTCTGAGATGTCATACCATGTACGCTAACTTGAAAAATACAATAACACCAAAGAGCTACAAATAAAGGTGCATTCCAACATACTAAAATCGCAATTTCTCCACCACACCCTAACCTAAAGTGCGACAACTCTTTAGAATCGTCCCATTGAGACTATTCTAAAGAGTTGTCACAGTATCGAGTTTGGTGGAGAAACAAAAATAGCCATTCTTGAAAATATTTAAATCTACGCATCTTGTGTGGACCTCTCGTAAGACGCAAACCTTTTGTTTTATTCGAACAAATCATGCAATTAAACCTGCAAGTAGAAATGATGTGGCATTTATTGTATGTGGTACGCTTGTTAATCCCATTCAGCGATGAGAACTGCGAAAGTAATAAATGTTCAACCGATAGATGAACAATGCCTAATGGAAATTGAAAGTGGTATGAACTACAGTGAAGGTTTAACCCTTTCACCGCCAATGTCGAATAAATGCACCACGAAAAATAGTGCAGCGCCAGATCAAACGCCGCCGTTTCATGGCGGCGTCAGATCAGGGACTTCACATTTTGTCTAATTCTCTTTTTCTATATATATGTGATTTATTCCTTTGAACTTTACATTTATTCATCTCATTTTTTTTATTTTACCCAATGATTTAACAAACTTGGATTGCAGACGACAATTCGAAATTTGACACCGAAAGGGTTAATCTTCATGTACTACGTCGATGCTTCAAAGAAAGATAATGTAATTAGAGGCCATGTTTAGAGTGTAAACGCAATTGTTTTGTAGTTGTATTAATCTCTCTGCCTCATTGATATAAATATATGAGCGATCAATTATCAATTAGCTGAACTGTAGAATTAAATTTTGAAAGGAATATATAGAGGTCCAGGTAAAGTAAAAAACATTTTCAAGAAAAACTTTATTTTTCCACATAACCCTATGTTGTGACCATCAAGACGATTCGAACGAGAGGTCACAGCATAGGGCTTGGTGGAGAAATGACTAATTTTGTATCTGGGTACGCACGTTTATCTGTTGCTCTGATATATATCTAATACCTTTCAATTCAAGTTTTGTACTTCCAATGTAAATTGTAAATTCGAGTACATAGCTCGCTGCAATAACGAAATTAAGAGTACGGTATTGAGTAATATTTAACCACAGTACTATCCAATGCCCAGGTACAGGTGGTATTCTAAAAACAACATATCAAATGTAAGAGATTCACTCTCAGCTTGCGACTCCCCCTGATTTGACCACTGGCTATTCGTTCTCAGTTGGCCTGTTGTTGTTCAGTTTCAGCTCACTGACAAATTGTTATTCGCTTTCAGCTGACCATTTTCTGTTCGCTGTCAGCTGATGGAATGTTTGCTTGTTTTCTCGCTTAAGCTGACTATCTGATGTTCGCCATCAACTGACATTTTCGCTGCTCGTCCACAACTGACACTTTGCTTCACAACCTCTGTTGCCCCTTTGCTATTTTTCCTCAGCTATGATATACACATTCTCATACTCTCAGCTAACCAACTGCTATTCGTTTTCAGCTTATCCTTTGCTTTGCTTTCTCAGCTGACTTTTTACTGTGCTTTCTCAGCTGACGCTTTGCTACTTGCTCTGATGTAATCCTCAGCTGACTACTCGTTATTCACTCTCGGGTAACCCGTTGCTACTCTCTCCCGGCCGACTCTTTGCCTTCAGCTGACCATTTCGTATTCTCTCTCAGCTGACCTTTTTCTAGTCATTATCGGCTTTGATTTGTTCAGGTTCTAAGATGTGTGTTATATGCAATGTTTCATCATCCACGTTTAGTGTAAGTAGTGGGTTGGTAGTATAATCTGATAATGTAGTAGAAGCAACTCTATATCTGCAGACAACTGAAATGATTTGACATTCGATTTGTCATAGAAAGCTGTTTTGCTGTAAAACAATTCAGCGTCCATGTATATATTGTATTACATGCCGTAAATGAAACGGGAACCATTATGCAGACACGTACAACCACCTCATGTGCTTACACGGGTGGTATGTTTACTTCCTCTCAAGTGTGTGCCTTTACAAATCAATGGGTAATATAGCGTGACCTTAGATGGTAATAATGTCTTACGCAATGATACATTTTAAGGTAATTCATCCTGGCAGTTTATGGGGTTTTCGCAGAGGAGTGTGATATAAATTGGGACATGATGACATTGTAGCGATGCAGTTTATTGTCTTTCTAACACATATGATTCTAATAAAAGTAGAACCCCACTAAGGCGATCACAATGGATAAATATAAGTGTCTGTAAAAGCAGGTGTTTTCTGCAAAACCTTGCCATGCATAAAGCTACCGCCTGCTTCCATGACACAAGGTACATGTAACACCTGTTTTGCTGGTAGCATTAGAGGGATTCTACTTGAACCCTTCGCTTGCTAATCGCGTCAATATACCTACCTGTAAATAGTGAAGACCCAGATGAGACGGCTCCTGCAGGAGCTGTCTCATCAGGGTATGCACTATTTACAAGTTGATTGTGCAACCAGTGCACTCCACAGCAGTGATTGCACAGCGAAATACTTGTACACAGTGAGGATATATGTAATTATACAACAGGACATGGGTAAAGAAGGAGAAATGTATTTTAAAATTCAGCAAGCGAAGGGTTGTGTAAAATGGTGACATTTCGGTTGTAAACTGCACTTTATAGATGGAGTAATGTGACACGTAAGTGGATTATTCAACACGTAACTATTCCATGTAACTGGGTTAGAAAAGCGATTTGGAATTGAGAGATTGTATAAACTCTTGAAGCTTTTACTCCCTAAATAATACGCCTTTCTACACCTTTGAAAATAGAGTAGAACCTGATCAGACGACTCTTATAGGAGCCATACGTTTGCTCAGTTTACTTTATATATAATATAGACATGATACTACAGTGTCTGCGAGTGTCAAAATGCCTATGTCCCATGTGCTATTATTACAACTAATCTAATTGATATTCATGATGTCATTATTTCTAACATGAATATTTATAGAGTAAAGACTTTAAAATGGCAATGCCTGCTGTGTATAATTGTTGTACGGCGAAAAGTCAGTATTTTCGTCCCACAATATCCTAGAAAGCGAACAATTAGAATGTTAGTGCTGGTGCTGTTAGAGTTACAGGGTTATCTTTGACACGTGATACAGTGCTCTCTCCCTACAACGACCGTCCCAATAACGATCCCCTCCTTACAACAACGCATGTCACTGTTTCCGAAACAACAAGGCTCCAGAAACAACTTCTTTCCATCGTAATTTCTTTATGCCTCAATCAAACCCTATGTTGTGACCACTCTTTAGAATCGTCACTTTGTGACGATTCTAAAGAGTGGTCACAACATAGGGTTGTATGGAGGCATGACGGGCATACACCTTATCTGTGGATCTGCAAACAAGCTAATTATGTTTGATTTTCCCTCCCTATAACAACTCCCTCTGAACAACACATACAATCTTCGTATCCCAGAGGGTGTCGTTGTAGAGAGGGAACACTGTATATGCTATCATTATTTAACCCCTCGCTCTTTGAACATTCATGAAAGAAATAATGACATCATGAATATTGATTATATGATTTTTATTATGGCACATGAACACAATATGTTTGGCAACGGCAGAAACTGTAGACTCTTATTTATATTATATCATAAGCAATCAGAACCTACAAGAGCCGTCTGATCTGGGTCTATTCTGTTTGCAAAGGCTTAGAAAGACGTTTTTATGGTGTAAAGGTTAATAATTATATTACCTCCTTGGACAAGTTATTTGGCAGTTAGAGTAGACCCAGGTCCTAGAATTATACTATTACTGACCGTATTATACATTAGTTCCTAATCGCGTTACAACTAGTGTGCTATCCCTCTTTGGAGTCATTTTAAATAAAAATGAATGAATCTGATTTGTGCCTAGTGATGAAAATATAAAGAATCGAATTCCGTATCAAAGGTTTCCAAAACAAACTTACTACAGTTGAAAAAGAACATACTAATATAATTGAAGTATCACTGATATGTTGTGGCCGTGTTTGGCAATACTCAAAACAAAACGACGCGATATCGAGATACTATGCTTGTATAAAATGAGTTTTTGCCATCATGTAACTTAATTATTTGACATTGATAACGATAAACCCTTATACTATAGAACGTGTTCTTGACAATTAAACGTTAGTCTAAATGGAAAATTGTCATAAAATGTTTAATCAACATAAAACTGAGCACATACCATTAAAACAATTCGTGTAATTGCAACCTACTTTCAAAAGTATCAAGCACTTTTACTAAAGTTAAATTATTTTCTCTTTAACCGACTATTTATTTCCAAGCCTTAATCGACTAATATTAATTGAAAACATTTCGTAACTTGCTATGATGTATCTTTAAAAGCAGTTTATGCGACTTTAGATACATCTTTATCCGGAAACGACTTCGCACAGAATCCACCATATAGAACTGTACACCGTAAGAAATGAATATCTGTAGAGATCAATACTTACAATTGCTATTGTGCTTAGTTTGTTCGCCCATTACCTCATAGGCTATATTTCGACCCAACCTCTTTGAACAGTTTAGAGTTGTGTTGTTTTGAAATCATTGTGATTAAAAGAGCATTTTACTTTTACAGAGGCAATAAAAGGCGTGAGTATGAGGGAATGGGTTGGCCATTTTCCTGTTTAATACCCGTGCATATAAGATACACCTACAACAGTGGTATTATTCTTTCTTAACCCTTCGCTTGCTATTCACGTCAATATACCTACGAGCGTATATGTAAATAGTGAAGACCCTTATGAGACAGCTCCTGCAGGAGCTGTCTCATCAGGGTCTGCACTATTTACAAGTTGGTTGTGCAACCAGTGCACTCCACAGCAGTGATTACACAGCGATATACTTGTACACAGTGAAGATATATGTAATTATACAACAGGGCATGGGTAAAGAAGGAGAACTACATTTTAAAATTCAGCAAGAGAAGGGTTAAATGTCAAAAATCTTGTTTTCATATCCGATTATAAAATGAATCTAACCAATATTTATGATATCGTTATTTTTACAGTACTATTCATGAAGAAAAATTTAAGTTGGTATAGCAAACAGGCAGTGTAGACCCTGGTCAGCGAGCTTTCAGAAATTGTTTGATCTTGGTATAAATTGTTTTTATATGTAGCATGTTTGGGTAAACGTATGAAAACAGTAAATTAGCTCCGACACATCCTCTCTTATGGCTTTGGTTATGTCATGCAAATGTAGTTGTGCCCTTTAAACAATAACGTGTCGTATAAAATACTATGTCTACGTGCCGTAGAACCCTTTCTGGCCGTGTGGTAATGTTATTCAACTGACAATCGCCAAGCCTTTCACCGCTCCCATCGTCAGGATCCAAGCAATTTGACATTCGTTCAAAGTTTTTTCAACAGCTAGATCGAATTGAAAATATTCAAAACTGCACCAGATCAAAATTTGGAGAGACCAGGCTTCGATGTTATGAATTTTTTTGCTTGGGTCTGAGATCATTCTCAAGCATCTGATCAGAATCTGACCAATCAGGTACTTGAGAATGATCTCGGACTCAAGAGGTTTATAACCTTGGACCATGTCTGTTTTCACATTGGAGTAGATGTTTGGCGTCAAATACTTATTCATACGAAAACAGTGTCGTCCGATTAAATGTTCTGTAAAACGCTAGTGGGGTGTTAACTTTATGTTCCTACTGAGAAGTCGAGTTACTCAGCATTAAATCTGGATCTAAACTGTTTGTAAGGGTAGGCATTAATTAACATATTGCAACAATTCTGTGGTAAATAACTTGAATACTGTCATTGACAGAACAACACATGTTGTGTGTTATTTGTTGTTAACCCTTCTCTTGCTGAATTTTAAAACACATTTCTCCTTCTTTACCCATGTCCTGTTGTATAATTACATATATCTTCACTGTGTACAAATGTATCGCTGTGCAATCACTGCTGTAGAGTGCATTGGTTGCACAATCAACTTGTAAATGGTGCAGACCCTGATGAGACAGCTCATGCAGGAGCTATCTCATCTGGGTCTTCACTATTTACATGTAGGTATATTGACTTGAATAGCAAGCGAAGGGTTAAAATGCGTCTATAATCGACTTTTATATTACATTCATCGATTAGTTGTATCCGAGATATTGATATCCGCTTCCGAAACCCATATGCTACTGGTTCTTCCCTGTGCGTGAAAATGCGTGAAAGTGCGAGTCTATGGAGTAAAGTGTTACGTGATAAAACAAATGGTGCAAAGCTTTTTAATTTGTGGTAACCCTTTTACTCCATACATACGCCTTTCTACGTTTTTGCGAACAGAGTAGACCCAGATCAGATGGAGCTGTCTGATCAGGGTCTGTTCTGTTTACTTATGATATGATATGGATATGATTCGACAGTGTTTGCCTGTCACCTTGTGCTATTGTGGCATACTAAATGTATTGAATATTCATTACGACATTATGTCTTATATATGCATATTCTTGGAGTAAAGGGTTGATACATTAAGTATTCCGTCCTATTATGTTTCCGTTCTGTACATGTTCAGATTTGGAATACTTTTTTCGTGGCTGTGAGAGAGTGCTAACTAAAATAGAAACACTATCTGTTCTATCTAAATACTTAAGCATGCATTTATTCTATCCTAAATCTACGTATTCGAGTCATTCGAAGGGTGAACTGACTGACTGCGGCTATTTTTGTCCGAGTTTAACTGTTAACGTTGTATCCTGGTCTCCACATTTAGTCGCAGAAAGATGTGATCTGTATCAGTCAACATAGTTCATAAACCCTGCATGAAATATTTCTTTTTTAAATATTTATACATGAACGACGAATGCCCTCGGTTATGAAATGTTTCAATATGAAAGGAACGTGGGTGATTCTTAGCGTGGTATTGTCAAGCGAGTGATGGAATAATTATGGGATGATGTCTTGGCACAAAATCATCAATTTAAAGACTGGATTATGTTTCAACATTATTTGTTTAGTGAGTTGGGCGTTCCGGCACTGCTGTTTTACAACACTGCAAATCGTATGTTTTGAATTGAGACACTATTTAATAGAATGTATTAGATCAGAGTTTACATTGTACATCATTCGAATAGTGCACGTGCGAGTGCGTGTGTGCGTGCGCGTGGGTGCGTGCGTGTGTGTTTATATTGTGTGAATGTGTGCGTGTGGATGTAGTCGCACTTCGCTTGTCCTTCTCGGGTAGATGTGCATTTTTGTGTGGTATCTCATGTCTGACTTATACTTTCTACTTTTATATTAAATAATATTTTGAAGTATCATCCTTGCATATATGGATCAGATCAGATGACATACTTATGCACTGCATGGTCAACGAGCTTTCCAAAGCTTTGATGTAATGACGCAGAAAGAGTTGTAAAATAATCACAAAATAGTCTAAGTACGTAATGGTTTTTATAGCTTTCGTATGCAGTTGCATGTTTAATTATTCATCTACCTGCTTGTAACCCTTCGTTTGCTATTCACGTCAATATACCTGCCTGTAAATAGTGAAGACCCAGATGAGACAGCTCCTGCAGGAGCTGTCTCATCAGGGTCTGCACTATTTACAAGTTGATTGTGCAACCAGTGCACTCCTCAGCAGTGATTGCACAGCGAAATACTTGTACACAGTGAAGATATATGTAATTATACAACAGGGAATGGGTAAAGAAGGAGAAATGTATTTTAAAATTCAGCAAGCGAAGGGTTAATTATTCATCTACATGCTTTTAAAGACACTAACCGAGCAGGTATATTTTCAGCATGTTAAGGGTCAACAGACTCGTTATTTCCAAACAAATCATTGCGTCACCATTTGACCACAATATATTTGCTTGTTTCATCAGAGTAAAGACTGCATGTGAATTGCCAGTAATATTTTGACAGCAATAGCTGGTCTTTCGATAATCGGACGGAAGCTAACTACAAACATGATTTGAAAATCCAGTTCTCGTGTGGATAATAGACGCCACATTGCCGCATTGTTCGTTTTCTTAAAATTCTATGTCGTGCTCACAACAATATGATGTAGTCAGGGGCATGTGAGTGAACTATCCTGTTAATATGTAGTTTGCGAGTATAATACAAATTGCGAACTGCAGTCTGAAGTGATATTTGAATGGCAAAAACTTATAGCGTGTCAATATTATTTAAATAGATTTAATGATTTTATTCAGTAATGCATACAACATGCTATTCATAATTGGAGCTAGATAAAAGATATTGCAATTTTTATTATATTCTTCAGATGCATTGTGACTGAGGTGACTTTAAACTTCATTGATAGTTTATCAAATCTACCAGATGCTTGTCGGAATATTATTGCCGTTAGTCAGATAATGTTAATAGTTCAAAACCAATGTAGCTACAACATAACAGTATGTATAATTGAGATTAGGATTCAAATACATCTCAGCTATTTAGCATTTCCCAAAAGGTCTCTAGTGTCCTAGAATAGTTATACATGGCAGATATAGCACGCTATTACTGCCATTTGAAATAAAATTGCGTCCTCAAATACTAAAATCGTCATTTCTCCATCAACACTTATGTTGTGACCACGCTTTAGAATCGTCTCTTCAATACAATTCTAAGGCGCGGTCGCAAACTAGGCTTTGGTGGAGAAATAAAGACGTTATGAATTTGTTTTTAATTACGCCTTTTGTTTGGGTCGGTGAAGAAACAGCTAAACCTTTAGCCTAATGAACACACTTTTGTCGGTAGTAAATGTCATTTCAGTTGTCTCAGTTGATTTGTATTGCCATTCATTTCAATAACACTGTCAGAGTACCAAACAGTTTGCTAATTGGCGTCTCATCCTGATCCAAACGGTTTGCATAGGTAATAGCTAATCCGCCCGCAGAAGGTTAAAGGTTAATTACCATAAGATAAATGCATGAAAATCACTAAAATGTATATTTATTACGTATGTATTTGACAATTAGACACAGATGCTTCGTTGTTCAACAGAAACTTTAATTCAATACTGTATAATATGCCCACTCATTTATAATGGGTGGATATATAATTAACATCTCCGTCCAATGGTATGTCAATAACGCGTTTAAAACCATATCAGTCATGTGTTTGTGCATGTACTCTGAATAAACCCTTGATGAGCGGAGACTGAGTATGTAAAGCCTTTGCAAACAGTGTAGAACAGTGTGCGCCCAGATCAAATGGCACCTGGGAGAGCCCTTTAATCAACTGATGTACTGTTTACCATGCAAACCGTGCGTTAGTGATAAATGTTGATTAAACGTTTGGTTTAAGTAATATTTAAAAAGTGAGCAGCCAGTTTTAATTTTTCAGCAGGTAAAGGGTAAATGCCGGGGGCCATATTACTGTGAACATGCTGTGAAGCTAACAAAGCTGCTGTATCCGATGTCTGACAATGTTATTTGGCAATGTTAATGCTATGCATTTTGTTTCACATTTGGCTAGTTGATATTGAATTGTCGAATGTAGTTAATTTAACACATTGACGCACTTGTTTTAAAGTTATAGTTTATACCTATAATTGAAGTTATTTTCTGACCAGTTGTCGTAGTTCAGCCATGTCGCAACGTCTGGAGCTAATTACAAGTGGAGGAAGACCCCGGTGGTGTTTCCGTGCACGGAACAAATTGCACTTCTTTGTGCATAAAACACCTGAATAAAACCACCGACATTTAATCATAGTAAATTATATGTTAGGGTATATAGATAAATAGAAAATCTTAACATCAAAATAGTAATAATTACATGCAAATGATGTGTCTTGCAATTACTATATATCCGACGGTAATACAGGCGCCAAACAATTATAATAAAAGCTGCTAAGTGGATTCGTCTAGTTGCAACAATATGGTTTTCACTTTCCAACTGTCTGAAAATGCAATTCGAAACTTGGGTTATTATGTACCTTGACTTGAAAGATAATCGTTATTGTAGTGTACTTAATTACATCATATAAGCACGATTATATAATCAGTTCAAACCCTGGTAAGAAAATGGCCTTCCTCCGCAATTCTATACTTAATCCCGAAATGGAAATTGGACTTACAGACCAAATGGTGTCGATGTGACAAGAAACAATCATTTGTCGTTAGTGTCACTCTTTGTGTTGTATTCCCGACCACTGGGAGCATACAAACTTATCTAATGTCTAGACGGACGTCGCATTAGGGACATAGATATACAAGCAGGCTTCCTTTAAAACGAAGCCAAAGAGAGGTCTGCAGCAGTTTATTATCAATCAATTGCTATATAAAGGCACCGTTTGACAATGTTCTACTTTGTTGTTTTACATAAGAGCACTGGCACCGGGTCGTAAATAAGTTTCTATAAATAACTATTGATTATATCAAATACGTGCGCTATAAATAGAACGAACGCCACTGCCTAGGAGATAAAATGCTTTAAAATAAAGTTTCGGAAAATGGTCCGTCGGATATACTATGTCGGTCCAGTATGCGTTCACTTCTGGGTCGTTGCAAGTAGTTCTCTGAAGTATTCTATGTATTGGAATTTATCCGGTCACCAGATTTCTCTAGTGACGTAATAAAGGGGATGTGGATATACTTAAGTTTATTAGGTTACTTCCGGTACTAGAAGCTTTATCAGGCTAGTAAATGTTTCTAAGGCTTAATGATTATATAACCATGGAACTGTTTTCTGTAAATATGCATATGTTGACGGAATAAAAGAAAATTCACCAATAGAATTACATGCATACAAATAAGAGGAAAGAAAAAAGAACAGAACAACAAATTGGCTATGGGTTGATTTGAACAAACGCCGGATCATATAAAAGTGAATTCAAAACATAAACAGTCTTCTGTCTAACCTACTGCGCCTCTGCGTTTAAGGCGTTTATGACTGCTAATTTATCAAGTTTTATTAACTTAATCCACCGCATGGGAAACGCGTTTTTAATTAGAATCAAGTCAGGAAGCAAAGATTAAATAGTAGATGTTTTCACTGGCATGGTAATTTGATTAGGAAGCTCTTAAAGGGACAGTAATTGTCATAGACGGTGACCTAAATAGTCTTTTAGCTCCATCAATTTATTAGTAGGCCTATCCAAAAGTGGCAATGAGACGGCCGTAACTCGATTTCTTTTTCAGAGAGAGTCCGAGATAAAACATAATCATATCTATTTAAATTAACATATCGACATTCTCGATTCAAATGATCTTATTTTTCAAATATAGCCTTGTTTTCGTCTCTTGTCATGTAAGTTTCGAAACTATTTTCGGTAGCTCATTATGACTGCGTATTTTTTTTTATAAAACTAAAACTCGCGCGTGCGTAAAACCACGACGGTAGACGGTGGTACCCTTTTTACCGTCACCATTCAAAATTTATCGAGACAAATTGGAAACCATTCCAGAATACGCTGACATCCAATTTAAACACTGTGGAGAAGTGATCACAATGAAGGCGCTCGGCGTATTTATCAGATACTCTTTCATTTGTTATATGTTCAGATTGGATGCGTAAATTTAAACATTTTCATGGATATATCTAGTTCGTTTATTTCTCTACCAAACCCTATAATGTGATCACTTGCTCGAATCGTCTCGAAGATACGATTCTAAAGAGTGGTCATAGTATGGGGTTTGGTAAATAATGACGATTTTAGTATTTGGGAACGCATCTGTTTTCTTTTGCTTACACTTATTCCAGAGGTCCAGATAAGATGCATACATTTAAACATTATATATATATATAATAGAAATATATATAGAAACACTTTGGATAGACATAAGTATATCACTCATGACGACAAAAACGCCCTGATGCTATCCTTGAACAATTTTATATCCCCTGTACGTTTGTGGACATTGACCGCTAAACTTCAAAGCGGATACCGGCCACAGATGCTTTCGCTTTCTCATTGTGATTACATACAATGACACTATAACGAACGAAGTAGTGAGAACACAATCCAGCAATCTATTAGTAACTTCTGAAATATCCTGTGCATTTTATAAGGATTGGTACTTAGGCCGTTAAGACATATCACGTTTATAAGAACACGTACAGTGTTGTATCAGGAGGAATTAGGTGAGTCGAAAAATGTACTGTTTAACCCATTACCTCATGTTGATGCCTCTTGATGCCACTGTGAATTCCAACGTAACATTTGCAAATGAATGATTGTGGAGCTATTTATCACAATGTTTGCAAAACTACACAGTTCTGAACATTTCAATTTTCCAGTAATTTCTCGTTTTCAGTGCATGTAGTCATAGAGGTTGGGTCCAACAATAGTCTATGGTATAATGTGTTAAGGTCTGTTTCTAAGGATATGTTTCTTGGTACAACTATTGATATACACAATGTTTACACACTATTCATTTGAAGGGACAATAATAAAATGTACTTGACAAAACAACAAGGAAGGTAGTTCTGTATATTACTAAGTTCTATACATGTATAACATTTTTCAAATAGCTTTGATCCGGATGAAACAAAACACAACCTTCAATTTAATTATCCCACATTCTACTGTTTGCGAATGTACTCGCAATTTCATCTCATAATGATCCAATTTGTTTGACATACTGTTAAACGTTTCTCAAAAGCTTGCTTGAATCCGAAGTAGTCATAATTACACCAGGGTCCCTGCTTATAAAACGTTTAGTTGAGTCTGAGTACGTTCTCAAGCTTTTGATTGGTCAGATTTGAGCCTCTGGCTCAAATCTGACCAATCAAAAGCTTGAGAACTCAAATCTGACCAATCAAAAGCTTGAGAACGAAACTCAGACTCAACTAAAAGCTTTATAAGCATGGACCCAGCTCCAAAGTTTAACACCCATCATATTTATTCAGCTGTATAAGGGTTAATGCTTAGGCACCAGTTCCCAAGCGCTTAACTCTTTCGGCGCCAATGTCGCCTGTTGGCACCATTGAAAACAGTGCAATCCCAGGTTGCGGCATCTGACCTTGGACTACACTGTTTTCTGTATTATTTCAGCCAAAGAATACAGGGTTGTTGTTTTTTTAAAACAAAATGTTTTACTAATATACCTTTATTATTTATTTTAGAATTATATTTGATATGAAATTATTATTGCAGACGACACTTGTAAAAGTTAAACGAACCAGTAGTACACCCATTCAGTCCTTGGAATGGTTCATGTACAAAACTTATTTGCCTTTTTAATATCTAAAATGTACGGTTTCTCCAATTTCTTTACAGAAATGCATCACAGTGCCGAACAGTTTGGATCCTGACGAGACGGCAAGTAAACTGTTTAAAAATGTAATCTCAACTTTGTCACCATGGCTGAACGGGTTAATACAACTTGCGACATATCTGAATGGGGAATATTCAAAAAAGGAATAAATCGTCAGATTTATATTTCATTCAGTATGAATTGCTTGAAGATATACAAGGATACACAGTTCCGATTTTCATCAGAGAGCTCCATCTAGGGTACACTGGTAACAAATACCAGTACTCTTGTTTCCCGCATTCAACGTTTTAGGCAATGGGGTACAGTAAATCATCTCTAATGCGACCGCAAAGTTTTAAAACTTGGTTGAATTTGCAGGTGGTAGCTTAGTGCAAGACGATCGTAAAACAGAACGCTCCTATAGGAGCTTACTGCATTACTTTCGTCCTGCATTTAGCAATCACCTTCTTAAAATTCGTCAAGGTGTATGCATTCAGTGGTCGTATTAAAGGGTCCAATTGTGCTGTATAACATGCTCAAATTCATGTTACCGGAGCCATATGTAGTATCACGCTAAATCAACTTCATTCTTGCTAGGGGCGTGAGCAGTGTTGTACTTTCAATTATTGTTCATGAACAGACTCAATAAAACCGTGTCTGCAATTTTCTCTTTTTGTGTTGCAATTTTTGCTCTCGGGGGATCACCTCCCTTCAGAATTTTAACACCAGTGACTGTACAAGCAGATGGTTACTTAAGGCAGGGCAAAAGTGATACAGCAATATCCTGTGTATCAGTTCCTTGTATCATTTCAATCAATCATATCAATCGTTTGAGTGGTTGTGTTAACTCATTTGTGCATATATATGGGACATATGCAAACAGTGTAGATTCTGATCAGACGCCGCATATAAACAAAACAAAATTGAAATTGTAGGCCAGGCATCCCTTCGATCAAACATGGACTAATCCAATATATAAACATGGGATAATCCACTGCTCGCCAAAGGGCTAATTAGCAAGACTTTACTTATAACGTTAACTATAGATTTCTTGCAAGTATAAGTGCTTGTGTGGCGGCCGTAAAACGTCGCCCCGTACTTCATTCTCAGTGTTGTTATACCTTCTGATCCTTCGAGATCATGTTTTTCAGTACTTCTTGTTCTGAAAATTGAATACCGCTTAAGCTGGTGCTAGGGGACGTGAGCAGTGTTGCACTTTCAATTACTGCTCATGAACAGACTCAAAAAACCGAGTCTGCAATTTTCTCTTTTTGTGTTGCAAATTTTGCTTTCGGGGGATCACAACCCTTCAGAATCTTTATTCTATTCCAATAAACACATAATAATTGCATAACAGTTTTTAATTTTGTATTACATCACTTGAGATGTAATTACCAAGAGCTTACATACTCCAAAAACTGAACCCTAACACACAATAATCTGATGTTGTGCAAATATTGTTTCGGTCTCGCGTATCTGTGATAACCGTCAGAGGTCATACCATGTATATTAATACGTTTAATGACATCTACTATGTACATAGTATTTATACGTGTTCAAAAAGAAATATACACTTGATAAAAATACAAAGGATCCGAGCTGTTTGACACTCGGTCGAAAGTTAAAAAAAGAGTTCAGTGCAATAGTTCTCTGGGGACTTCCAACACCTATCACTTTAGAATCGCCTCGAAGAGACTAGATTCTAAACACGTAGTCATAGTATAGGGTTTGGTGGAGAAATGACAATTTTAGTATTTGGGTACGCGGTGTTGGTATTTGGGTACGCGGTGTTGGTATTTGGGTACGCATCTTTACCTGTAGCTCTGAGTCCTATCATAAGCTAGATGTAGCGATATGACTGAATTGCTGTTCAATCGAGGTCAAAACCCCGATAGAAACAAATTTTGTACATATAAAAACAAAAAGATGGTGTATGGAAGACAGTACATATTCTTTATGACGGGAGTTGTATTCAATTTGGTATATTCCTAAATTCCTGACATCAATAATTGATTTAATCACTCGTTCCGTTTGATGTTTAACAGCGAGGTGATGGATTGTCTAGACTGTACACATCGTAATATGTTTGGCCCGACGAAAATCATATTTCGAATGTGTTGCCATCATAACAGATTTCGTTGTATCGACAGGGGAGTATCACATTATAAGTATTAATCCCTTTCAAGCGAAGAAACATTTACAGAATAAAAATATATTCTAGACAAAATGTATGCGGACTCCCCGGTGCATTCCAAGATTCCATGATAGTGATACAATATCGGCAGAGTATCGTACTTTTCTGTATCTGAACATCATTTTCCGATTTTGCAATCATGTCATTAGTCTTTTTCCTCTTGTTATGTCCCCGAAAAGAAGTGATTGTGTTTACCCCGTTTCTTCTTATTATTATTATTTCTTCCGATTCTTGTTCTTATTCTTCGTCTTCAGCCATGAACTTGTCCGACACATTTCTCGGTAAGTAATAGTCCGATCCTAATGACACTTCCCATGAATGTTGTTTGTTATATGCAAATTTGCAATCAACCATTGTAAATGAATGATGGGCTATGATTAATCGAAATTTAGATATATTTTATTTTTGCTGAAAATTGGTATGGTGGTAATTTAAAAACACCGAACTCAATCGTATGTGTTTCGAAAGAGTTGGTTACCATGGTAACGGAGTGGTTGTCGCTGATTGGTCGAAATTTATATAAAATTTCTAAAATTAGTAAAATTTATATTTATATATATATAAATTTTGCTGAAAATTGGTAAATAGGCGTATATGAGTACTCTGAACTTAATGGCAAGTGTTTCAAACTTTTTCTTTGCTATGGTAACCCGGCGATGGATTGTGATTGGTGAATATTTAGATATTGTGCTCATCAATACCAGTTGTGAGTTTCGTTAGGGGACATTATGTAATGGATTCCGTTTCAACTTGTTCATATAGGTATTAATATTTTGTCACATGACAATGATGTATGATCAGTTAGAATCATACTTAGCCAAACAAAATGTGTTGTTTGAGTTTCAGTCTGGGTTTAGACATAGTTTCTCGGCAGAAACCTGCCTCGTTCATCTAACGGACTATATCCGTTTTCAAATGGACAGATGCCACCTAGTAGGAATGGTCCTACTGGATCTGCAAAAAGCATTCGATACTGTCAATTATTTAATTCTCTGAATGAAATTAAGAACAATTGGATTATCAACTTCTGTCATAATCTGGTTTTAATCATATCTGTTAGTCAGACGCCAGTTAGTTGAAAGTTTATGTACTTTGTCATCTTCAGCTAATATATATCATGTGGCGTGTCACTAGGATCACTTGCTCTTCCTTACCTATGGAAATGTCATGCCCGCTGTAAGAAGGAATAATCTACTACTCTTTGTTTTTTGGTTTCTGGCAAAAACAAGCATGACATAGCAGGGTTTTCCCTTGACCCCTTAAAAAAGGCCAATCTTCTTGACACCCTCTCTATAAAGTTAAGAACAGACCCTCTTGATTTTGAGGGTCATTTGTAAAATTTAAGGGACATTTCAATAGAAAAGGGGGTCAGGGAAAACCCTACATAGAAATATAATTTAAGTCATGATTTAGATATAGTTGATCAGTGGTTTGTGGGACATAAATTATTATTATCCATTGGAAAGTCCATATTAGTTGGGTCTCAGCAAAGGTTAAAGGGTACGCATTAAAACCTTTAAGAAGAAAGGTTATGACCCCATTATGTTGCAACGCACTGCATGTTTGGTTATTGACCATTTTACAGTCGGTAGCTACGCTTTCCTCTTTGCTTGCACGATGACAGGCCGAGGGTAGTACTCTATGGTGGTATACTCTTAAACTCAGATATGGGATGAGCTTACCAGACTCATATATTACCTTTTCCCTATCGTGCCCTTAAGGGCTTCTCTGCAGGTGCTCCGACTTCAGCAATGTCATTGGGTACATATTTGACGGATTTTTCACAGTTGTTATGTTATGTTTACGTATTGTCATGTGTCTTCTGTTGTGGGTAAGTTCGGCGGGGATACCTTTATTTACGCTATTTATAAAGCTAGGGTAACACTGAGATAAGTGTCAGGTTAGGACGTCCGTAAACCGGTTTACCCCCCCCCCCCGTGGTGATTTTGCTGCTGACCGTGCCAAGGCGGTACTCTCTTTGTCACCCTTACTTTTGCTTTTCTTGTGTCTTTGTACTTGTGCTTTTGTTCATGTTTGGGATGTTTATTTCTAGTAAGTGTGTATTAATGTTTTCTCTGTCCATCTCGTGTATGTGCGTGTGTTTAGGTGTGTAGTTAGGGTGTTTTACTTAACTACTTTTTAATTAAGTGTGAAATAATATGTTATGGTTAACACATTGAAACCAAGTCGTCTGTTAAATATCTGGGCGCAACACCTCCTGTATCTTAAAAAGTTAATTTTGCACTGCTCATACTAAAACACTATTGGCTACTAGACTTTTTCAAAGTCATTTTGAATATGCTTCACCTGCCTAGTTTAACAGCTTTACCATGGAAATAAAACACAAATTGCAGGTCACACAAACAAACTTACAAAATTTATGTTGAATTTAGATTCTAGGTCTCATGTTGGGAAAGAGCATTTTTAAGTCTCAACTTGGTACTTGTGCAAGCAGAGTTAATCAAAATAATTATGTGTCATGTTTCTAAAATAATTTCAAATCTAACTCTTTTATAACTGGGCGAGCAATGTACCCCTGTCAGTGTTGTTTACGAGTATCCAACCAGGTTTAGAGTTAAGGCAGGTACTACCTCTGATAAACCAGTTTACTCCATGTCAGATAGTAAAACATATGCTGTTCCAAAGGTCAACGGTTTTTCACAGTCTTTCACATACAATGGATGCTGCCTATGGAACAGTCTGTCACAAGATGCAAGGATGCCACTTCTATCTCTGCTTTTAAAGCTAAAGAACATATTTTATTTTCAATTCAATATTTACTTCGATGATGTAATTTTAACATGGCAAATTAAATTTGAACATGTTGCAAAAGTTTAATCCCCGTTTTATTATATGAATAGTGCATGTACGAGGTTTGTTCGACAAGTTTCGGGACAAGTGTTGTAATTTTTTAATTTTTTTTATATTTTTCTATGAAAGTTTCATAAATGATAGCTGCGACTGTATCCTATTGATTTATTGCCATATTTAATTATTTGCACAAGCAACTCGCGATATATTGTCACCATAGCAACGTCACGTCGACGTGAGCGGGGCATTTTGACGTCACAATGCAAAGACAGTATTACTCGAAGGTAGGGTGTTAAGTCTTTTTAATAATTTGAATTTAAAATAGTTCTTACTGTACATGGAATAAAAATACTGTTTGATAAATATAATGAAAATAGTTCATTGTTGCATAGATATTGATGCATATATGCACTCATTATCACGTTTCGGGTGCTGCGACGTAATTTGACCAGGGCTGTGAGGAAGAAGCGATCAGAAAATGACGGCAAGTTCTACCTGCATAATGACAATGCAACGCCCAATATCACATCTGCAACAAAGGAAGTACTTGCTGAGAGAGGAATTGACATAATTGCGCACATACCATACTCCCCAGACCTTGCACCGTGCGACTTTTGGTTATTCCCGACAATCAAGTGTGACTTGCGAGGCTGACGATTCGACGACGTCAATGACCAGCCAATTGTTGTCAGAGAGTGCATTCGAAACATTTCATCAGAAAAAATCAAACATTGGTTCTCTTCTTGGTTAAATAGGCATCAGAAGTGTATAAAGTATGCTGGGGAATATTTCGAGAAAATTTGAGTGTTTCAGACCTATATAAAGACAAACCGTTATTGAGTATACCAAGGTGCCCCGCTCACGTCGATGTGACGTTGCTATGGTGACAATATATTGCGTCTTGCACGCACCTAAGTTTAATTCTGGCAATAAATCAATAGGATACAGTCACAGCTATCATTTATGAAAATTTCATAGAAAAATATTAACAAATAAAAAACTTACAGCACTTATCCCGAAACTTTTCGAACAACCCTCGTACATTATTTGGTCCAACTATTCCACGGCAATTTTTCATAACTCAATAGTTATAATTAAGTGTACTTGTATTTTCATCCATCATGTGGTATACAATAATTTTGTGATGGTACTGTACGTGTAATATTAACCAATTTGCTCCCAGTGGATTCTTCCATGCTTATATGTTGGATTAGTCCATTTTTTATCTAAGGGGTGCCTGGTCAAAATTTTCAATTTCGTTTTGTTTTATATTGAAATTCCTATCAGCAAACCGTGTAGACTCTGGTCATAATGCGGCGTCTGATCAGAGTCTACACTGTTTGCCTAAGTCCCATATATGAGATGGGCGCAAATGGGTTAAATTCTCATTTTTATACATCTTAATATAATTTAAAGTGTAGCCTTTTTCTAGTCCTTCACCTATGAGGTTTTACTCTTTTTTGTGTCATCCTTGACATATGTTGATTGACATGGCTGTTTTAAATCATACATATTGTTGCTTGTTTATTACGTATGCTTTAAATAGCAGATTGCCGTGAAATAGTACAGTTCATGTTAAAACAAATCTATCTATCTAACTATGGTATTCAAGTTAATACAACGAGTTCGTAATGCTCTGTCATACTGCACATGTGTAATATAACAACGCAAATGATGTAAGCAGGTCGAACTATAAATAGGAAACCCGCCTGTTTGACTTGTGGTAAAAATATTATTACAATATTACATTCACGTTTATTTGCAATGCTGAGCTTCCTGATTTGACATTGGGCTGTCATCTGCCGATTCCGGATAGGTAATATTTTCCTGAACTGTAATATATGGCAAACAGTGCAGACCCTAATCAGACAGCACCATCAAATATCTCCTCATCTGGGTCTTTTCTATTTCACCCAATCCCCGCAATGTAATGTTTAACCATTTCCTCCATAAATGCGCATCTCTACGATTTTGCAAACAGAGTAGATGCAGATCAAACGGCGCCAGTAGGAGCATATGCTACTGTAACAATTAATCTAATTGATTTCCAGGATGTCATTATTTCTTACATGAATATTCATGGAGTAAAGTGTTAATGCCCAGTGTTGGGTCATTGCCATCATTACACTTTGTGAAAAGATCGAGTATCCTAGTAGTAGCGGGTGTCGTTAACGCCTGCCGATGTCGCATCTGTTATTATCTATGCAAACAGTTTGGATCCAGTTGAGATGCCGAGTAATTCGGCGTCTCATCAGGATCTAAACTGTTTGCTACTGTGACTGATTTAAACGAACATGAAGAAGCATAAAAAGCATGGAAATTATGAGACAACAAAGACTGCATACGGCTATATTCGGCAGCAAAATAGTAAATCTAGGACTCGCCATATGTTTGACCACACGAATGCTAGTTAGACGGATCAAATGGTGGCACAGTGCTGCAGCTTTCATTTTAGAAAAAGCATGGGCTAAACACGTCTGGACAATGAAAGTTGTTCTAACTCTCTGGAATGAACTCGTTTTTATTGCCGGTTTGTCAGACTCTGATAAACGGGGGACATTAAGTAGACTGGGTGTTTCACTTGAGACCGACACGAGGATTTTGAAATTAGACTGGCATTTTAACACAATTGAACCATTCTCATGCTGAAAACAGTAAGTCTGACTTGCTGAATATTTCCTTAACTTTAAATCCATATAAACCTTTAAGAAATGCTTGACTGAGTGTCAAAACGCCTGAATCTTCGGAAGACGCGGGGTTACTCGGCGTCTCATCTTGATTCAAGCTGTTTGCGAATACAAGTCAAGACATGCTTATCATGGGAGGAATGGATTTAGAATTTTTTGAAGACTTCACACCATTCAATAATAAGAATTAACCAATGGGGAGTTTGTTAATGTATTCTGAAACCAAATGGGTTGAAATGTGTTCTGTTAACTCTAACACAAAGTTCAACTAACGTAATGGGAGATTCCGAACAATTGGTTAGTGCCATGGCGTTACTTAGTATTTATTTAAACTGTGAAATTTAGATAACTGAAAGATGCTTCACTGATTAAATATAATATCAGAATGCAATTAATTCGAGTAGTTAGCATAAGTTATTTATTGGATTCATTTCATATACTTTCTGAATACAGTAAAACCCTCTAAACCGGACGTTAAATTTAGTATTATAAGTATCGGTCTTGGATACAGGTGACAACTTAATGCAGGGTGAAAGTGACACTGAAAGCTCTTAATGTAGTAGTGAATTAGCCCATTATTGTTCACAAAACAGTCAATCATTTGTTACCAGTACCCATTTACATACGGATTTTTTTCAGACATTTATTCCAGGAAGTGAGTGAGTGAGTGAGTTGGGTTTTACGGCACTGCGACACTGAAAAGGTCATATAGCGCCGATGAATGATGAGATGACATGATGATGCGGGGTGATATCAGGAATATGATTTCGGCTAATCTCATTCGCTGCAAAGCAGTGCATGGGATCAAAACCACCGACCTGACTTCCTTTTAGTTCTTGGCAGAGCGGATAATCTCCGTCAAATAAACAAAAACATCCCCTGTGACAATTAAGTCCCAGAACCACGGCAAGGTAGGAAGGTCTCTGGGGAAGTACATCTATGTATGTACCGGCATATGTTCTGTCCTTGAAGGATGAGTAGACAAGCTAGCCAATTCGGGGTTGTGTTAGTACTATGATACTCTGTGACGTAGTTCTTCTTTAGCTTTTGTGTGCATTATCATCTAGACATTTAGACTAGATTTCATTGATAACATAAAAGACAACACTACGGACATACATTAACCCTTTTAAGAAATAGCTACACCACGGATATTAATTAGATTGCTTTTATGATGACACATGAGTACAGGATGTTTTGAGCAAGAGAGCAACTGCTGATTATTAAAACAAACACCCCTTTAAATATTAAATAAACAAAACATCGTATCAAAATTTATCACTAAGGAAAAAGGATAGGAAAAACCAGCGCAGACCCGGACGAAAATGATTCCTTAAGAGCCGTTTGGCCTTGGTCTATACTGCATGTAAAAGTATTATATACTCGAGTCCCGCATGCTAAGGGTTAACATATGACGTAACGTTACCATGCACATATTTCTTCCAAACCTGTAGACTTTAGTCAATAGTAGTATTTACAGAATTTACATAAATCGTTCTAATAGTATACGTTCCTATTACAGCCAGATTCAGCCAGCTGACAGCGCGTGTCTATGCTTGTAGGAAATGGAAGACCTAGGAGATTTAAGTTAAAACTCTGTAAAATAATGTCCAACTACTTATGCAAATGATGGTCCCTGGCGAGAAGAGATTTATTATAAGAACTAAGTAAGCCATTAGAAATATCCAGATAAATGAAGGTATATCTGGACCTCTGCTTAGTAACATACTAACGCCGACCTGGCATGTATCGGTGGGATGACATAAATAATTAACATTTACCCCCCCCCCAAAAAAAAAAATGTGATCGAAGTAAATCTATGTAAAACTAGCCTAAAACTATCTATTTGAACCTTAAACCACTCCGGAAAACAAGAAAAACACGACCCGGAAATTTTTTCCAATCGGGTCTATATATGTATTGAAAGGTACCTAACTACGTCAGATCAGCGGCGGAAAATACAACAGTCATGTTTTTCAAATTATGGTGAAACACTATCGGAAAACATTAAACTCACCGCAACTAAAACGGCGCTTACTATTTCCAGTCTGCTACGAGGCGCCAGTTTTCTTTCTCCAACTTTCCTTTTGAACGGATGCGACCATTTTGCTGTGACCCGGCTCATAAACTATTCGATATGCTATTTGACTACAACTTCCGGGCAACAGCGAAATGGCCACCTCCGTTCAAAACGAAAGTTGGAGAAAGAAAACTGACGTCTCGTAGCAAACTGGAAATAGCCAGCACCATTTTAACTGCGGTGAGTTGAATGTTTTTCGAATGTGTTTCAGCATAATTCGCGTTTTTGTTGAAAAGTTTAACGAATACAGAAGGTACAATGTACCTTTCAATACATATATAGACCCGAAAGGAATTTTTTTCCGGGTCGTGTTTTTCTTGTTTTTCGGAGTGATTTGAGATTCAAATAGATATTTTTAGGATAGTTTAACATACTTCGATCACAATTTTTTTATTGGGGGGGGGGGGGGGGTTGTTCCATGGGTGAGTCCAAGCATGCGTCGGACACCTTTGACTATCACATGTGCTTCTCTTTAACCTAACTTATAAAATCGTTTTAGTAGTGATTTCAATATTATGCTGCATGAGTGTTCCTTGGGAGATCCTTTACAAACATACTCAATATGTTCATATTCTTCGAAAATTGTTGGCACTAAACGAGGGACTAATTTACATATTCGACTACAAAGAACATTATATATTGTTGTAATCATAATTGCTGCTTTCGGCATCATACAAGCAACTTTCCTACACAACACTGCTGAATTCAAACAATTTGTTTAAGAGGAGAATTCTCAATTATAGCTATATTTGGAAACCAAATAGCTTATGCAGTAGTTTACAAATAATAATTCATTGAACACTTCTGATGGAGACATGGACAATACTAATGTATCGGAATATTACATTACAGACGAATCGGAGTAAATGCAGAGCAATGTTTCTTTTATATTTGGGAATATCTGCAGTGTGCGAGTATATTTAAGCTCTAATCAAAAGTGTACGGTGAACCTGCAAACTAGAACACCGATCTAGGATTTTACGGTTTCCATATGTCATATGTATTGGAGCACGGGAGTATACTGGTAATATTCTGACTTTGGAGATAGTCTGTTCTACTCATTCAGATACAAACAATGCTCTAGTATCAAGGATACTGGTATATGTTTTGGTTTGTGTCAACTGTCAATTAATAAGCATATATCTAAATTCACATTATATGAACATATTCCCCTGGCAAAACATCAAAAACTGCCAAACCAATCCTACTTTCACGCCTTTCACTCAAAGGTAGTAGAGTTATATCGAATATTGGAATACACTAAAGTCAATTAGATTGTTTAGTCATTTTCAAAGCTGCTTTCCCGATTGAATAGATCTAGGCATACTTTTGTCATAATTGTATTTCCCGATTGAATAGATCAAGGAATAATTTTGTCATAATTGTATTGATGTGTGAGTTATGGTGGTATAAACGAATCATTTCAATTTAAGCTTTTCGCTGGCTTATCTTTGCTGATTCTTAGTTTCATTTATATAAACGTGTTCACTGACTTATTCAAGTTGATCACTTGAACTGTTGTAGTTTGCAGGCCAATAACATAATTATATTGGTTGTGAATTGTTATTTTATTTTAATTAACCCTTTCCCTATTCTATGCTTATTCCTGATTTCAATAACTACTGAATATTCATGGACAAAAATATTAAAATGAAATATGGAAAGTGGAACATTGTAGCAATTTTAGAAAGTAGAGAAACACATATACTAATTTCCATTAGCAAACAGAGCAGATCCTGATCAGACGGCTCCTATAGGATCCGTCTGATCTGGGTCTTCTCTGTTTGCAAATGCGTGAAAACGGGTTTATATGAGGGAAAGGGTTAGTTGAATACATACCGATAAAACTCTCGCATAGTGAATGTCCCCCGTAATCAATTATTGCAGCGTGTAAAGGTGTTTGATAGTTTATCATGCTGCACTTTAACCCTTCTCTTGCTGAATTTTAAAATACGTTTCTCCTTCTTTTACCCGTGTCCTGTTGTATAATTACATATATCTTCACTGTGCACAAGTATTTCGCTGTGCAATCACTTCTGTGGAGTGCACTGGTTGCACAATCAACTTGTAAATATTGCAGACCCTGATGAGACAGCTCCTGCAGGAGCTGTCTCATCTGGGTCTTCACTATTTACAGGTAGGTATATTGACGTGAATAGCAAGCGAAGGGTTAAACTCTAAATTATGCGTATACCTAGTCCTTGTCTGAAGCATGATTTGCATAAAACATGGTGTGTTGATGAATGTCATGACGTTAGGCACATGTACGAGAGGCTTGAACGATTCCAGCACAAGTACATTCGACATTGACAAATGGAATTTTGGAAATCAATACCCTTCATGTTTATCTTACAATGAGCCAATCTTAGTGTGAATTAGGAATATTATCCCTGTACCAATGCACATTAACATTTACAGTACAGCATGTAAGTAACACCTTCAACATAACCATGAAATTGTAAATAGTATGTATTGTAGGAACTATTGGAGCATAGGCGATACTATGATATTCAGTAGTCTGATTTCCTATGACCTAGTTTATAATGTATATCAAAGACATACGCAAATGACAGTTAACAGTGGATATGTGAATACATATAAACCTCTCCAGAGCATTACTGTTTGAATAATAAAATACATTGTAATACTGTAATGCAGGGTGTTGTTTAGTACACTAAAATCCTATTGACGTTGTGCACGAAATGCTGGTCCTGAACGAAGCTCACACTCACATCAAAGACCGACTTTTATTTTAGCTGTGACTTGCAGATTTACAGAGAATATATTTCTGCTTTTGTATATTTATGTTTTCCACTTGTACCGACTGTTTGAAGTTCTGGTAATATATATAAAACTCAAATCGTCACATGTATCATAACTATACAACCTATCAAAAATGTTTATGTATTTTCTAGTATTTGACTGGAATAACCAAATGTGATGAATCCTTATTGTGAAGAAATTACTTATGTCTACCAAAACTTAATACATGTATGTTGCATTTTTGCTTACATCTGATTCGTACAGGCATTTGAGAAACTGTTGATTGTGTGACTTAGTTGGCGTCTCATCTGGATCCAATCTGTTTGCACATGCAAGTTAGGTCCCACTTAGCATGAAGGTTTTGCTATGCTAGAGAGAACTGCTGGATCCATCTAAGGAAGCTGGATCATACTATCCCCAAACGTGTATTCTTAACTCTTTAAATACTGAATTTTCAAAGTGGCATGATCCATGATTACTGAACGATAACGTCCACCTGAGATGCAAGGGTATACTTTGTGAGAGGATTTTGAATGACACACAGTGCAAACCCTGATCAGAGGACTCCTCAAATAGCCATTTGATCTGGGTATACAATGTTTGCCAATATCACATACGCAACCAGTATTCAAAAGCTTAAACACTGAATGTAATAAAGTATGGATTATCTGCAGAAAATACGAGTTCAGCTCAACAGTTATTCAAATTAAATTTCTTGACGTTAAATATTAAGAGTAAGAGTAAATTCAGTTTAATACACTGTAGCGTTTTTCTGTTCTATATAGTCTATAGTTGAAACAGATGTTGTCATTATATTTATCCTTGACATCTTAAATGGTAAGTCTGCCTTGTATACCGTATTCATACAAACACGATATAGACAACACAAAATAACAAGAATCGGTGTTTCTTGTATACATATATAACAAAGCGCATTGAACCTTTATGGATAGTACATTAAGTGTTTGTGATAAGTTATATTGTATATTGTGGTCAAAAATATTAACAAATCCTATATCCTTGTGTATGAACTTTTAAAGGTGTGCAATCTATGTTTTGTACGTAGTACAAAATCTACGTAGTGTACCTTTTCAAACAAGTACAAATATGAGCCATGCAGGAAACACCACACACAGTACAAACAGCCGCCCGAACAGCAACACAAGAAAACACAGCAAATGTACATAACTAGCAAAAACATAAAGAGACGCACAAAGACAAAACAAACAAACAATAGGGGGAGATGGAAGTACCGCCTTGACAAAAGTTGATATACTTTTGCAGTGTCTATAATGTGAAGGCATGGACGACATATAATTCATGAAATACAATATACTTTGTCTTGGCCGGCAATCAACCAGACGTGCAATTATGGGTATGTGAAGCAGGTGGTAGCTAAATGCAGTTGAAAAGTAATGCAGACAGCTCATATATGAGCTTTTTGCATTACATTTACCCTGCATTAAGCAGTCACCTGCATTTTAAGCCTCCTGAGTTTTACTGTATATTAATCATTATTCTGCGAAAGAAGGTCCGCTCAAGCTGATGTGAATTCTGAAAGTAGGAGATCCTTCGAAAGCAAAAACAGAGTCGGTTTTATTGAGTCTGTTTATGAGCAGTTATTAAAAGTGCAACACTACTCACGTCCCTAGCATCGGCTTAAGCGGTGTTCATTTTTATAAACAATAACATCGAAACTAATGATCCCGAAGGACCAAAACATAACGACACTGAGAATGGAGCACGGGGCGACATTGTACGGTTGCCACACAAGCACTTAACACCTGTTGTTGTGAAGTAGTAACATTTATAGTTACTAACTTGTGATTCGTTATAAGCTGTTGAGAAATTTATGACTGAGTGCGAGACAGCTTGGATGAGTAACTCGACTCCCAATCTAGTTCCATATTGTTTGCTAATGAGGGCTAAGTCACGATCGACAGGGTAAGGGTTAAGAGTCGTTATTTAATGTTTCAATTGTCGACTTTACTGGAATGGTTTGTACGTTGTTTGTTCATGTATACAGTTGAACTACGATATATTCAAGGGACCATACAAATTAGTTCGAGATAACAGAGTTTGAGTCACCCGATTTATAATCTGACCAATATATCAATTTCACATCTTAATGCAGGTCTAAATACTGCTGTAAGAGCTTTCAGCATTAGTTCGACCTGCATTAATCTGTCACATGCGTTTCTAGATATGTGCAGTGATACATTTTAAAACAGTTCTGTATTGCAAATTTTGGAAGGACCGAACGTTTAGCTCGAGTTACCGCGGTATCTGAGGTTCGAGTTATCCGAGTTCGAAATATCGAAGTTCAACTGTATATTCAAATTGCTACATTTATGCGGGGTGGGGGTCCTGCAAAAGAATGTTGTCCTGGTTAAAACCTTTGACATTAATTGACGGAGCAAACAGTGCATATCCTGTTCAGTATCCATGCTTATAAAACTTTTTAGCTGAGTCTGAGTTCGTTCTCAAGTTTTTGATTGGTCAGATTTGAGCCTTTGGTTCAACTAAAAAGCTTTACAAGCATGGACCCAGATTGCTCCTCCAAGCACCCTGTGATGTTGGTCTACACATCAAGGGTTTATGCGGAAGGCACTCTTCAAACACCACAAGTACTTGCTTCTTCGTCGAAACATATTTACTAATACTGGTATTCACTAATATAGACAACGCAATATTTAACAAGTCACAATGAGCAAACTAATAGTACGTTATTGCCTGTTATATGTGTAAAATGTCCAGGTGTTTTAGACATATTTTATAGTTCTGTATGTTTATAGAATATGTGACGTATAGGATTTTAGGAAACGAAGCCTTAGGTGCAGCCAATATCAAAACAGATCGTTCAAAAAAGAATATTGAGCATTCATGGAAACTAGACTATAACAGACAGTTGTGTTTGATTCACAGATGCACGCCAATTCTCAACTGGGCCATGTCCCCAGACACACCATGTGTCGATGACCCTGCCAATAGACTCCGTCGCGAAAACATTTTCATAAACCCAGGTCTCGTGTGAATACGTGTCGCCATGTTGTCGAATTACCCCAGTTGTTAAATTCTCATTTTGGTATCCAGGGGATTTACTGCAGTCATAAAATGGTTTTGATTTGTTTGACCTTCTAAATACATCGTGTGGGAAATGTTGATTTCTACAATAAACAGTATCCCAAATCAACCTCAATAGCTGTATCAATTCAAATAAATTGATTACAACTGTGAAATCGCAATGTATGCCAAAACTCTAAGTGGTTTTCTTAACGTTTATACTGCTGACGGCGGATGAATGATTACGATGGCAAACAGCTTGGATCTAGACTGTTTGACACACTGACGGTAATTTTGAACATAAATGCAAGATATATAAATTCTTAAAACCAAAGGTGCGACATTTTCAATTAACAACCATTTACTCAGCTGGCTAAATGTTTATTTTGTAATATAGTTGCATTTAGGTTGTAAATATCAGAAATAGCGGCTGGTTAAAGTTATGCGATCAGATTTAAAGTGACAAGCTCTACTTACAGCGATTTTTAAAATGCCTCACAATTAAATCATTCGTTTGTATGCTGACAAGATGTATATCGCATGAAAACCAGTAGAATAAACACCAAAGAAGACACAACTTTCACGTATTTGTTATCGATGTATTCGGTAATGTATTAATATTAGTCGGTTCGCAGTTTAGTTTCGTTAACTGTTTGAAGAAGGGCGGTGCTATTTTGGGTAGATCAAACATTATAAGTATCGATGAAAACGGTTTTATTTTGTATCAAAAGAGCATTTTTCGACATAAGTTCAAATTGACAATCTTTACAATAACGATTGAACTTGACAATGAAGGTTTATGATCTTATCGAAAATATGCGTTCGTGTTAGGGACTTCCTCTTTAAGTATATAACAATCTGTGTGTATATCGACTGGTACTAACTAGAGGTCGATTATATAGTCGATGAACGTTCCGTGTTCATTAACCTGTATTTAACAGGGTCTAACATTTAGCTTTAGCTTGAGAAATAGATGGCACCACTGCCAAATCTTATACAGAGTATATAGTACTGAAATATCTACCGGAGAACAATAATTATTGTTAAACTACCACTATACCATAATATCTAATACAGATGTTGCAGCGTATCGATGCGTATCATTCCAAATGTGTTAATGAATGTTTTAATATATCAAAATGATATGTAGCTTGCTAGCATGAATATTTTGCTACTGAACACATATTGAACGATAGCAAATATATATCGTATAATGTTAGTGTCGATAATAA
This sequence comes from Azorinus chamasolen, assembly GCA_963576725.1. NCBI lineage: Eukaryota > Metazoa > Mollusca > Bivalvia > Cardiida > Solecurtidae > Azorinus > Azorinus chamasolen. Next base: position 66,013,434 of record OY755239.1, on the reverse strand, counting down.
ACACAATTCCTGCAATTCCGTATAGTGTAACGTTTGTAAAGTAAAGTTATGTAATGTGACTTTACAGTACCTAATGGTAAGAGTGCCCTCCTCAAGGCAAACGTACCAAAGCAAATGGTAATTTCGAGCAGTCATGTCCATGTACAGTAAAACTATAACGGCCACTAAATTGTGTTAATTAGTTGGTATTTAGGGCAAGTGGCTGCTTAAAGCAATGCGAAAGTAATACAGAACGCTCCTGTAGGAGCGTTCTGTTTTACTTTCACCTTGATTTAAGGAGCCACCTGCCTTTAACACAATATACTTGATGTAATTTAGTGGCCGTTATAGAGAGGTTTTACTGTGTATGTTATGTACACAGTAGAAGCCGTCTTGAGTGACCGATCATTTATTGAACATAGGAATCGTAAACAGTAGGTGGTTCCTTAATTCAGGATAAAAGTGAAGTAGAAGGTTCCATTAGGACCTTTCTGTATTACTTTCGAGCTGCATTACGCTTCCACTTAAATACTCATATTCAGATATTTTAATGGTGCCAAAGACAGGTTCTACTGTACTTATTTTTGCAAGATACGTTGCGATGCACACTGTTTTGCTGACAACTACAATTGTAATGAATCTCTGACTATAGTGTAGATTTAGATCTGTCGCTAAATGACGTAGTTATAATCTTTTGCAATCATACATGCAATAGACGTTCCCCGATAGATATGTTTTGTGTTTAAGTATATCTTTCCTGAACCAGGTGACTATAGGAAAAATATATACTGTGCTTAGTTTTATACTTTTTAATTCTCTTATATTTAATGTCTTCTTCGGCGTAGTGTTGAAATGTAAAAAAACAAATTAGTCCCCTGATTTTAACATGTTTGGCCGTTTTAAATGCATATCGCTCAAATCTAAATTGGCCCATGAACAATAACGAATATTGCCAGCTGACTCACGGTGGGTTTTCAGGATGTTTCCCAATCTTTAACATGAATCCACTGTGTACATCTTTCGATTTATTTAACCCTTTTCACCATGATCATTCTTGTAAGAAATAATGATATCATAAATGTTAATAAGCCAAAGGTTAACATTGACTTATGAAAATAAACATGTTGGCCGTTGTAGAAACTGTAAAAGCATACATATATTGTTTCATAAGCAACAGAGAGAAGTCTGTTCTGAGTTTACTCTTTTTGCGAAGACATTAACAGGCGTATATATGGAGTTAAGGGTTATTATGACAGTGTTGATCTAGATCGACAGCCGTATAACAACGTGTGAAATCGCTTATGGTGATATTGTGTCCAGAAAATAAAAAATGCAATATTTACAAGTATCAACAGATACATTTGGAAGAACGACGCTTTATAATTAGAATGTATATTACAAGAATGCGCATAACATGCATGCGATCTACTGTACAACAAAGTAATAATACATATATTTGAAATGTTTAGCCCTAAATGTGCTGGAACCGATCTTTGCAAACAGGGAAGCGCTTTGGTATGTACTGTTTGACATAAAACAATTTCCGTCAGTGATACACTGTTATATAATTGTTTGTTATTTGTAATTATTATACAGAAAGATAGGGGCAAGTTTTAATAAATTAGCAGAATATAGGTTGACCCTTATATTCCCATATTACTTAAATGGAACCCATTCATTTTTCATTTGGAGGGGAGCACAGCAAACAAAACATACGTATCAGCTATTGACATCGATTGGTTCATCAAACAGTGCAGACCCTGATTAGATTGCACCTTCTGCAGCCCTTTGATATGGGTGTACATCGTTTACCTATGTCGTTTTACAGACTCACGTGTTAATCGATATTGTGAAAATCTCGATAAAAGACGCACTGTAATTGTGATGTGACCATCTCGCCAGTATCTTGCTACAACAATGTGGCGCTCATGTGACCGCATTGAACGAAATTTCCTTCATTTTTTAAATACGGAATGTAAATGTTTAATCATCTTCATAGACCGGGGTAATATATATACAGGAATCTAACACATTATTGCAAAAACCATATGCCAAATATTTATCGAGAAAGTATGCAAGAAGCAAACACAATTCCCCTTGTTAGTAATACAATGTAGTTTGGACGAAACCATTTTAACTCTTTCCCTCATATAGACGCATTCCCATGCCTTAGCAGAGACAGTAGTTAGGACGGCTCATATAGGAGCTGTCTGATCAAGGTCTGCTCTATTTGCCCATGAACTTATAACACATCCAACTCTTCAGTTTCTACCAACAACATTCCTGTGTACTGTCATTATAAAAATCAGCTAATAGTTATTCATGATGTCATCATTTTTACATGTCATATATGGAAGTTTATACCAGTTTTTCTTTACACTTGTGATTACCATGCGTTACGTGATTATATGCCTACACGACTATAGATATTCCAATTATAAACCTCCCACAATTACATGTAGGCGATATAATACTAGTGATCGTTTTAGTCTGTGCATTATTTAATTCGTTGACACTAAATACTATCTGCTAGTTTGTTTAGCCATTATGTACACAACAATTATAAGAATAATTTGATTTTCAACGTATTCTTAGACGTGTCAGGTTTTTTTATTCACAACTGACTGCTTTATGCTCTACCGCTTACTTGACTTTCAGGCAGATGTTTGTTCTCGGCAAAGAGCTATCCATGCAACTGCTTCGTATATTCCTTCGGCGTAAATTATTAAAGGTTACATAATCATCATGTGCATCGTCAATATTATAAATTATGTTACTGCTGTTACTGAATTATTGATGCCACAGCGACACCATCCACCAGCAATTATATAAATGCAATACAATATTTACATTCAAATAATAACGTATCACCATTAAACTGTGAAACACATATATGTGTGCCATATGTAATATAATTGGCATGCAAGATGTATATTCGATGTTTCCTGATGCATGTCCTCAAAGGCAATATGTACAAGAAGTTCCAGGGAAAATGATAGTCAACAGATAGTGATATCATTGTGATAAATAAAGTAATGGGGACCTGTCTGTAAAATATTGACACATGTACAAAATGTAATAAGTAAAATACATCAGATGGTAATAGAGGCATTCAAAAGTGCAATAGAACCTGCCATAAGCGGACATTCATTTTCTGGACTTACTAGTATTCAAAAGCAATTGGTTGCTTAATGCAGGGCAAAATTAAAAACGATTTCTGCATTACGTTTGACCTGCATTAAGCTACTACCTGTCTTACAGACCCATAATTTGACCTCTTTATGATGGCCGCGAACGATAGGTTATACTGTATGCTACATGTTAGTATATTTGCATGTCATTTCCTTGCACTCGTTTGTAGTCATAAATAGTGTTAGAATGTCACTCAAATAGCATGGACAGTCTTGCTGAAACTATGTAAGAACTTCTTATTATGTGTTTGACCATTGAATTCCTATCATCTAAAATTACAAAAAATGACTTTTTACAGTTTACATATTGCACCATGGCAAGTTTTAGCTAAAATTCACCTAATCGCTGATTTTGTAATAGCTTTTGCGCATTGACAGTCCCTATGCTCCTGCAACCATGCATTATTATTAAATTCTCTTCGTTTGCCTCCCAGAGATAAATGCTATTGCTATAACCTGAGCATATAACGTATAATGTTTCATTCGCAAGTATGTTCAATACTGTAAAACCATGTTCGTTTGTAGTATATATTCCACTTTTCCACAACGCCCAATGAACATATTTTTTATAAGTGTTGTATTCCTTTAACTTCCAAGTAATAGTAACATCGTTATATCAAACGAGTATATGCTTAATATGCTGTATATATGGAAATTCGATGCATCTGGTTTGTATCAAGTTCACTTCAGATTCTTTCTTTTTTTGAAACGGTGTAGCATGTTTTAAATATAAATTGTTCCTGTTTCAGAGCATCTACGATATAGCGCAGACACACATATTACATTTAGCATGCTGCGGAGCGATAAATGATTGCCTATGCAACAGTTTGGATACAGATTCGGTGTCTCACACAGATCTTAACAGTTTGATATTCTGACCGTGCTGATGAAACTAAATGTAATATAAATCATCTATGATATATGATGTTGGTGGCATTTTCAACTGTCACACATATCCTCAACAGGCTTACAGTTAAATAATGTCATATAAAGTCATACATAAGGATTAAATCACAAATGTAAGACTTTACTGAAACTAATCTGGTTCTTCGATATATCACTGTCAAAACACGCATCCCTACATATTCTGATTACCCATTTGTAATGATACATATGTCATAGTATCACATGCACGTCTGTAGCTCACCTAGTTCATAGTCGTTGTCCATCGTCCGCCCGGCGTCGGTTATCCTTTTGTCTGTCAACATCTCATTCACATCACCAATGGGAGTCGATGAAACTTAGCAGGAATGTTCCTTTAATAGTTCTCTACCAACGTCGGTAAAGAACATGCATTCATTATAAGTTACTGGTTGCCAAAGGATACTAATTTAACGACATCATTATTGTCTAACATCATTGGCTAAAAAATGATTGTGGAAACCCTGTATTAAGTTTTTTAGTACACTGTAAGACGTGGGAAAACATTGTCATCAAAGGTATTGTTTTATATAGTGATCAAACATTTCCTCTGGCATCACTGGCTAACCCTTAACCCTTCTCTTGCTGAATTTTAAAATACATTTTTCCTTCTTCGCCCATGCCCTGTTGTATAATTACATATATCTTCACTGTGTACACGTATTTCGCTCTGCAATCACTGCTGTGGAGTGCACTGGTTGCACAATCAACTTGTAAATAGTGCAGACCCTGATGAGACTGCTCCTGCAGGAGCTGTCTCATCTGGGTCTTCACTATTTACAGGTAGGTATATTGACGTGAATAGCAAGCGAAGGGTTGATACACTTTTGCAGGCATGTTACAAATGTTACCCGTTTCCAAATGCATTTGAAAATAGTGCGATTCGTGAGAAACACAACGTGACCACAAGGTTCCTTTGATCTTTATGGTGAATGTTTCAAAACTCCCAACTGAATTCGACGCCTCAATTAACTAAAATGTTCCGGAAGTGACACAAGAAAGGGTATCCTCTTACACAATTGGATGCATTTTAATATGATGTTTAGGGATATATAATAGGTAATCCTTTGCAAAACTGTACAAACCTGTGTGATTCGTTATAAAAACGAACATAGGCGCAGGAGGAAGGGGTAGTTTACCTTATATTGCTATAGATTAGATCTACTATGCAACAACAGTACGGATTACAGTGCCATTTCGTAGGAATGCTCCTAATGCGACATTTGTACCATTATTATTCAGTCCGTTTTGACATGTCAAAAGAAGCAATGCCTCCAAGGACGATGATAATTTTCTTAAAACGATATTAATACAATTTACAACCAGTAGGATTTTAGAATAATATTATTGCCATCAGAGTGTTAAAGTCCCATTATATTTAACATCACATTTCCCTGTGATCGCTTTTTTGTCAAAAGATGATATCAAAACATTAGCAAGCGAATCCCGATGCTCGAAACATGCTTCGTTTTTAAGAACTGAATGGGATTTATCACGGGAACGCTTAGACAAATCATACACTAAATGCAAATGAGCTACTGTAAGGCGATGATCTACTCGCGCCCGCTCTCAGAAAATGTAACAAACTCGGCGACAATCACGCCGCGTATGGCAGGACGGATTCGCATGCTAGACCCTCTAACAACGCATCTTAAAAACAACTGCGCAGATTGAAAAAAAAATGCGTAATGAACAATCGGATCATTTTAACGCATTTTGATTTTGTTTTAAAAATGCGTCAATATTGGCCATTGTTTTGCATTATGAATAAATCCCAATAAGCTTTCACTCATATCAGCAGTAGTAGTACTAGTAGATGTACTCCACTTAGACATATAATGTATTCATTGATTTTGTTATTTGTAAACATAGTTTATTAACTAACATTTCATAATATAAACGCATTGAATCCGTTCAGATGATATGTATGTGTTGATTTAGACGGATAGGTTATATAGTTTGATATTAATGACAAACGTGTTAATCTTCTATTTCAAAATACGCGTTCAAACCCGAGAAAGAAATTAAATAGATATAAATTTCAAATCATCCTAATAAAATCAATTAGACAACATCTTTGGTTGGAGTTACAATACCGGCAATATATTTAAAATTGTATTTATGGAAGAAACGTTTAAGTGTGAAACGTGAAACATCAAAACTGTTACCATCTTCCGTTGCAAACATATCACATTGTTGAAGCGGAGCAGTGGGTGCAATTGCTACTGTTTTGCTAGACTACTGCTATTGCCATACTGCAACTCCCGCTGCTGTAGCACTACTTTTAGTACATGATCTAAACTGACAGATATTCAATGACTTCGTCCACTTGTACAGCGACTTTTACAAGGACTAAATCTTCAAGTAATACTGCTACTATGAATGACTTTTCCATATCGCGTTAAATGGTCAATATCATATTAGGTTCGATATGCGTTAAGATGGTCCAATAGAACAACGTTCTGTGTTTAACTACGCATTTGCGCAATAGTTTTCAAATTGCATTGTTACATGACTGGATGATTCCATAAAATAGGGGAACAAACGCTAACAATACATGCATTGGTTGCAGTTGAGACACATCGTTCGTTTAAACCAAGATAGGCCGGGACATGGAACCAAATTATTGCTTATTTTCCGTTTTAGTTTCTCTTTTGTTGTTGCACTAAATGATAACTTCACTAGGAGAATCACATTTCTATATTCAATACACTTACATCATTTACGCGCTAAACATATATTTTGCTGTTTGTTCCCCGTTGTGTCGTATTTTAGCAACAAAACCTAAAACGATGTAATTCCTTATAGAAAACCTCATGTGTAGCCATTAGGTAGTTAATTTTCATAAATAAAAGTGTAAATAGGACTTCAAAGACTATGTACCTGATAAAATACCACCAAGAGCGGGACAAAAAATTTAAACGTCGGGAAAACAGTTACTGTCATATATTGTTAACTCAATAACTGATTTGCTTGACTCGGATGAACTGCACAGTGCCACCAATATCCTCTTGTTGTAATTTTAGTACGATGTGTGAATGCATCATTATTTTTACATTCAACATATTCTTAGACGCCTATTAAGTCTTTGACACTCTGACCACTCAAACTGAAAAGTAACAAAGCAAATCAGCTTTTGCAAATAGGAATTTGTTCAGTAAATTTAATGGTATACGCTTCCAAGTTGAAACATAGCCTTGAATGGCTTAAAACGTATTTGTCATTGGAATCCACATTTGTCAGTGCTTCAGATAATTGCGCAGACCCTTATACCGCTCTTTGGGAGATGGCTGTTTTCCAAACAGTTTGGATTCAGATGAGACGCCGGGTTATTACGGCGTCTCACTAGGGTCTACGTTGTTTGATGCTCAGTCAGTACCTTTTTCGAAACATTGTTCATATTGGGAAAAGTCAGAACTGTTAGGGATCCGAATGAAAGCAGGTTTGATGTCATCAGTGTAAGGCTTAAGCTCGTTTAAGCATCTCTCACATGCACGTATGGCAGTGTGATATATCAGCAAGCCATGTTTTATTCAAATGACATGTCACATTAGGACCAATTATATGCATGAACTAACATAATTTGCGTGATCATACAAATAATTCCTATGAGAAATCCTAAAAAAATAATGTATATTCCATTTTTGAAATCATGTGTAAAAACGGACAAGAAATCCAAATTATTTATTATGTTCAAGGGGCGATGTCGTGTTTGTGCTATACGGAATAAGCCTCTTAATCAATTAAGCATGCTATTAGTTCGCCGATTAGTTCGCAGTCAATCATTCTCAAAATATTAAGCCAACTCGGTGGTTTCTGAAAATGATTGCAATCCACTTATTAGTGGAAAAAACTTTTGTTAGCTTGAGAAAGGTAAATATGAATCAAGAAATACCGACATACACGCTGTCCTGTATACATGTATTTAGAGAAAAATGAGTTCATGATTAGTCAAATGTAACTGATGCGAACTAGTAAGTGAGAAAGTTGACTTCTTGTTTTCTTAGTGACATAAAACGGTCATGCAGCAGGTGAAACACAGTAAAAACAGTACTGACGATGAAAAGTATTCATATTTTTAAAAGTGGTGTAAGAGGTCCAGATAAGGTGCATAATTTAAAACAGTTTGAAGAATATCTCCTTTTTTCCACCAAACCTTGTGCCGTGACCACTCTTTAAAATCGTATCGAGGAAACGATTCTAAAGAGTGGTCAAAGTATAGGGTTTGGTGGAGAAATGAAAAATTAGTTTTTGAGTGCGCACATTTCTCTACAACTCTGGTGATGTTTAGAATGGAAAGGCTTAATGTACTAATGAGAAATAAAAATTAAAATAAACTTTAAGTTGTATGTTTTTTGTGTTGATTAACATTCGTTTCTGCTCACCGTGGGCTAATTAGACGCACCGGATTGAAAAGAATACAGTAAAACCCCTCTAATGCGAACACCAAAATAGGTATAATTCTGGGTGGCAGAGGCAGGTGGTAGTTTAATGCAGGATGAAAGTTATGCAGATATATAGGAGCTTTCTGCATAAATTTCGTCCTGCATTAAGCAACCACCTGCTTATAAAGTCAGAAATTGTTATTCCTTCAGTGGTTGTATTAGAGGGTTATATTATTCCATGAGACTCGAGCGCGATGCTGTACTGTTATTATCGACATAATTGCTCTGGTTCTTTCAGATGCCCAGTGTAAAGCACTGATACATCGGATCTTGGTTTATAGTCTCGTCCGAAGGACTTAACGTAATATATATGTAGCCCATGTCTAATGCAGTATGCAGGAAACGTGTCTCTCAATACGTGCATATTAACCTTAAAAGGTTTATTTGACACATATTGCACCAAATTGAATTTCAAAATACAAGCTATAATCAGGATGTCAAACAGTTTGGATCATGATGGCATCTTATCAGGATATAAACTCTTTGCAACTATATGCTTAAGGTTATTCCCTTAATAGTAGCAACTTTAACATTTACTCTAATAAGGCCTTATACCTGGATAATTGATTTTTTGCAACGGTTTTGTTCCAAATCAGACAGCGAAGAACCACACATGTCTGCAGGATCCGAGCTTATGCAGAGTCACAGAATGATTCCTATGGTTTGAAAATGCAGTGGACGAAACAAACTGTGTAAAGATTAGCAGAAACAGTTCATAGGGAATGTAGTGTATCATGATTGTTCCAGTGATTTTGTATTGCCGTTTTCGGCTTATAAGGTCGACGGATGAGAGTGCGACGGACCAAAAATGGGACAAAGATTGTGCAAGGATCTGACATGTAGACAATGTACCCTTCGCCCATCATAATTGCCTTGAGTGGTCGCATTTTTAAGTGATGTTTAGTGTTGTTGCTCGGCAGTAGTTTTAGATCCATCCTCGGTGAGGTGACATATGAAAAACACAACGACACAATAACATAGGAATAGCAACACTGGAGCTATAGTCTTTTAGCACAACTTTTGTCAAGCATTAAGGTACCGTCCTCATTGTTTTCAAAACTGTTTAAGCGGTCGTATTAGCGAGACATTCTTATAGTACGTATTTGTTTTGAATTATTATTCTGAATAATCAAACATCGTGTCGAGTGAACTTACTGCTAAGTTCTTACCAATGTACATATTTCGAGTATATATGTTTAGCAACAAGGTTGTGTCTATGCCTTTGCAAACGCCATCGTACAACTATCAATCTCAAAACCCTAATTTGAAAAAACTGACAGATAAACACAAATTCCTAAAGACATTCAATTAGGCCTATTGGTGACCCCTCCTTTTTATCCCAACAAGGCGTGAAAATAACTGTAAACTCATGAAAGGAGCATGTAAAAACTGGCAAAGCCCACTAATACTCTCAAGTTGGGCCATGACATATTCAAATGGTATGTTTAATTCACACTGAACACGCTCAATCAAAATCCGATAAACTGAAGAAGTTTCATACATTGCAACATCTAAGCTGTAAATAATAAATACTTCACTGACGTATCAGAGATACAAATTCGGGACATATGCTAAAGTTTAGACTGCAGTTTACAGACAATAAAACTGCATCACTTTATTATCACGAAACTGTGTTGTACTTCTCATGATCATTGTAAAACGGATTCGTGATAGAAGTTTGACCATAAAATAGATAGGACTCCATAAACATGTAGCAAATCCCTGGCTTATGTAGTGAAATAACATGGTACATGCATATCTGTATATAGCTCCTTTCTCTTTGGATTAACATTTTCATTCCTATGGCACACTGCAAAATTTGTTTTTAAAATGTAATGGTTAGCATCATATGAGCAAATACGTTTATCAGAGCAACAGATAAATATGCGTACTCAAATCCTGATCATGTTTTAATTTACGTATATTATCAAGAGCTCTTGTTTATCATGAAATAGTTTCCTAATGTTATTAAATGTTCAACAGGATATGTGCCTATGGCATGCACATAATCATCTGGGTGTCTGTATGCATCAAACGCTTTAATAGTGGTACTAATTATTTGCTTAGCGAGAGAGTCAGCCAGTATAATTCTACTGGACATGCAGTTTTGGGTCTGTTTGGCATCTAGACTTTGGTATGAAGTGATCGTGCGAAAGAAAATAAACCTATAGACAATTTAATGGTATGCTTCCTAATTGTGGAGCTTGGACTGATCCCCGCCAACTGAACACAGATGCTAGACATGGTGATGGAACATGTCGCACAAGAGAAATAAAGCCTGACTATGTGGTAGCAAAATGCAGACAGTGGTTTCCAAACATGGAAGAAATCAATATATGGGTCATAAATGGGAGTGATGCCTATATTCAGTTGAAATTGTATCAGCTTTGTAAAATACTGGAGACCTATATGAGTTGTCTTCTTTGAATAAAACATTGTATTGCCAATTAAACTTGCCACACTGTTTACCGCCCCTATGGAAGGGCCTGCATGTAGTGTTGGTCTAAACATATATGCGTATGATGTTTTGTTGGCACAGTTTTGAAATACGTCAGTACTCATGGGTATCTTTAACATAATGTAAATGACGTTGTTGGAGATGTCATTCTCAAGAGCGACTAACCCTTGTCTTGCTGAGTTTGAAACTACGTTTCTCTTTGTTTACCCATGTCGTCTTGTATATTTACATACATCTTCACTGTCTACAAATATTTCTCTGTACAAATTACTGTGGTGGAGTGCACTGGTTGCACAATCAGCATGTATATAGTGCAGACCCTGATAAGACAGCTCCTACAGGAACTGTCTCATCAGGGTCTTCACTATTTACAGGTAGGTATATTGACGTGAACATCAACAGCACATTTACACTGCTGCGGGGCGGATGAGTGATTACCTGTGCAATCAGTTTGGATCCAGATGTGACACCGCGAACTCTTAGTCTTAACAGGATCCAATCTGTATGATACACCGCTTGCATGTGAGTAAACAAAATGATAACAGCTTGAAATTTGAAAATGTTGTGGTTGAAGCTTTGTGTAAAATTACTGGCTTAGCAGACAAACAATTAATTGGTCTTAGTGTACCTTAATCTTAGCGTGACAACGTCAAGCCTTTATATTTACATTCAGAATGTAACGTCTTTATACAGTAATGTATATCTAATACGATCACTCAAATGTCGTCTAATTATCGATGTTAAAGCAGGTAGTAGTTTTTGCAGGACGTAAGTCATGCAGAAACCTCACTTATGAAGCTTTCTACAATACTTTCGCTCTGCATTAACCCTTTCATCGCAAATGTCGCAAAAATGCACCACGACAAATAGTGCAGTCCTACTATATGCGGCGTCTTATCAGGGACTTCGTTTTTTGTCTCAAACTCTATTTCTATATTTGTGATTTATTCCTTTGAGATTTCTATTTATTTATCTCATTTCCGTTTTTAACAAATGATTTAACAAAAATGGTTTGCAGACGACAATTAGAAGTTTGGCGCCGAAAGGGTTAAACAGCTGTCTGCTTTTACATATTCCTATATTAATACCTCATGTGGTCGCATTAGCGAGTCCCTACTGTATTAACTAGTTTATTCATATAAACGCCCTTTTGGACGCATTTGCAAACACAGTAGACCCAAATTAGACGGCTAACGTCAGACCAGGGTCTGCTCTGTTTGCTTTTGACATGTTATAGATCTGATTCTACAGCTTATGTCAAAGCAAAAAACAATCTTTAAAATAATTACATGATAACAGTGCATGGTGTCATTATTTTTACAAGAATATTAAGCAGGGAATCCCTAGTCTCTACTTGCAGTATGTTTTTAAAATGTCCAATGATTACATAAATAATTGTCTATATCCCGAAAGCAGGTATATCACAAGAAAAAACAATCGAATAAATACTTCCATGTGTTTGATACACTATTCGGCCATGTATTAGTATTCATTCGGCTCGCGTTTTAATTTCGTTACATGTTCGACTAAGGTCGATAATATTTTGTTGAGGAAAAAAATGTATCGATCAATGAAAACGGTTTATTTTGTATCACAGGGGATTTTTTTACATAAGTTTAAATGGCAATATTCATAATAATGATTGAACATAACAACTACAAAGTTTGCTGATATTGTTGAAAATATTATTTCATTGTAGAGAATTTCTCGTTAACTGAGTGGTACTGAGTGGTATCGACTGTGGTTTATTTTCCGATAAATCTTTCTAAGACTTGTTCCAACTGTGTTGTTCGAGTATTCATAAGCGCGTAATAAGATACAAATGCCATATTTAAGAACTAGTTACTCAATGACATGTGGCAAATTGTACTGGATTAATGTTTGATCATAGCTTTATCAGATGTAAGAAAAGTTTTTAGATAAATATCTGAATTAGCTACTATGATACATTCATCTATTAGTGTCTGCTTGTGTGTATAATCGAAAAAAAACCACATTGAAAGTCATACAAATATAACGACGCTGTGCTGAAAAAAACTCCTATAATGAAAATCACTACTTTTCGGGAGAAGCCAAAAACTGATTATTTTTATGAATTCGTCTTTATGTGACAAATAAGGTCTATATTAAAACACAAATTAATAGATAAAACTTCATTTATTTTGTCATAAATAAAACTTTATTTTTTCTCTCATTTGGTAAGACGACTTTTTAAATGTACGATATTTTTGTACCAAGTTTTGTTCACCTTATGTATATACGAGCTTTTACCACTTGTACGATATTTCATCGTTTATTTTTCATCCGGCGATCATGATATACGACAATTTCATTTCACTTGAGTTTAAGCTATGTAACTTCACACACAAAGAAAAGGACAGACCAATGCTCTATGTACCACAATACATGCACTAACCTAATCTTCATGTGCTTTGATATGTTTGTCATTGCTCCGCATGCTTGAAGAGTAAAGTTTATACGAGGTTTTGATATTGAAAAATTCAGACCAATAAATATACTAGGTTTAGTCACGGGTGATCTTTGACTCATTTCATTGGTCGGTTGCGCTGAGATTTTGACAGGATGTTGGCATTGTACATTTAAATCAGAAATCGTGAAGAAACGATTTTCGGCCAAAATAGATATACGAGGTTTTTGTCAGCACAGCGATGTAATAAATAACTTATATGAGCAACTACTTCTAGTACAGTAAAACATAGTTAATGCGGTCATATAATTATACCCCCACAAACAGAGTTTGAGGGGGGTATACTGGAATCAGCCTGTCGGTCGGTCGTCGGTCGGGCGGTCGGTCGGTCGGTCGGTCGGTCGGTTGGTCGGTCGGTCTGTCTGCAAAATCTTGTACGGCGAACTCCTCCTTCAGTTTCAACCCGATTCACTTGACACTTGGCATAATTGTTAATCAGGAGTAGTAGATGTGCAAGACACAAATTTCAGGTCTCTGTGACCTTGACCTTTGGCCTTGAAATTGGTCTTGAAATTGGCAGGCAAAAGCTTGTACTTTGAACTCCTCCTTCACATTCAACCTGATTCACTTGATACTTGGCATAAATGTTACTCAGGAGTAGTAGATGTGCAAGACACAAATTTCAGGTCTCTGTGACCTTGACCTTGACCTTTGGCCTTGAAATTGGTCTTGAAATTGGCAGGCAAAATCTTGTACTTTGAACTCCTCCTTCAATTTCAACCTGATTCACTTGATACTTGGCATAAATGTTACGCAGGAGTAGTAGATGTGCAAGACACAAATTTCAGGTCTCTGTGACCTTGACCTTGACCTTTGGTCTTGAAATTGGTCTTGAAATTGGCAGGCAAAATCTTGTACTTTGAACTCCTCCTTCAATTTCAACCTGATTCACTTGATACTTGGCATAAATGTTACTCAGGAGTAGTAGATGTGCAAGACACAAATTTAAAATCTCTGTGACCTTGACCTTTGGTCTTGAAATTGGTCTTAAAATTGGCAAGCAAAATCTTGTACGGCAAACTCCTCCTTCACTTTAAACCTGATTCATTTGATACTTGGCATAAATGTTACTCAGGAGTAGTAGATGTGCAAGACACAAATTTCAGGTCTCTGTGACCTTGACCTTGACCTTTGGCCTTGAAATTGGCAGGCAAAATCTTGTACTTTGAACTCCTCCTTCAATTTCAACCTGATTCACTTGATACTTGGCATAAATTACAGAATTTTCTCTATTTGAACTTTGGGTATTTTTGTTATTTGGTCCTGTTACATGTTCAAAACTTGGATTTGCAATCAAGGCTGCCGTGTGGGGGTATTCATCACCTTTAGTGATAGTTCTAGTTTATTAACCCTTCGCTTGCTATTCGCGTCAATATACGTACCTGTAAATAGTGAAGACCCAGATGAGACAGCTCCTGCAGGAGATGTCTCATCAGGGTCTGCACTATTTACAAGTTGATTATGCAACCAGTGCACTCAACACTCAAGCGAAATACTTGTACTCAGTGAAGATATAATTATGTTATTATACGTCAAGGCATGGCTAAAGAAAGAGAAATGTTATTTTAAAATTCAGCATGAGAAGGGTTAATATACAGGTCGGTAAAAGCAGGTGGATATTAATGCAGGGCAAACGGAACGTAAAATGCTCCTATAGTACATGTAGCTTCTTGTATAAGATGCATCAGATATTTTATATTCTAGAATCATACTTATTTTAAGTGGTCGTATTAACCCTTTCCTTCGTGAATAGTTATGTAACATATCATGCCGTCATGGATATTAATTAGATTAATTTGCTATAAAAGCACTTGGGCACAAGACTGTTTCGCCATGGAAGAAACTGGATAATTATATCCATGTTATATCATAAGCAAACAGGAGCCGTCTGATCTGGGTCTTCTCTGTTTACGAAGGCGTAGGGAGGCTTTTTATGGAGAAAAGGTTTAACGAGACTACTGTACCTACCTTCACAATTATACAATGCTCCCTCTCTACAACAACTTTGGGATACGAAGATTGTATGTGTTGTTCAGAGGGAGTTGTTATAGGGAGGGAAAATCAAACATAATTAACTTGTTTGCAGATCCCCAGATAAGGTGTATTTCGAGAACTAAAACCGTAATGCCTCAATCAAACCATATGTTGTGACTACTCTTTAGAATCGTCACAAAGTGACGATTCTAAAGAGTGGTCACAACATAGGGTGGAAGCATAAAGAAAATACGATGGAAAAAAGTTGTTTCTTGAGCAGTGTTGTTTCGGAAACAGTGACATGCGTTGTTGTAAGGAAGGAATCGTTATTGAGAGGGCCGTTGTACGGAGGGAGCACTGCATACTTGAATTGACAGTAGATTACTCGTATCCTTGTGTGAAATACGAATCGTTGCTACGTCATAAACCAAAATATTTAGAGTGGTGGTGCGGTGGTCTAGTGGAAACGCGCTTGACTACAAATCCGGATGTCCGGAGTTCAGATCCCTGTACTTCCCGGAAATTTCAGAGACGCTTTTCTGTGTCTTCCACCCACAGCGAGTCTGAGAAAACTGTCTATGGAGCTTGGAGTGCATGAAAAGTAGTCAATAACCCACATTGACTTGTGACACGGCTTGTCACAATAAGTCTAAACGAGCCTAGTCATGATTGGAAAAGAGCTCTGTGTGTGGGATAAATGATGAGTAGATTCCACCAGCATATGAAGAGGTAGTATATCCAAACATGAGTGCCATTACTAGGAGGGACAACTCGGATAGAAAACTGTGGAGACGAAATCATGAATAAACATGTACGACACTGAGTACGAGTATCCATGGAACGAGTACGACGCATAGCGGTGAGTCAGCTGAGGGGATTGTGGGTGACGGGCAAAACTCGGACATGAATACGCCGCAGGCAGGGAAAAACAACAAAAACAGCAGCAACAATTATTTAAATACGCCGCAGGCAGGGAAAAACAACAAAAACAATAACAACAAATATTTAAAGTTTATTACACATTATTGAGCCCCATATTGAATTGTTTTGGACGAGTTCACAGTTGTGATAAGCTATATTGGACGAGACAGAGTCAAATCTAATATGTCTTTCCACAGCACTGTACGAGTACAGTGCATTTCAGTACGTGACGGACTGCACAATGACCTCTTTATTTTACACCAGCTGTTAAGCTATTTTTAATACGTGTACATGCATAGTTTGTGTGCGTAAAGCGAGGTAATTTGTCCAGTTCGTTGCCAGCCAGACTTTGCATATCTCTAATAGTTGCATGTAATGTATGCATCAAATTGCCAAGTTCTTTTTTCATTTATAATAAATGTTGTTTGACCACGCTGGGTTGCTGATGATAACTGACGAGTTTTTCCGCCTCGTGGCGAGTCCAATTTGGAATTGAACAATATGGGTGTATGGTGGACTGTCAGTTGACACAAATTTCTGTGAGCTGATGGTTTACATCTACAGTTGAACCACGATAGCTCGAGCTTCAAAGGACCATACACATTAGTTCGAGATAACAGATGTTCGAGTTATCCTAGTTCTTATTTGAACAATATCTCAATTTCACAGCTTAATGCAGGTCTAAAGTAACACTGAACTTATGTAGGAGCTTTCAGCATTACTTTCGACATGCATTAAGCTGTCACGCGTGTTTCTAAATATGCACAGTGATACGTTTTAGTACAATTCTATATTATAAATGCTGGAAGGACAGAACTTTTAGTTCGAGTTATCCTAAAATTCAAGTTATTCGAGTTCGAGATATCGATGTTCAACTGTATAAGGTGTACAATAAATCCGATATTACATGTATAATACACTACCTTTAATAACATACGATTTCATCAAGTAGCCATATTTTTTGGCGTGTGTTGATATTACAGTGATAAGCTAAATGAAGCATTCGTTGTCGTGAAAGTGCATTGTATATGTCTTTTCGTCTGCTTTTATTTGCCGATTACAAAATGTAAAATGGTACAGGTATAACTTGATATTAACTTATTTGTAAGATAGTTCGTAATCAACTTAAGGATAAAGCGTCGTCTCTGATTTTCGATCCCAGCTTGCACTATAGGTAGCCGTTAACCTTTAGCCTGCTGCCGGCGGACCTTTACAATCAGTTTGGATTCAGATGAGACACCGTCGCCTCACCGGGATCCATTTTTTATGGCGTTCGGAACGCCATATACTAGTCGGTCTCTTTACGGCAACGAGTTCACTTGTCTAGTGAACATGCGCAAGACAAAATAGTTTTCTTCAAGTCTGCACTAGTTTGGTTGTAAAATGTTCATGTATTTGTTTACTCTTCATGTATTTAATAATAATTCGCTGTGTGAGATAATTACTACTAATCTACACAAAGATAAACTTTTTAAAAGTCTTGAATTTTAATAAACTCCAAGTACGTCGATGCTCCAGAGTGGGCCCTGTACTTTAATCGGAAGAAGAAGACGCGAACGAATATTTTTACCGTAGTTTTCGCAACACCTTGGCGTTCTAAAGCAGAAGGAATATAGCCGAGGTTTCCGATTGCATTTTTATACACATTCGTAACTGATTAGCATATAGACCTACATCTTCAGCCAATCAAACTACCTTTTGCATCGTATTCGGTCATTTCCGTTTGACCCGTACTCAAAATTAGAAATAGGAAGTTTCATAAAGGACAAGGTCAAAGAAATCTAAAATAATCAACCAATGAAATTCGGAATTCCCATATACACATTTATCACGCATCGAACAGCGTGTTTTGACTATGGCACCCAACCTCAACACAAGTCTAAGTCTTACAAGAAGTAAAACCGTAAAAACACGGGGTTCTATCGGCTTATCAAAGTAAGTATTAAAATCAGAGTCTCTTCTATGTATCGTGTAACCGCCGAGTCGCCGACACTGTCGTTTGCTCAAGACGTTTGTGTCGTGTAAAAGCGAAAGTAGGTAGCAATTTGTTGAAATGTCTTTCCCAGCTTACAACTCTACTTCTGACTGTAGTTCTGAATTTGAGTTTCATCAGGTTCCAAAAAACTACCGTAATTGTATGTACATGTATGGATCTACTTAGTAATTAAAAATAAAAACAGTCTACCTTCAAATTTGTAAGCGGACTACATTTATTCAAAATAAACGAGTGCTGAACATGGAAAAATAAATGTTATGTGTAAGAATTAGTTGAACAAAAAATGTAGGATTATAGGTAGCCTTTGTATCATTTTGACGTTGTGCTTCAGTTTTCGCATCAGCTTTGGACATGAAAGCATTAATTGACCCTTTACTTCATGAATATTCATATAAGAAATAATGACATTATGAATATAATTAAGATATTCTTTTGCCATAGTAGAAACTAGAAGCATGTCTGTATATAAACAGCAGATCATGAGATGGCTCCTTTTGTTTCAGTCTGTCATATTTTTATGCTCCCAATCAAGGGGGGCTGACTTTGTTGGTTTGTTGGCTTGGCTCAAACTTTAATGTTGGCAATAACTTTGTAGCCATTGCACATACATACTTCAAACCTGGCATGTCTATGCAACTTACAGAGGGGAACAGTTTTATTGTTTTATTTTTTTTTTGGAAAGGGGGGGGGGTGAGAGGGGTGCTTATTAAATTCAAGGTTATATTACAGTTAAATGTCACATTACGGGTCAAATTTACATTTGTCACAATCAGGGGCATAGTGTTTCGCAAAAATGTGTTGTTATTAATACTGTTATCAATTCCAAGACGTTATTGTTATTAAAGTGTACATCAATTCCCCCCCTTACACATAACATCCATATCAAACCCGAACGCCATTATGGCCATTCAGGCCTTTGATTTTGACAGACTGATTACAAGTTGATAGGTAAATTGATTATAGTTTTAATTTTGAAAATGTAGAGGGTCGAAAATGTGTGAATATCATTTCTCTGTATGCTAAAGGTTAACCTTGTACAAGAAGCGTCCTTGCGACCATCATTAACAGGGTAGTACCCGGACTATTTTATCAGGTATCAGGATAATGTGAATGTATGCGGTACAATGATATGGGTTTATGGCGTGATATAAGTACAGTAAAACCTCTCTATAACGGCCAATAAATTACATCAAGTAATTTGTGTTAAAGCAAGTGGCTGCTTAAAGCAAGGTGAAAGTAAAACAGAACGCTCCAGTAGGAGCGTTCTGTTTTACTGTCACCTTGCTTTCAGCAGACACCTGCCCTAAATACCAACTTATTTACAGAATTTAGTGGCCGTTATAGAGAGGTTTTACTGTATGTTTCTAAAATCACACAAACAAGCAGGAACGCACGCAAGCACGTGCTCGTACATGCACGCAAGAACACATATATAGGCACGCACCTTACACTCAGACACATATTCCCATGATGTGTTTATCTGACTTTTTGTCTTGCAATGGACGTTTTTTGTTCTACTGTTAACCATTTGACAAGATATGGCGTTATATATGAAATACGTATAAAAAATGAAACAGGTATAAGATAGTTATCAGTTTGTTATAAGCCCATGGCATTACGTGTCTAGAATAACACAATATCAATTACATTTGACATAGGGTACAATCAAACATTTTGCACAAGCTGTTTGGTTACGCAGACATGTTCGGTTTTGCCTTATTATCAAGCACGTTTTAGAACGCGTACAAAACATTGAACTAATGATTA
The DNA here is from genome assembly GCA_963576725.1 of Azorinus chamasolen. NCBI lineage: Eukaryota > Metazoa > Mollusca > Bivalvia > Cardiida > Solecurtidae > Azorinus > Azorinus chamasolen. Next base: position 65,993,294 of record OY755239.1, on the reverse strand, counting down.
ATGTATTACCAGCATGTCGTATTTTTCTTTATAATTCGCTTAATGTTATTAAAATGGTGTGATGCGTTGGTTATAAATATTACCGGGTTCTAGGGTGAATAACTGAAATAAACATATCTCACCACAACCCACACATATCACTTATAATTGTATTAATTGAAATTTTTAGGCTTGGCATGAGAAATATGTGTCTGTATGGCTTTGCGAAGAGTGGATATAGAGATGGGGTGACTGATCACTGCCACACGCATTGACACACACACGTTGTTGTGTAATTAAACCCTTTCCCTGATGGATATTCATGTAGGAAATAATTACGTCAGGGATATTAATAAGATTATTTTGTATAATGGCATATGAAAACAGGTAATTTTGGCTCATGTAGAAGCTGTAGAATCTGTTCTATAATTACACCCTAAGCAAACGGAGCAGACCCTGATCAGACGGCTCCTATAAAAACCGTCTGATCTGGGTCTACTCTGTTTGCAGATGCGCGAGAATGCGCATACATTTAGGAACGGGTTAAGAGGCGAACCTACACACAGTGTATATCCGTTTCACAATGTTTATCTTGCTCTACATTGCTTTCAAACTCAAATAAATTTCCTTGCAAGACGTGGCTCACTGTTTCTTTTCACAGTTGATATCCGTTATTTTAATGAGACATGTTTATAGCTGTAACGGTAATTCAGAACGTAGCATCTGTACATCTGTAAAATTTTAATAATTTTTCATTGTTTTGTCCCGACAATTACTCTTTATCTACTAGTTCAAACGACTTGAAACTTCATTATAGAACAAACATGTTAATAGAAAGTGTCATGCATAATGACCATATCTCTAGCATCAATATTTTTTTGAGTTATTCCCCTTTTTCATACTTTTTTGTCCGGAAAATAACTCTTTATCTAATGGTTCAAATTCAACTAATGGTGAAACTTCACATATGGAACAGGCATGATGGGAGGAAGTGCCATGCACAAGGGCCTTAACTTTAGCATGAATAATTTTGGAGTTATCCCCTTTTTCATATTGTTTTTCTTATGTCTTTTACAAATACCATTCAGGTTGGTTATGTTTATACCATGGTCAACTACACCATGGGTGGGTGGTCAGAGGATGTTTGCTTTTTAATCCGGTGGGAGACTCAAGTTTTGCATAACAATACAACATTAACTTGTTTCTTCTGTGCACTGTCGTTTGAATTCATTGGAACGTCACCAGGTGCACAATATATCTTGTTCCGTCTAATTGGACCATTTAATGCCGTTAGCTAAATCGAGAACGTATTAAAACATATATGGAAAATTTAATTTGTTTATGCAAAGTAAGAAAATAATACATTGAATATTACACTTTTGAGAGTGGGAAGCCATTGAAAGACTCGTGGAATATTTGTACAAATTGCATAAATGACTGCTGAATCGTTACATCCACAGCAACAACCATTTTTCTCAATTCAATATTAATGTTTTCTATTTAAAGCACCATGCGTCAATGTGTATATCTGCATGATGCATAAATAGAAGACTAATAATTATTGTTAACCAAAACTAATTCAAGATGCAATACTAGTATCCCTCAAATTTAATTTATACGACCTTTCTGACTATACAGTAAAACCTCTCTTAACCGGAATTCTAGTAAAGAAAAACTTAGATATTTTAGGCATGTGAATGCTTAATGCAGAGTGAAAGTCATGCAGAAAGCTCCTCTAGGAGCTTTCTGCATGACTTCCATCCTGCATTAAGCTGCCACCTGTCTCCAAGGCCGATATTTATACTAAATTTAACGTCCGGTTAAGAGAGGTTTTACTGTAGTAGAACATGTCCTAAGCAGCCATTGTCCTAAAAAGCAGGTGGTTGCTTAATCCAGGGCGAAGGTAATGCAGAGAGCTCCTGTATTAGTTACCTGCATTATTTTGCACCTGTATTAAGCGACAACATATCTCACAGACCCATATACTTATTATTAATACTCAATTCCGAATTGCTGAGAGCTGTCATATAGCATGTCCGCATAAGTGTGTATATAGCATGAAGGCCAGCGAACATTTCACTCTCATGAATTCAACCGTAAACAACTGTACCAAAAAACACGTAAAAATTTAAACGATTGGAATAACAAAAAAGCCACACAAGCTACAAAGATAACACCGGCCTTTGTAAATACAGTTAGAAAACACATGTATCGAACAATATGCATAGCGGACTTGAATCCGTGCTCTTGCAAAATCATTCTATAAGATAGTTCATAAATCGAGTCGGATATATCGACGTATCAATGCACTCTGACAATTTGGGTAGGGAATGGGACAGCTTTTATTGAAACTGTGAAAGGCAAGATGTTATTCTACTCAAGGAACAAATCCGTAGACAGGTACGTTTTATAAGAAAGGGTTTTAGTGCTTAGCATGTTGAAAATGTAAGGGATGGAATCTGCTACATTCGAATCGTTGTCTCTGGGTATAAATACACATACATAGCGGACAGATATAAAAAACAAATGATCAGGATGATGGGGAACTGGTCGAATGTATGGATTTAGAGGTGAAACTATTGCATGGCGCATTGCCACAGTGCTGTATAAGTAATGGGTTGCATTTTTTACTGAGGTACTGAATATTACTGTGCATATTCTATGCATTTGTGAATAAGAAGTTCAAACAAAATGTTCGTTTTATTTACTTTGATTTCTCCTTCAGTTTACTCTAAAGTGAACATTGGCTAAATTGCTAAGATACGTGTATTAACTTCTTTAGAATATATTCCGTATATCCTTATCGGAATTCTGAACACACATCTGTAGAACTAGAATTGCGTATTCAATTATATATGATAACTACAAGATCATGTTAAAAGTCTTGTCATAGCTTCCGTTCATTTCAGGTGTTTTTCAACAATGATATAGGCTTGCAGAAAGCCTCTGGTGATGAAGCGCAAAAGAATACTCGATCGCTGTGCTGTCTGGCCGACTGTGGTGTTTCCTGTATGACTCATATATTTATGTCTGGCAACATGGTGAACATAATCAGTGGCAGTGCTGGACTCTCTAGTCTTTACACAAAACATTTGTATGTACTACAGCGAACATGCTTGATATCGCCATAGTAGTGCTTTGATATTTACCTGACACGTAAAAAGAACACCGAGCTGGCCCTTAATGTACAGGAACCGGGTAGTTATGCCTTTTCAAACAGTGTATATACAGATCAAAGGACTCCTGATTGAGACCTTTGATCAGGGTCTGAACTATTTGTTATAAAATGTCATTTTCTTCTGTGATCAATTTTTCATGCATTTTCAAAACAACAGTTGATTAATGAGAAATGTTGTAGCTTGCTTCACTGTTTTAAGCAATACCTTTCGACCTATTTTTGCTTATCGATTAAGCAGTATGTGTATAGTGAGGGGGTTGTGGGTATGTTCAATTGGCATATGGATCTAAATAGTATACATGCAAAGGTTAAATACAGGCCCAAACACGATTGTGCATTATTTAACGAGTCGTTAACGAGGAAACCGATAAAAGAACTAGGCGTGTCGAGATGCTATTCAATTATATAAAATTACTTATACGCACCCACTACATGTTTTACAGATAATGTTAAACTGGATTAATTTCCCATTGCCAGCGCGTATGATGTTCATATATAATCTATTTGATATACTGATGTGTGAATTATGATAAATATTCTATAGCGATATATCCCTCCAGACACGTGAGTTGTCCTAGATATTGGTAAGGGGGAAAAGCACTGATATTAACCTTCACTCCATAAATACACATTTCTACGCATTTGCGAACAAAGTAGACCCAGATCAGACGGGTCTTAAAAGAGCCACCAGAACCGGGTCTGCTCTGGTTGTGTATGAATCAATATACGTATGAGTGTCTGCCATGGCCAACACTTCATGATGTCATTGTTTTATTTCATGAATATTCATAAAGTCAAGTGTTAAACTTAAAATGTGGAAGACATATGTGGGATAAATGTTTTCATAATATAGAACTTACTCAGTATATAATACAAGCATGTTACAACATGTTTCTACATATTGATTATTATTATTATTATTATACCACATTTATATAGCGCTCTTTTCATAAAGGTTATGTGCGTTCAAAAGCGCTTCACAAATATATATTTGATGTACATATTTAGGAGTCAGCATATACCACCTTCTAAATCAGAAAAAACGGGTTTCTTTTATAAATGTCTTATGTCTAAGAACAACCGAATGGAAACAACTACCGTGTGATTTCTACTAGTACCGATTTTCCAAGCAGAAGTATACAGTAGTGAATTAAATACAATGATATGGATAATGAAATTTCAAGACAGTTAGAACGATACAATTGCATTCAGAAATGTTCGCACATAATTCTCTCAAAAGGAACCAAAATCTACTTTGATTAAATACAGTAAAATCTCGAGTATCCGCTTTTTCTGTATGGAAGAATGTAGAACCTTTAGGCAAGTGGCTGCTAAATGTATGATGAAAGTTATACAGAAAGCCACTAGAGGAGCTTTCTGCATGACTTTTACCATGCATTAAGCTACCACCTATCTTAAAGATAAATAATAATACGTATTTTAGTGTTCGAATAATCGAGATTCTATTGTATATGTAATATAGGTGGAGGCATTTTGTCTCTTTGGATACATCTCTTGTTCTCATGTCAAACATTACCAGTGGTATGCACGTGACTTTAAATGTGAACAAGTTTTACATAACTATGGAGTATTCGACAGACTTTACAAGATGGCTTAGATGAACACACTTTGCAATATCTGGAATTTTTAATATAAAATGTATTTGTTGCATTTTCATTTAATTGTTGTCACTTTTCTCGAAAGAAAAATATAAGTTTTGTTTTGCGGTGATTAACTAAGTCAAACCCCCATGACATATTTTCTCATGATCCATTTTTCGAAGTGGCCACACGATATTCATAATTAAATCATAAAGACTAAAACACACAAACTGAATATCTGTTAGATGTTTATTTCCCCATTGGTGTCCAGTGTCCCTTAACAAGGGCATGGACAAAGAGTGTAGACTCAGATCGGATGGTCATCGGAGGAGTGATCTGATCAGGTTATACACTGTTTCCTGATCCCGTTCATGTCAGTGGCTTATACCAGCAAACATACTGTTTGCCTTGACTCGTTAACAGGAGACATGTATGGGATCCAAAATAATATCTTAACGCGTTTTCGTTATATAATATTGGAATAAATGGGTGCATGTGCATATCTGAGTACCGCCCCCTCTCGGTCAATTACTGCTGTAAGAGCAATGTGGATATACGCTGTGCGTCTTATTCTGTCATGACAGTATTTACTTGTCACCAATAAACTTATAATATTGGGTAATAATGAAATCCAGTTGAACTTCAATATCTTGAATTTCAAAGGATTATACAAATTACTTCAAGATAATAGACTTTCAAAACATCCGATTTTTAATCTGAACACATTCACAGCTTAACTCTTTCCCTCATATAAACAAGTTTTCACACCTTTGCAAACAGAATATACCCAGATCAGCACATTTTGCTAGTGGAATTTGATAGATCTGTTTCTAAACCTTCTAAAATGGCTAGAATGCTCCACCTTCCATATGTCATTATAACTAATATGTCCATGAATATTAAGTAGGTAATGAAATTTGTATTAAACATATAACAGGGAAAGGGTTAATACAGGTACAAAATAGTGATTGAAGCCCCTTTCTACCTGAATTAAGCTGCCACATCTGTCTAGATTTGCGTTGTGATGCATTTACAACAGCTGTGTATTGTAAATTTTGGAAGGACCTAACTTTTACCTCGAGTTATCCCTGTGTTCCAGTTATACAAGTTCGAGATATTGAAGTTCAACTGAACTTCTAAAATTGTACTGCATTTATGTAGCTTAGGTGACCCTACATTCGCCTTAGTATATTTTGTATTCAGAATTTAATAAAGGCATTGGTTATTTTCTTGGAGTACGGCATTTACTTCGCCCTAGTTGACCCTAAAGTAGGTTATGTAATAAACTGAAGCATTTCAAGAGTGATTCGGCGTACCAGATTAACTGAATTTCCGTACGGTTTCCTTTATATGGGATTTAATCAAATAATGGAGGCATGGATATTTACGGTGTGTAATAAAACATGATTGTAATCCCTTCTTTAATCATACGTTCAATTCTCAGTCAAAACTTTACAAGTCATTGATACTTGTGTTTAACTTTCTTGAATTATTTAATCAGAATATTGCAATTACGATTGAAAATTAAGACGTTAGAACCATGTACTATATTTTCTGATCAATAGCATTACTCAATCGTTCAATTAACCCTTCAGGGTCCATGCTTATAAAACATTTTAGTTGTGTCTGAGTTCGTTCTCAAGCTTTTGATTGGTCATATTTGAGTTCTCAAGCTTTTGATTGGACAGATTTGTGCCAAAGGCTCAACTCTGACGAATCAAAAACTTGAGAACTAACTCAGACTCAACTAAAAGTTTTATAAGCATGGATACTGAACCTGACAGATAAGTCTGCTCAAATCTTACCTGTTACCGTTACAAATGCAAGCTTTCTCTGATATGTTCAATCTCTTAAGAAACTTTTGACTGTTGTCAAAGTTCTTGGAATCTATTGAGACACCAAACGGTACTATGCCTGTATACACGTTGTTTGCAATGCAAGCCATGTAGCGCTTAGACTTAACATTGTTAAAATAGGACCATGCTAAGGCCAGTTCAGGTTACATAACCAATAAATGTCAATATCCTGGTTATTGTTGCAACATGTTCTCAATTTAAACTATGAGACTGAATTTATGAACATACTTTCTCTAAAATGTGTTTATCTTTACAGCCAATCATATAAAATAATTAGGGACAATTATTCAACTAGGGGCGCCGTTTTGAACTGGACAAATGTTTGAATACATGTAACTTGATAAGTTTGATAATAAAATATAAGTATATTAGGAGAGTAAGGCAATGACCTAAGTAGCACGTGTCCCAAATTTCATATTTTAAAAGATGGCCAAAATGCATATTCTATAACTGTGCAGGGTTACCTGAAATAACTTCTTTATTAACGCTTTCAGTGCCAACTTTGTTTTATGCTGGACACAAATGTGTATACTTTCAGTTCAGTAGCTTGTTCGATTTCTTTATTAAATTAATAATCAGGATGACCAACAGTCTGGAGCCTGATGTGATGCCGAGTTAATTGGAGACTCGTCTGGGTCCAGGCGGTTTGCAGATGGTATCCCATAACCGTATCCATGGCACTTACGGGGTTAACGAGGCGTAGCCATTTCTCGTCTGCACTAACAGTACCAGTAACAGTCGGGTAATTTCCACAATCTAACATGTTTTAGCACATGCTTACCGGCCCAACGTAGGGACATTACGCAGGTAGGTGCGTAATGTAAGGCAAATTACTCATAACATATTTGAAACGAAACTGTATAAAAAAAACTGGGGTTGTGCCACTCTCTTTTTCGGAAACGAGGCTTGTCAATGTCAAGTATCCAAATAGACCGTTGCAACCGATATGTAGATAGCCCGACATAGGTCGATTTAATTTTTTCACTCACCATCCTGATTTATTCTAAAAGGGGAATTATATTGCCTTGCAATGTGGAAAAGCGTAGGAATTAGCCAACATATAATAGTAAACAACGTCATATTATGATATTGACATTTCGTGAGATATACTCTTATTAAGCATTGGAACACATTAACCATTTTACATACAAACAGCTCTATGCATGAAATAAAAAAAATGAAGGTAAAGAAATACTTAAAGCAAGAAATACTTAAAGCAATAAGGAGGCTATTTACCCTTTGCTTTTTCGCATGTGTATATGGCTACAAAGCTTGTCCGCTCAGGAATGCGAAATAAAACGTTTCCGGGTTAGTTGTTGTAGTGGCATGCACGATTCTTTTGATTCGGTTGATAATGAATTGTTACTCATCATGAGATGGAGAATCAAAGTGCATGCAGTGTGCATATTTGGTTCGATATAAATATATAATATCTACAGTCATGGAATTATCGAAGTGTAGTTATACACATAACAAACAGATTGGTTTGCTTTTACGAAGTGTAAGGGGATGACATCCATGAATGACATTTACAATATTATATTCATTATCTGTTAACACAATCTTTTAGCATCAAAGTACGTCAAATGGTTAATATGTTACTTTGCATTGCACCTCGTTCGGGCACCTCACGTTCTATTTATCTTGTTCTAATTCAAGGGTAAAACCGTACCCCATACTATCACAATATTTAGATTAAGGTTCGCTGATGTGTGTGCCATAGAATTCATTGTCCGCTGATTGTGTCACTTTGTACATTACTCAATTTTGGTAGGCGTTTTCGGTGATGTCGACTTGTATTTTGTTTTTTGTTAAAATATGGTTGCAGTTGGGACGACGCCACTGGTATTTAACATTTCCTGTAGGAGTCGTCTGATCAGGGTCTGCTCTGTTTGCTTATTTAATTTGATAGAGCTGTTTTTTGTGTTTCTCAGATGGCTTAAATGTTCAAACTGCCATATTTCATTACAATTATTTTGACCTTAAATATTCAGTACTGAGTAGGTATTTAAATTTTGAATACACACTGGACAGGGAAAGGGTTTCGTAATATAAATTCAGTTTAATCTCTATTGACACCGATGAGCTGTTATTCTACTGTTTTGCATATTACGAGAGTAACATGCTTAATGACTTCGAAATGACAGTCTGTATTCGGAACTTTGATTTTGAAGCACGGCGTAATACTTTGCAGCATACGCTAACACGAGCATGACGAAGAAACTTCCCAACAACGTTGTGTATATTATAAGGGTTAACGAAATGATGGGTTATTGTTAGATCTTTTGGTTACGCTATTAATTGGTTCACCATGTTGTGTTTTTCTAATATGTACTAGTTTTCTGTTGATTTGTCACTGAAGTCACTCCAATGTAATTCAGATAAATGTTCAGCTGAAATCATACGATAAGTGTTTTAAATACCATGTTTATGTCAGCCACCTAAAGTGTATATTTCCGTAACTATCACGTGGGTGATTTATCTTATTATTATTACAGATATTGGATCTTTGGAGAAATATCTGTTTCGGTTTAGAATTTTAAAAGTGTTATGAACGACCGTTTCCGGATCAATTGGCTATACAAACAAGTATGCATATCCTACAAATGGCACCAAACTTATAATGTTGACCTTTGACCTGATGTGATTTTGACCTTTACCTACTGCTCTTTATCCGGAGGGGTTATCTACTCATAATAACCAAACTTCATACTTAATATGATGGCTCTAGTTGAAAAGGTCGATGCTTATTAATATTCGAAAAACATTTGATCTACGGACAGACCAACGAACAAATGAGCTGACATACCGACCATCATGTGCAATTGATTTTACCACCTCTCTTACCTTAACGCATTCCTCTTAGGCTATTTTTAGACCCGACCTATTTGAAAAGATATACTGAAAAGGAGCATTAACTATAGAAAAGGAGAATTTTAGAACGTGTAGTTTTGAAACAATTGTGATAAATAGAGCATTTCATAGAGACGCCAAAATGGGGAGGGAATGTGTTAAAAAGGTTCGATACACTAAGCAATGTACCCTTACTCTATCATTTAGCTACATTAACACTGGAAAATACATACCGTTAACGTTACAGAATATGTACAATTTAAGGAGTCTGAGTACTGCGGTGTGCAGTGCTTATAAATGTATTGATGTTGGCGGTTCTTGTCGACAAGTGAAACTATGTATTTAAAATGTACGTGGAATATCAAAAGTAGTACCAATCATAATTGCATCTTAAGCATACCAAAATACATCAAATATACGCCGTTAATATTTTCTAAGAAACAAGCTTCTAGGATGCGTTCAAACGCATATCTTTATCAAAGTTGCCCTATGTTAAACATGGCATTAATCTGCCTTTGATTATGAATATACATACATATATGAGAATGTTTTACTGTAAGTGTGAATATCTAAGGTAAAACTGGTTTTGACATGCTTGGGGTATACTCTTGTTATGTAACTCATTTCGGGTGGTGGTTGGGGATTTTTACATATGTCTAACCACAGTATGCTAGTTCATAAATGTATCAGATATTACCATATTGATAAAAGACGTAGTGTCAAATATCTACAGCAAACATTGACCACTTGTTGTTATTTAAATAAAGCTGAAACAAACACGTTCATTCGATTTTCCTTTTTCCAGATGAAGGGTCACATATAAAGGTGGCACACTGCTAGAGATGGTGCGCGTGTTGTACATTGCTGGGGAACAGTAATTCACTATGCATTCCATTTTACTAGAACAACGCCACGTTGAGTTCTTACACCAAACATTTTACCGTTTTATAATGAATTCGCCAGTGGTAAACCTTGCAGTTTCATTTAAACGCCATGGTATCGAATAAATTGCATTCTAAAGAGACGCCGAGTTAGTCGGCGTCTCATTGGGATGTAAACTGCTTGCACAGGTTATCAATCACCCTCCCGAAGCAGCCTAAAGGTTGTTATTAGTTTTGAAAATTGAATACTTCTTAAGCCGGTGCTAGAGACATGAGTTGTGTCGCACTTTCATTTACCACTCACGAACAGACTCAGTAAATCCGAGTCTGCAATTTTCTCTCTTCGCATTGCTACTTTTGCTTTCGAAGGATCTCCCACTATATTAACTAAATGTAGGTAGTACTACATTGCTTATTAACATAATGGACGTGGACATAAAATTAGTATAAATATTGGTCTTGGAGACATGTCGAAGCTTAATGCAGGGCGAAAGGCATGCAGAAAGATCATATGGGAGCTTTCTGCATGACTTTCACCCTGCAGTCATCTGCCTAAAAGTCTATGGATTATTCTGTACTGGAATTCCGGTTGAGATAAGGTTTCACTGTATTCATATATTGGTTTTCTAGTCCTACATATATCACAAAATAAATATATTCAAATAGGTTGTTCGCACAAACATATCGTAGCTATTAGAACAATCTTCAGAAAGTTTATGATGTTGTTTAAACAATTACCCTGTGAGCTATTTAGTAAGTATTCTCAGCTTTCTAAAATAGGTGACAGTTTCACTGAAGTCACTGATGTGTTTAGGCCATAAATCATTCTCATTAATAATGTAAGCCTGACATGTGTTATTGATGTACAGGTACCTATACAGTGAATGATTCACAGACAATTGTGATGATTGTAAAGATGTATTCGTTCAAGTTAAAAGTGTTAAGAGAGTAAACCCCTACAAAAGAAATGAACCAACAAAAAGAAACAAAACAGGACATGTAAATAAAACAGAACACACCGAAACAAGTTATGGATTCACCTGATTATATTGAATATTGACTTGTCAAACATAATGTCATTAATGATAAATAGCTCGTAGTATCGCTAAAGAGATTGCTATAATACAGCAATGTTTTAATACAGCAATAGTCTTGCTGATATAAGTACAACTAACAACTCTAAAGCGAGACAGAGGTTAAATTATGTATCTATAAATCCGGTGGTAGCAGAACACAGTGGATAGTAATGCAGTAGGCTCCCATAAAATGTAGCTGGCCACGTATTGCTTTAGTGCACTGCGTGTAATAAGCAACCATCTGTTTTAAAGGCGCCCATATTTATTAGTAAAGTAGTCGCTAGAGCTGTGTGTTACTATATTTTATCACGTCTTCAAATAATACTTTTCTCATTGCCACTTCCTCAATAACTTCTATGATTAGTACTCTATGAAGGCGACCTCTTAAATCCAGAAACGGAAGGAGAACGTCAGATATCTGTACTATTTCGTTTTTGTCGTACCCTTTATTACTTTTATACAGTTACTCTGTTTGCAGCTAAATCATTGAGTACACTAGGGAAAGGGACACAGTTTGTCCGCTTAAATGTTTTCGTTATACATGCACTTTATCACTGCATTTGCCATCGCTGTTTGTTGTAGATTAGTCGGAGAGTGGATACGTTTATTTACACTGTCTTTTAGGGTGGGAATGGAATAAGTGTGAGTTTGGGCGCCCAAAAACCTGTGTACCCCCCCCCCCCAGTGAATTTGTCACTGACCGTTCCAAGACGGTACTTCCACCTTCCCCCTATTGTATGTTTGTTTTGTCTTTGTGTGTCTCTTGATATTTTTATAGTTATGTACATTTGCTGTGTCATTGTGTTGCTGTTCGGGCGGCTGTTTGTTCTGTATGTGGTGTTTCCTGCATGACTCATTTTTGTACTTGTACTCATTGATATAGTATGGTATGCTAATATAGAAACCCGATTTAAGTTTTCCTTATTTTAAGGGAAATATCTTCATGTTATACAGCGCCGATATATTGTGAGGGAATAGTATACATTTGTTTGGGTCTATACATGTAATAATTGTTTGTAAAACAATGTTGATATCAGTCGTTGATGGTTAAAGAGCAACACTTAACTCAACAATGTACTCACGCATAATACCGTCCCCTATCAATTTACGATGTTATTTGTATTATTGTCATCCATGAATCTAAAACTGTATTTGACACAAAGCATACAGCTTATATCAAGTACTATCAAAGCATATAGAAATCATTAAGTTTCAAATAGGTACTAGCCAGCATTAATTTATGCAATTGCCATATCTGACTCAAAACCTATGAAAATACTGACTAGTCCATGTCATTATCTTTGAAAGTTACAAGTAAAATATAAGTTGTTCACGAATAGTTTTCTTGTTGCATATGAGGGATATATCACGGCCAATAGTTCTCTTGTCGCCAAGGTGACTCCAGTTATTACCAATCATAATTTGTGGAATACACCCCTTTTATAAATATCTGGATAATGGAATCAACTTTCTGGTAATAGCCGCCAATCTGGAGATCGCTTATAGTGTATTGTTCATTTTGTATTAAAAAGTTTAATTATGCCTGTAAATATCAAATTAATCACAAATGGTATTCACATCGTGTATGCAGATCGTTGGAGAACGTTTCATATTCAGATTGAATATTAACTTTAACCCTTCCCCTTATGTAAGCGCATTTTGACGCATCTGCAAACAGAGAAGACCCAGATCAGACGGCTCCTATAGGAGCCGTCTGATCAGGGCCTGCTTTGTTTGCTTATGGTGTAATATAGATCAGATTGTACAGCTTCTGCCAGAGGCAAAAATTTCTTGTGTTCATATGCCATTATAAAACATAATCTTATTAATATTCATGACGTCATTATTTCCTATATGGAAAGGGTTAATGGTCAGTTATAATGGTCCACGCAATGCCGCTGCTTATGTGGTCCAAAACGTGACTCGAACATGTCGAAATGCTTGGAAGATTTAACGACTATAGGTTACAATCGGAACATAAACGAATGGGAGAATCTGAACTACCGTTCAAATGTCAATAAGGAAAGCAAAATCATATCTAGTGACTAGTGCTATTTTATAAAGTACTTCATGTCACCAATTGCCGATTTCTAAAAGATACGTAGAATAGTATCAATCTATAATCTGTATTATACGCTATTATATACGTTTGACTAAGATCAACGAACAACACTTGTAAACGCCTATATGTCCAAACGTCAGTGGATATCAGCTGTGCATAGGCTTTAAATCTCTTTAAATTGTTTAAAAACTAGACATTGTAACAAAATTAATTTATTTGGATCGTTGAATATCATCAAGAATTAAACTCCTTGCAGAAAATAATATAATATATATTTTTGTCATTTTTGGTTTAGACTGTTATTGCTCATATCTTCATATCAAGAGTTAGTTTGTATAATGGTATAAAATTTATTTAATGTCTTTATTTTTCTGTGTATAATTGTGCCATTAACCATTGCGGTCTTGTCGGTTGATGCAATAAGTGAACATTATAATTCAATATAAAATACATCTGAAGACAGATCCCGTACAAATTCAGTTATAAGAATACGGTAAAACTCCTCTAACACGGACGTTAAATTTGGTATAAATATCGGTCTTGGGTATGGTCTTGGGTATAGATGGCAGCTTAATACAGTGTGAAAGTCGTGCAGAAAGCTCATCTATGAGCTTTATGTATGACTTTCACCCTGAATTAAGCAGCCGCCTGCCTAAATATATCCTACTTCTTCTCTACCAGAATTCCGGTTTAGAGGGGTTTCACTGTAGTCGATTTAACATTATTATCGGAAACAATTTTAATGCCCAATGGATACCTGTTCTACTATTTTGAGTTAGGTTTCTATTTCAAGGTATTGGTTATGAATTCCGATAATTTGAAAGCAATTCGAAAAGAAAAAAATGCAGATTCGGGTTTTTTGAGTATTATCCTGAACATTACTTAATAGTGCAACAATGCTCACGTCCCCTAGCAGCGGCTTAAGCGGTATTCAATTTTCAAACCCAAAAGCACTGAAATTGATGATCCCGAAATATCAATTATCTGAACAATTTGGGCCAAAGAGTGTACTGTCAATCTTGTGAATGAGAAAGTTACTGAACAATTGAATAGTGTTTTGACACTTTCCCTTTACATGTATAACATATTTTATTTGGAAATATGAACGTCAATTATCATCTTGTGTGTGTGTCAGTGTGTCTGTGTGTGCATGTGTTTGTGGTTGCGTATTACTTGCTTTCGATCGATGCTTTGGTGATGGTTGCCTCTTGTGTGTTGCTTTTCCTGCTTGACGTTACTATTTTTAATTTATATGTACAACAGTGTTGTTTGTGTAGTGTGGCGGCCGTGAAACGACTCTTCGTACAATCAATCAATATAGTTTGCATAATCTTGCATGAATTGCGCTGCATTCAATGCGCTTTTTTACGCCTTAATACCATACTTTGCACTTCATTGTGGTTTCGGTACTCAGCGACATATTGTGTCACTTTTTATTTCCTTTTTAAGATGAATGCCATTTGTGATTTCTTTATTGTTACTTTACCTTACTTGTTTTTCTTACTTTGTACCCGTTCAATGCTGTCCTTCTTATCCTTATATTCTACTTTATTTCTTTCGTCGTAACCGCTAGAATGTTTGTAATTATTTACATGACTTTTGTTTTAGTTACATATTTATACTTATTTTAGTCTACCTATAATTATGTTGTTTTTTACGGAAGGTGTTGAAAATACTACAAATACAATGAAAAGTCTCCCAATACCGAACATTAAAAACTTAAACCGTGTTGTTATATTTTCTGGTCCTTTGGGATAATAAGTTTTGATGTATAAGTTTTGAAAATTGAATACGGCTTAAGCCTGTGCTAGGGGGCGTGAGTTGTGTTGCACTTTTAATTGCTACTCATGAACAGACTCAATACAACCGAGTCTGCATTTTTTTTCTTTGGCATTGCCATTTTTTGCTTTCTTTCGAAGGAGCACCCACTTTCAGAATATTTTCACTCTGTGTCTGCTTTTCAGATTCCTCATAGTTTCCAATTACTACAGTCGACAGTTTGAATAAAACCTCGAAAACTGTCTTCTGCTTCGTCATTTTATGTTCCTTTATATGCTATTAATAACGTTTTTCATAATGGGCCTAACGTCGTTCTGTCTCCTTTAAAGCAATCTATCCTTTGTTATAGTAAAGGTGCATGTATGAGTCATGCAGGAAACACCGCATACAAAACACGCAACCGCCCAAACAGCACCACAACGACAAACAGCAAATGTACATGTATATTAAAGACACAAAGAGATGTACGGACATAACAAACAAACAATAGGGGGGATGGAAGTACCGCCTTGGAACGGTCAGTGACAAATACCACTGGGGTTTTAAACCGGTTTAAGGGCGCCCAACCTCACACTTATTCCATCCCCACCCTTAAAGACAAACAGTGTAAATAAACGTACCCCTCTCTGACTTATCTACAACAACCGCGATGGCAAATACAAATTTCACATTATTTGATCAAAAGACATAGAGTATATCCAATAATTACAATGTGCAATAGCAAGAGGTGTATGTGTTGTAATTTTGTTATTTCTACTAGATCAACCATTTAAACTCTTGTAAGTGGTAGAGTGTTTAGCATGAAAATTAATTCTGACGTAGGCTGAAATTCGTCTAATATTATATATGTTCTAATTTGAAAATGTGGTGGTACTCAGTATGTTTCCCAGAAGGTCACTCTTTAAAAACAAAGTTTCGTGGACATAGTTACCAACTACCGGATCAAACAAGTTTGCAATTGTCTTTACCAGTATTTCGTCATACAGGGCATTCTTTCAAATGTTACGGTTCAACCTGTAGTACAAATTTATTATGATTCTAACACCAGTAGCAGTTTTAAATCTAAAGCTCGATTTATCACAGAGCTAGACTGGATAAAGAAATAACAAACACCTTTTCCTTTGGGCTTGAATAACAACATTTACAAAAGTGGTAATATCCTAGCATCGATATTTTCTCAGTACTTTAAATTAGTAAACGTAAAAGCAGATCACATGGTAAACGTAGAAATGGTAATATTAAGCGTAAATTACGTCTTAATATGTCTATTCATGATTTACTCGTTTTATCACAGAGCTAGACTGGGTAAGGAAGTTACAAACACCTTTTCCTTTGGACCTGAATGATAACATTTACCAAAGCGGCAATATCCAAGCATCGATATTTTCTCTATATTTTCTATTCGGAAACGTAAAAGTAGATAACATGGTAGACGTAGACATGGTAATATTAAGCGTAAATTACGCCGTAGTATGTCTATTCATGATTTACATACCATTTTTAAACAAACTGGCAAACATTCTATGTTATCTTGTTTATCATCTTTACCCTTTTCCTGTCTCAGGTCTATAGACGAAGAGGTTGATAAAATCTATATGCGTACAGATCCGTTAATTAATACTGCCTCACTTATACAAAGTTACACACAGCATGTTCTTCGTTGATTTTGACGCTTGTCGAACTCATATTGCGGAAGCTATTCTAGAATTCTGCATCAAATGGTGTCGACGAGAACATGCTGTTGTTAATGCCCTTTCGGATTGGAAGAAATGTATTTATGATATTTTTGATACGCGTATTGCTTTTTACATATCAAATTACCAGCTTTTACCGCCTCGACCTAGAGTTACATTTCGCTATTTGAAGAAGAAAAACATTTCTTATATTTATTCAAATTATGTCCTTGATCCTGCTGACAAGGCATCAAATAATGTAATCATTATTTGAAGATTGTATTATGTTGATGTTTCACAAACATAATATATATTACAGTTCATACCCCTGATAAAGTTATAGTCTCGGAACATATTAAACTATCTACTATGTACTGGATTCACTCCTTTAAGGCGCGTTTTTTGCTAATTCTAGTTTTTTGTACTTCTACTAAACTATCCAAACTTTTGACGTCGTGTTTTACTACTATCAAAAAACATGTAAAACGTTACTGTGATACAATATATGCAAATTCTAGTATTAATGTGTTTTGGTCCATAAATATTCAACTGATATTTTAACTGTTGAACATGAACTGTACAACTGTTCTTCATTGAGCTCTTATGATTTATCTACACTCTATACTGCTCTACCTCACCATCTTATAAAGGATAAACTGATTAAATTAATAGGAAACACATTTGCCAGAGAAAACAAAATGTTCCTTGCTTCTAATGTTCATTCTTTTCGATTCAGTCGTTGAACATTACACAACGTGTCGTGATGTTTGTAGATCTCTAACGTTTCTTTTAGATAACATATGTGTGTGCTATGGGGATCCCATATATCGTCAAGCTGTTGGTATACCAATGGCAGATTTGTTTTGGTTTTGCTATGAGAGGAATTTGAGGCTAAGCTTAAAACCTGATACACAATCTGATATTGTTAATGCTTTTGATAAAAAATCTACGTATTTAGACGCCATTTTGAATTTGGATAATCCTTATTTTGAAACTATGGTTTCTTCTATTTACCCAATAGAACTTTTTTTAAACAAAGCGAATCGATCCGACATTATTGCTTCCTGTTTTAGATTTGAATCTTTCAACCACAATTGATACCGTTTCGTCCAAAGTACGATGAAAGGGAATATTTTAATTTCAAAACTGTTAATTAGTCCTTTCTAGATGGAGATGTAACCCGTTCTACATCTTATGGGGTATACTTTCCTCAACATATTCGCTTTGTCCGAACCTGTTCTTTGCTAGAAGATTTCAATTGTATATTGCAACACACTGCATGTTTAGTTATTGACCCCTTTACAGTTAGTAGCTACGCTTACCACTTTTCTTGCGCGATGACAGGCAGAGGGTAGTACTCATTGATGGTATACTCTTAAACCCAGAAAGGGGATGAGCTTACCAGACTCATGTATTGCAATTTCCTTGTCGTGACCTTAACGTCTGCCCTGCAGTTGCTCTGACTTCGGCAAAGTCATTGAGTATATACTTGACGGTCTTTCACAATTGTTGTTATGCTATATTCTACATTTTGTCATGTGTTTACCGTCTTCTATCTTGCGAGGAAGCCCAGCGGGGAAACCTTTATTTATACTGTTTGTTTAGCTAGGGTACCTTTGAGACAAGTGTGAGGGTAGGACGTCCGTAAAACGGTTTAAACCCCCAGTATTGGACTTGCCACTGACCGTTCCACGACGGTACTCTCTTTGTCACCCTTACTTTTATGTTTGTCTGTTGACTTTGTACTTGTGCGTGTGTTCATGTTACAAACTTCATCTCGTATGTGTGTGTCTGTGTGTTTGTGTTTCTGTGTATGTGTGTATGTTTGTGTATTACCTGCTGTTTGGGCGATGGTTGCGTTTTGTTTGTGTTTTTCCTGCTAGACAAGGTATTTCACATCCTGAATTTTATGGTGATGTGATTTACAAACTTCGTAAAATTATCGGACATACCCATTTTCTCACTTTGTTCATCAAATGTATAAAACAATTCATTAAAAAGGGATATGATCCTGTAGTACTACAACATACTGCATGTTTGGTTGTGAACCCTTTTACAGTTGGCAATCACGCTGGCCTCTTTGCATGTAAGCCGACAAGAAAGGTTTAGTACTCTATGAAGGCGACCTCTTAAATCCAGAAATGGAAGGAGAACGTCGGATATCTGTACTGTTTCATTTTTGTCGTACCCTTTATTACATTTCTACAGTTACTCTGTTTGCAGCTCAATCATTGAGTACACTAGCGATAGGTGGATACAGTATGTTCACTTAAATGTTTTTTCGTTATACATGCACTTTACCACTGTATTTGCTGTCGCGGTTGTTGTAGATTAGTCGGAGAGGGGATACGTTTATTTACACTGTTTGTCTTTTAGGATGGGGATGGAATAAGTGTGAGGTTGGGCGCCCATAAACCGGTTTAACCCCCCAGTGACTTTTGTCACTGACCGTTCCAAGGCGGTACTTCCATCTTCATCCTATTGTATGTTTGTTTTGTCTTTGTGCGTCTCTTGTTGTTTTTTCTACTTATGTACATTTGCTGTTTCCTTGTGTTGCTGTTCGGGCGAGTGTTTGTTCTGTATGTGGTGTTTCCTGCACGACTCATTTTTGTACTTTTACTATTTTCCATTAGTTTTACGAGGCTGCAATAGGCATTTATTGTATAACGCCGTTCAGTAAAGAGTCACAAACGCATGGAATAAAAAAATCACGTTGCTGTTATTGCTAGAGAGGGAATAACATAATCCACAGCCCGATATTCGTTCTATCAAGAAGGCCCCAAAACGGTTAAAAGGTAGTTGAACTGCAGAACCGTTAAACCCGATCCAACATCTGTGTTGAGATGTGAATTAGCCGAAACTGAAGACAATATTGCAGAATTGTGTTTGGATAATTCTTCATTAAAATTGGAAGAATATTGTTTGCGATTGTTATTGACAACATTGGCAGTATATTCTATACAACATTTGGAATGAATCATCTTGATAACAACGTCAACCCATAACAGGTATTATCATAGCTTTCGTTCAATGATATGTTGTGCATGATATCTTTGCAAACATTGTGATATAAAAGGTCCTTATATGCTTAACACTATCCTACGTTGTTTTAATGCTCCACTGATTCAGTTGTGTTCATTCGCTGCTCATGAAGACTATTGAAGATTCTATATTCAACTTTGAGAGATTCTGGAGACCAGAAATTGATGAAATTCGAAGTAAACTAAATCATATAAGTTGGAATCGAACGTTATGCATCTAAAAACTAAAGATTTAAAATACCTAATGTAATCCAGTCTAGGAATTCATCTAACAGCTTTTTACCCTCTACCCCACGAATATTCAAGTAAGAAATAATTACATCATGAGTCCTTGACATTGCACACATCATCTTTCCATGATGCGTTTACTGCATTCGTTTGCAGTTGAGCACCGTCACAAAAGGAACTCCAATAGCTCAGAAGCACAAGCGGTCAGGTCACATAGTTTCACATAATTTCGCCACATGTGACTACATGTATGCTCCTTTGCACAGGAGTCTTAATGGATTTAGAGTTATCCTTGGGCAATGAGACAATTCAATAAAATGTGAAATCGCTTTGTTCTCGCGTGCCCGCTAAATCCTGTTTCAAATCTAATTTCGGTTAATCTCTTTTTCATTCGACGATGTCCCGCCAATTAGACCTATTGTGATTGCTGTTACACAATTTGATAAAACAATTGAGTCAAAATAAATCCAATTTCTTCTGGAACTGTATAATCACATAGTTAGCAATTTACTTTCATGGATTTGCCGTTCCAGAAGCAAAACGACTTAAGGCAATCCGTATATCACTTTAATTGCATCTTTGAATTCTATACGCTTGGTAACTTCAAACCAATTGATACAGGTTTGACGTGACGACATCGTTGGCATACATAGATCTCATTTATGGTTTGTTGTAAGGCAACCAAATAGGCAACAATGATGGCTATACACCTAGTGTAGTGTAGGTCAACTAGTCAAGGTGACGAACAATATCTTGCTATTTCTTTATAAACACAAGTATAAATGCACCCGGGGAGCTACGACGGTTCCTGTAGATTTGAGCGCCGCCAATAATATACCTCAATTTCGGTCATTCCTCATTACTGGGTTAAACACAGATTTAGAAAGGACGTTGACGCTTTATGACCTGTTGAGTAGCGCTATTGCAACCAGTTTATTATTGTTTGTACACTAATACACTTACCAAGGATTCACAGCCATGCATAACCACATAATATCTACATAGGGTATTGTAATAAAACCTTAGACCAACGTATGTCAATCGATCAAAACGAACTCGGCATCCCTCTCGTTATATGATTGATTTGAAGCACATTAGAATAGGCTGCATTTACTAAACAAATACATGTAATGCATTTTTTAATTTTATAGTATACATTGACAAGGTCGGTGGTGCTAAGTATTACCCAGAGCAACATATAAAAGTGCGTACCCAAATACTAAAATCGTCATTTCTTCACTAAACTCAATACCGAGACGACCCTAAAGGAAGAACACACTATAGGGTTTGGCGGAAAAAGAAGGAGCTATTTCTTGAAAATGTTTAGATTTACGCAACTTATCTGGACCTCTGTTACCAAATCAGTGTTATACTGCTAATATGCATAGCGTTGTTTTATATCCATGGTGTATACATATCTATAGTGTGTTCTGTTTACGACTTTAGCACTCGAAATCTTAGTTTAACTGAAAAGCTGCTTAAGCAAGGATATACCTATCATAAACTCATATATATTCTGAAACATCGAAATATCTCACTGTTAAGGTGTTCCTGCAGTAATGTAATTCACATTAGGAGTTTTATGTCTATGTGATTTACAAATTTCGTTAAGGTATTGGAGATATCCATTTTCTTACCTTATTCATCAAATATATTAAAACACATTTTAAACGATAGGATCCTATATTACTACAGCACAATACACTGCATATCTGGTTATCAACCCTTTAACAGTTGGCAATTACGACGCTTTAGTACTCTATGAAGATGCCCTCTAACATCCGGAAACGGAAGGAGGACGTTTGATTCTTCTTCTATCTCGTTTATTTTACTTTTGTACATTTACTCTGATTGCAGCTCATTCATTGAGTGCACTAGCGATATGCGGATCAATTTCGGTTCAATTATACTTGTTTTAGTATTACATGCAATTTACCACTGTATTTCCCATCGCGGTTGTTGTAGATTAGTCAAAGATAGGATACGTCTATTTACCTTGCTCGAATTTTCGGATATGGATGGAAAAGTGTAAGGTTTTGCGTCCCTAAACCAGTTTCAATCCCAAGTGACAGTACTTCCCCCGATTTTGTTATCTCCCGACGAAGGGGTGGGGGATATAGTTCTCGCGTTGTCCATGCGTCCTGGTGTCATATCTCAGAAACAGTTTGGAGTTTTCGTTGTGTAAATAATTAGTACTGTGTGTGTCTGTAAGTAACACCTATATTGACCTTCGAACACCAGATTTATGACCTTAAGTTTGTGAAAAATGAACCATTTATTTCTGTGTTGAGCTATTTCTCAGAAACTGTAACGGGTTTTTATTCTATGAAACCTGGTGAAAGTGTTAACCAGCATAAGAACAGGTGACCCTGCAATCATTTTTTTAATCGTTGAACACCAGTGCTATGACCCTTTGTTGCAAAACAATTTAACATATTTGTCCGGCGCCATTTCTCAGAAACTGTTGATAGGTTTCCTACAACTGTTAAGTAGCACGAGGACATGCGGCCCTGCAAGTATCGTTAATGTTGACATCGATTTACTCATAACATACAACTCAACAATAATTTGGTTTCTAGAGTTGGGTTCTGTGTCTGTAGGGGCAATAATGTATAATAAAAATACCTTTCTATAGGAATGTCGGGGAAAGGCTTGACTAACGGTTTGGTAATTTATTTATATGTCCCATATTAGAACGTCAATATGTATCTTACCTAACCACAAACCTTGTTTGTCTACCTTAAAAATCGTGCTAAGAGCGCTTGCCTTTCATTGAACGTTCTGTTAAACATGTCTTTTTAATCAGGGTGGTATTCGAAAGCACGGCCTTTTAAAGAGGACAAACGTAAAATAGTGCGGTTATAGACTTAATATACACTGCTAAACATCTACTGTATTGTCTAGATATATGGCTTATCTGACGCGCATTTTTGCAGAGGATTATAAAATGTTACCTAGTATAGCTCAATAGAGAGTCATAAAATCAGTTGGCTGCCAGATTAGTCAAGTTTCTTTTCAATATGGTACAGTTGATTCTAGGAACATCTCTTTAACCGAGTGGTTAAAGTCGCTGACTTCTGCAACTTTTCACATTGCTAATTTTGCTTTCGAAGGATCTCCCACTTTCAGGATGATATATTTACTTTACAACAACAGGTGTTAAGTGTTTTTGTGGCAGCCGTAATAGTCGCCCCGTACTTCATTATCAGTGTTGTTCTATTCTCTGGTTCTTCGGGAGCATTAGTTTTGAAGTTATTAGTTTCGAAAATTGAATACTGCTTAAGCCGGTGCTAGGGGGGAGGGGGGAGTATTGTTGCACCTTTAATTACTACTCATGAACAGTCTGCAATTTTCTCTTTTCACATTGCTACTTTTGATTTCGAAGGATCTCCCACGTTCAGGATATTTTTACACAACTATACTGGGTTTGGGCACGGTATGTTACTCATTAGTTCGGACAGGGACCTTGTTCTTCCAAGGAACGATGATTACATTGATTGAATAGGTTTAACGCCCGTTGGCAACATTATTTCAGTCATATCAGGCGGACAGATTACCAAACCATCGTTCTTGGGAAGGACCAGCACAAGATCACTATCCTCCGTAAGAAACTGCTACATTTCTCACATAAACGGTCATGACCGGTAGCAGGGTTCGTACCCACGACCCTCTATCAGTGAGAGGTTACAGCGATATTAACCACTCGACCACGGAGTCGGTTTTATGGGCCCGTCACACCATGACGTTCTGGTCAGCGTTCTCTGGCGTTTGAGGAAACGTTGGTAGTCGCCCATGTTCGCTGGGATAGCTCCAGAAGAGCGTTATGTAAACGCTTGTGAACGCTAGTGAACGTCGGTCATTGCCGGGAATCGGCGGAGAACGCTGGTCCGGAAAAAAGTTTTGAACATGCACAAAAGTTCTCACTGAGACCATCGTTCTTCAACGTTTAATTTTAAACGCTGAAAAACGTTTAAGAACGTTAATGGAACGTTTTACTAACGTTCGATGAGCGTTGCACGCGTTCGGATATCGTTAGTAAGTCGTTACTCTAGCGTTACTTGGTTATTACTAATCGTTTGCTTTGCAGTGAACGACTCACTGGCGACCTGTCAACGACCGCTGAACGGTCCTCTAGCGCATGCAGGGTGTGACTAAAGTCAAACGAACGTCAAAACGCTATTCTGTTGTTATTCACACGTTAGTCACACGCTCAACACGCTCGTCTAACGTTCACAAATCGTTCGTTGTGCGCCACTGGCACGTCAGCACACACTAATGGTTTTCAAGGGTATCTTACTTGGTCGCTGTTACACGCTTCTCGCGCGTAACATACACGCTAGTCATGCGTTAGGTACACGTGTATCACACGCCAGATGTGTCATCCTCACTCTAGAACGCTCAAAAATTGAACGATTGAAATGTTCAGAGAACGTTGACCAGAACGTCATGGTGTGACGTCCCCTTTATAAACGATTATTAGGCGTTGCTATTAACCCTTGTTTTTAACCCTCGAAATGAATGTTACCTGAATCGAAACGGTTAAACTCGGAACAACCACCATGAATATAAATGACCACTAAATCCTAAATAAAATCCATTTTTCTCCCTTTCACAGACGCAACTGTGTTATTTCTTCCATGTCAATTTCTATTTTTCTATGAATATAAAAGACTATAAGTCGGACAGACAAATACTGTATTTTAATTAAACTTGAATAATTGTGACATTAAAATAATGTTTAATCCACAATGTATTTGAATTACCGGTCGCTCATGAATACAGCCCAAGCACCTTACGATTTGCTTGTTATTGTATATTTGGCGTATTTGTTTTTTTTTCATTTTCTCGGATAGTCTGCAGAACCGGGTCTGCTGTGCATTATATTATAGTTATCCCACTTAGTGTCTTATTCTACAACCCTAATAACTTATTTCATATGTTCATGTGCATGTATACTCCTCTTCGCATAAATATCGTTCTTGATTTCTTGGTGTGCCACTTGTGCTTTATCTATTTGTTTCATTTCATTGCATTATATTCTTCTGTTGTTTACTTTTTTGATTGACAGTTAAAAAACAATAATCGCCTGTAAATAAACACTCCATGTACTGTTATTATGATTCCTCTGATTACTCGCATATATAACCATTTACGCCATGAATATTCATGTAAGAATTATTAACTTTATGATGATTGAATAGATTAATTGTTATAATGGCTAATAGATACAGGAATATTTGACCATCAAAAAACTGTAGAATCATATATATATATAGTAATATTTATATCATATCGTAAGCAAACAGTGCATAACAGAGACGGATCCAATAGGAGTCGAATGATCTGGGTGTTTGTAAAGGGTTAGAATAGCGTATTTATGGAGTTAACGCATGATTGGGAAATATAGCGTTCCTAGCATTATAAAATGTAAGGAAATGAGCAATCATGATTAATCGAATAAATATGCTTAGTAGTATATGTTATGGGTGAACTAGCTAACTTAAGCTTTTTAGACGATAACATGTCACTATCGTACAACTATTGCTGTCCTACGATGAAATTTTCATATTGCTACTTTTGCTTTCGATGGATCTACTACTTTCAAAAGTTATTTATAGAAATAACCTGAAAATATTCGATTCATTAAACATACCGGATACGTACCCCCATTTGCTTTCACTTGCGATGTAAGTGCTTCATCAATGTTTTATATGATATCAACAGAGAATCTATCAATGCTGATTCATTGTGTACATATTGTCTAATGAATTACTGAAAATTGGGGTGTAAATGCATGTGATATTTGGTGACATTTTGAAAATGTTGAATGTGCTATGCCATGCCACTTCGGGAGTAGACTGGTATGCAATGAACACAATACAAGGCTAGGTGTTTGGTACATGATGTTCGTGACAATATCATATTATTCATAGTGTTTTAGTAAACACCCAAAATACAGCAACATCTATGTTGTAGGCGGTATGGATCAGCCCATAAGGTTATTCATTCTCAATCAGCCGATTGGACGGATTGTAAGCTTGCTCGGAATCTGACCAATTAGATACTTGAGAATGATCTCAGACTCAGAATCTACATAACATTGGACTCTGTTCTTTCTTTTCATTTACTGTCTAGAAAAAATAGAACAGAATTCAAACGTAATTAGGAAATGAAACAGCCCACAGAAACACCATAAGCACAAATGATGTTGGCGCTCACACATATATACATACACATCACCAAACTGCTCCTTGCCTGTTCCACAACCGACATAATAATACAGACAGCGCCGTAAAACTAAACACTAAAGACAAAATAGAGTTTTCATTGTCAATAGCAGAATTTTTTTTAGTATGTCTTTCGCAAGTTACACCATAAAACAAGTCTTGGTTCGTATAGCGGAATATTAACTTACAATGCGTGTCAGATATTCGCAGACAATTTTCGGGGTGAATATCCTTTGTACATAACTAAGGGCTTTTAAAAATGAATTATTCTAATTATTTCAAAATGCGGTATACCTATTTTTCTAGCCCATCACCGTAAGTATTTTTTGTACTTTGTTCCTATAGTTCCTGTTTAGTTTTTTCGATTAATATTTGTGAGCAGAGCTAGTCTTTTCTTGTAATATAGGTTGTTTAAATTCACCATTCTGCCGATAAATATTTGTATAAACGACACGAAATATAGCCGTAATTTATGTTTACGTTAACAAAGACTTCATGCAGGAAATTTTGATACTTTGGGAACACGTACGGAGCAGATAATGCGACTTAAATAAAACTGGGCGACATCAGTGTTCCTATCATACAAAGGATATTCGGAGGTTTGTTCCATTCTTGCAGAGTCAAACTGTATTCGGAGTAACATACAACACTTTAGTTACAGTTACACCTGCCTGAATGTATCAGTATAACAAACCATGTACAGTATGACTTGTCTTTACCGACCATTCACTTTTTCAACATAGGACTCTAAATAACAGGCACAAGACAGGACTTTGGTAATGAAGAAAGGTCAAATAAGAGTTTTCTATTTTACTGTCGAACTGCATTAAGCTACCATCCGTCATGAAACCAATATTTAGACATCTTATAATGGCTGCTTCAGACAGGTTATACTATATAAATTTACGTAAATGAGCTGACTAAAGATAGATATGTCCGGTCACTCCAAACACCATACACCTGTCCAAATACTTTCATACTACAGTGAAGCTCACTTATAACGAACTTGGATATAACGGAATACTGCATATAACAAAACAAAATTTAACAACCCCCCCCCCCTCCAATAAACATATATAACGAAATTTGATATAACGAAATTTGGATATAACGAAAGAAATCAGAGGGTCCCGAGGACTTCGTTATAGATGAGCTTCACTGTATAACGAAAATGATGACCTTAACGAAATTGCAGATATATAATGCTCTTAATACAGGGCATGTGCATGAATGGCAGCAGTATGCGTTAGCGTGGGTTTTAGTGTCGCTAAGGCGTCACTGAGTTTGGCTGTAAAAGAAATTGATGGACTGATGAGATTGGCAAATGAGCATTTGAACAGTAAAATATACCGCACATTGACTTGCACAATTATCTACAAATTATTTTAGTTGGACGACATTGTATCAATAAGTTTGAGTGGAATTCCCGAAAATAGAAAGGCGATTGGTAATAGTGTGTACTAAACATAACGGTATGCGTTACCGTGATTAAACCAATAAAGTTTATTGATATGTAAAGAAGCATGTCTTCATCACCCATAAAGGGACTGTTTCAGTGTATACAGTCAGCGTTGATAAAGGTTGCAATTCTGTTTACACAGACTTAAGACTAAAACGGTATATTTAATGATCTGAAATACTGACTTGAAACATGACTTTAATGTTAAAATCTATAGCGATTTATTTATAATTGTCGCGTTTATGGCTTCGCGTACAAGTGCCGAGGATTTAATGGTACTTGACACTAGCTTTATTTCCATGTCACGACCATAGTTGTAGAAAACACTCAGTACGAATGTTTAAAGTCAGAATTTGCGTTAATTGTATTATGCACGACATTGGCTAATGTAAAGCCGTGTCATATCAAACAATTTCTATATATAGTTTGTATATTAGACAAAAGGTAAAATTGAGAACACAGACATGTAGAATATTGACTCGAGGGGTCACATTTCCATGAGGGGGCATTTTTTCATATACAGTGATCCCTCTCTACAACGACACCCTTTGGGATACGAAGATTGTATGTGTCGTTCAGAGGGAGTGGTTATAGGGAGGGGAAATCAAACATATTTAGCTTGTTTGCAGATCCCCAGAGTGTATTTCGAGAACTAAAACCGTTATGCCTCAATCAAACCCTATGTTGTGACCACTCTTTAGAATCGTCACAACGTGAATATTCTAAAGAGTGGTCACAACATAGGGTTTGATGGAGGCATAAAGAAAATACGATGGAACATTTTCTGGAGCCTTGTTGTTTCGGAAACAGTGATATGCGTTGTTGTATGGAGGAAATAGTTATTGAGAGGGCCGTTGTTGGGAGGGAGCACTGTACTGGCCATATGACCATTCCGACGTACACTCAGAAATTGCACAACATGTGATTACGACGTTGGTCAAAGTAATGTTTTTAACTATTTACTGCTCAACATTTAGGGACAAATCATGAACAGTCATGGATAAATAATGACATTATGAATAAGATTTACATAATTTTATAAGCAGATATAGCTTCTTACTGTCTACAGTTCCTACCCCTATCAATATCTTCCCTGTTTGCAAAGGTGTTAAAATGCG
Organism: Azorinus chamasolen; assembly: GCA_963576725.1. Lineage (NCBI taxonomy): Eukaryota > Metazoa > Mollusca > Bivalvia > Cardiida > Solecurtidae > Azorinus > Azorinus chamasolen. Next base: position 65,964,283 of record OY755239.1, on the reverse strand, counting down.
CCTGTATCGAGTACAGGGTTAAAGTACAACAAAACTCGATGGACAGCATGCGGCAATGATGGTGATGATGGTGACGATGATGATGATGATGATGATGATGATGATGCTTTTGATAATAATGATAATGATGATGATGATGATCATCATCATCATCATGGTGAGGTTACGATCAAAGTTATAATGTATGACGATGGATGGTAATAATGATGGTATTTATTATAATATGCTGGTAATGACTTTGATCAGTTGCAACTACATTGCAGCATAAGACTATCGTCATTTCGTTTAAGAAAAGAACATGTCACAGAAATATAATATCATGTGTTTTGTTTTGCCGGCATTGAACAACTTTAAATTTGGTATAATAAATACTATTCTGAGCCAATTAAATGCATGGTAACTGCAAAACTCGCGATTATATAGTTCATAAATTATGTTTCTTGTGCAAAACATAAAATAGACGAAGATGGATATTACATGTATATACACGTGATTTCCATTTCCATTTTGTATATAAACACACAGAAAGTGGGCACATTTGTTTTATTACAAGAAAGGTTTTGAAAATATGCTGACTATGTTTGAACTGTACGTAGCTGCTCTTAATTAGATAGTAAGTAGAATATATGGTGTAGTGCAAATCAATATTTAATTTACAATGATCTGCATTGTTACACTTATTAAACCTATTATTGCAACCTTTCAGAAGCAAATTCCAACAACGTAAAACATGTACATAAATAAAGTGAAAACTGACCCTGCTGTGAAAAGTCAACTTAGTCGGGTGTACCTTGGACTGATTAAACACATACGTCTTATACGTATTAACCCTTCGCTTGCTATTCACGTCAATATACCTACCTGTAAATAGTGACGACCTAGATGAGACAGCTCCTGCATGATCAGGGTCTGCACTATTTACAAGTTGATTGTGCAACCAATGCACTCCACAGCAGTGATTGCACAGGGAAATACTTATTCACAGTGAAGATATATGTAATTATACAACAGGGCATGGGTAAAGAAGGAGACATGTATTTTAAAATTAAGCAAGCGAAGGGTTAAAACAGACGGATGCTCAATTAAGGACAAATGTCATACAGAACCTTCCCCCCCCCCCCACACACACACCAACCCCTCCAAGCTCTTGCATTGTACTTCAACATGCCTTTTCAACCTTGAATTACCTTCCATTTTATGACGGCCCAGACAGGTTTTTATTAAGACAGGCTTATTTCTGTATGGTTGCAATCAACGCACTCATTCGAAATATTATTGCAGGCATCACCGTACTGTTTTGGATACTTTATATTGATTTATAACACTAAACATATTGCTAATGACTGGTGGCAGCTTATTGCAGGATGGAAGTAATGGAGAAAACTCACCAAAACGTGCTAAATTATGTTTGTATAAATAAATCGGTTTAGAGGGGCTTTACTTTATTAAGGAATGTTGCATTCATTTTGATATTGTGTAGGAAACGTTTTGTAGATTTATTTCACTTATTTAAAAGAGGCATTACTCCCTGCTGAATAAGCTGCATTTAGTTTGTTTACCAATAGTGATTTTAATACAAATAATTTGAAAACACCTATCATGAGGTCGTGTAATGATCGACATAATTATGTTGGTTTCTTTTTTGGTGAATCGGGAAATCTGCTGTAATATTTAGATACTTCCTGGTTCACTCTTTGTATTATTGATCATCAATTACACAAACATGCACGTGCAAAGTATTGCTTGTGCCCTGTAATTATCAGATTAAATAATTTAATAACATATAGAATGAGCATGTGGTGAGTAGCCATGTCCCAATTCCGATGTGAGCCACAGAGAGAGAATGCTAAGCCATTCCAAACAAACCTGACCCTTTCGCATATTATGCGTATATTGACTGGCTTTTCCAATCTGATTGGGGTCAGATCAAAGGCACAGTAACCCGGTTGTACATCAAGAGCCAGATCATATTTTCTCATGGTACATGTTTTCTTTAACAAATTCCCTTCTGAACTATTTTAGACTGAATCTCATTGAATTAATCTACTGAAAAGGGGCATTAATTATAGAAAAGGAGAAACTTAGAATTGAGTAGTTTTGAAACCATTGTAATAAATAAAGCATTTGCTCCTATGGTGAACATGCTCTATTTATCACAATGGTTTCATAGAATGTGTTTTACAGGGGCGCAAAAAGGTGCCAGTAGGAGAGAATGGGTTAAAACCCATTTGTGTGCAGTGTCCCTTAAATAGCAGATATGTAAACAATGTAGAACCAAATCAGAAAGTTCCTGAAGGAGTTCTCTGATGGGAGGCTGCACTGTTTACCGAAACCATCGATGTTCATGGCTTATACAAGCAAATATGCTGTGTTCTGTACCACCGCTTTATGAAAAACGATGGGTTCGGAAGTATGATCTAAACGGATTTTCCTTAAATAATGTGGGAATTAATTGGTTACAAACTTCCAGAATATGCACGGTAAACTTGCTATTTTAGAAATTTCTAACAGTGCGTTTGCAAATTCTGTTATATTGCTTTCATCGGATGAAACACCGTTGCTTCGTTCACTGTTATACAACGCTACGAAACGTATTTTACATATATCCTTGCAGTAGTTATAATATTTGAAGATATATACAGTTGAACTTCGATATCTCAAACATAAAGGGATCATTGAAATTGTTTCGAGATAACATAAGTTTGAATTTTGAATGCGATTCATAACCTGAACAATTTCTCAAGTTCTAGGCTTAAGGCGGGTCTAAAGTAATACTGAAAGTTCATATAAGAGCTTTCAGCATTACTTTCGACCTGAATTAAGCTGTCACATGTGTATCTATATATGCGTAGTGATACATTTTAGATCCATTTTTAAATGTAAATTTTGGAAGGACTGAACTTTTTCTTCGAGTTATCCTGAAGCAATAAACCGTTTTTGGTGTGATAACTTGAATGACATATTTATCGTGAACAAGTGCCAGTGACATTTGACATCAGTTTAATTTATCTCAAAATGTTACTTTTGAAAATATCTTTGTTTTTGTTATTCTATCGTTTCCTTTGGTGTACAATTCACAGAATCATGGCACTCCCATTCATTTGTCGACAAGCAATGAGGTCGTAAACAAACCAATGAAATCCCTGGTGAAAATGAATTCCATTGCTCTAATGAAAATGTTGTATTATTGCTAACTTTACTTACAACTCCGAAATAGTTCAATGCACTTTATTGAACCAGTATGGAAAATTCTTTGCAACCATTTGACTCAGTGTTCTTAACCCTTTCCCTGTTCGATGTTTATTACAAATTTCAATACCTACTGAATATTCATTGACAAAATAGTTATAATGAAATATGGAAGGTGGACCATTGTAGCCATTTTAGAAAATAAAGAAACATATCTACCAATTTCCATAAGCAAACAGATCAGACCCTGATCAGACGGCTCCTATAGGAGCCGTCTGATCTGGGTCTACTCTGTTTGCATGTACGTGAAAACACGTTTATATGAGGGGAAGGGTTGGGATGGAATAAGAGTGAGGTTGGGCGCCCATAAACCTGTTTAACCCCCCCAGTGACTTTTGTCACTGACCGTTCCAAGGCGGTACTTCCATCTTCCTCCTATTGTATGTTTGTTTTGTCTTTGTGCGTCTCTTGTTGTTTTTTCTAGTTATGTACATTTGCTGTTTCCTCGTGTTGCTGTTCGGGCGAGTGTTTGTTCTGTATGTGGTGTTTCCTGCATGACTCATTTTTGTACTTTTAAGTCGTGTAATAGAACGTATCTATATTACCGGTGTTCTCCTTTACCAGACAACAAAACGAATTCGGGATACCATACAACTACGGGATTTTCATAATCAGCCTTCCAATTTATGGATGCGGTATCGACTTCTCTCCTTTAATTCGGGGATTTGTAGAATCCATAAAACACCACAATAGTGATTAATGCACTACCTGCATCTCATACTGCGCCTTTATATCTCGTTTTAACCCGATTGAATTCTTCCTGTAAAGATGTTTTATCCAAATGCAAGGAGCGTTATAAACAATATGAGTATTATCCAAACTGTGTGTGGTATATGATTCACCCCGTTTGTAAACAATATGATATAATATGTCACTCCATAACTAAAGCGGATGATACGATCTGGCATATCGTCTCGGTATCCCATGGATAGAGCGTCGGCTACGAGTGCGAGAGCTTGCGATTTATAACCGCAGCCCTGCGACATTCCAAAGTCGTTAAAGCTTTGCTATATAACATATCAATTATTTATCAACAACTTAGATTAAGCCAGTGCTAGGATTAAACAATGAAGTAATAGGATAATGCGAATTGGTGTGGTATCGTGTCACATGTCTACAATGTGTTGTAACGGTGTATGACAACACTGTATCACCGTATCCGTATGACTGAAAATTGATACTGGGATGATAACACACACTCGACTGCATTATTCCATATTTACTATCATGGAAAGATCAACAGCTTAAGTCTTTCCTCCATAATACGCCTTTCTACACCATTTCAAACAGAGTAGACCCATATCAGATGGCTGACCAGGGTCTGCTCTGTTTGCTTATGCTATAATGTAGATATGATTCTATACTATCTGTCCAAAGCTTCCTGTGTCAATGTGCTATTATGAAATTAACGTAATTAATATCCATGATGGTATTACTTCTCAAATCAATATTCATGGGGTACCTGGTTAACATGTCTGATCTTGAAGCCGTTTATAGATACCGATGTCATTACATAACATATTAAAATAAATATACATATTGAACATTTAGATTGCTGAGCACATCATTTGTACACAACTGCATCCACTACCTTGATCACACTAAAATTTCGGCGATAATCAAAGCCGTAATCAGTGTGTTTAGCAAAATGCAATAACTGTGTCAAACAATTTGGATGCTGATAAAATACCGAGGCAGCAGACTAAAGGTTAATTGATCGAAATGGTACTTTTAATATTTTGACATTCGGTTGTACTACTTTATTTAAATTTGGCAACACACTTTAGGATAGACAAATAATATTTTAAAACTATATATATTCTGAAAATGGGTGATCCCTCGAAAGCAAAAGTAGAAATATTGAGTCTGTTCATGAGTAGTAATGTCTGCCCTGATATACAAAAGCTAATGAGGGTGTATACACCCATGCATTCATTGGTAGTGTGCATATACTGGGTATAGCAATTACGCGAATCTTTACACATATTATTCAATCCTTGACCGAATATGGAGCAATTGCCAAATGTGCATTTTCCGTATTCTGACAAGATTTGTACATACAGTAAATCATTACGTATTCTAGACAAACTATTTCTAAAATACACCTGAAACATCTTAAACTGAATGGCATAAACACATACTGTTTTAGAAACAACTTATGCACCAGGTTCTGTGGCTGTGGAATGTACTTCTGTGATTGAGGAATGTGCACCAGTTCATCTAAGTGTAAATACGTATACATGTAAGTCATTCAGAGAAAAGATTAAAGAAGTGTACGTTATGTTTACCTCATTCAGGATTTATTGGAACATACGAGACATCAATAGGGACAGTGTGAATTATTCATCCACTCATTGTTTACAAAGCAACGCAAAATATTATCACTAGCGTCTATGTCAGAGATACTTATATTATTTTTTTTCATTTATGATATAGCAAAACATACAATGGCTATAGGTTAAAAAAGAGAAATGCAGTAGGAGAAACTGACTATTCATTATTGTGTTTCAATCAATGCAAATGCAGCAATAGTTCAACAGTTTTCAATATCGATGTACGTGAAAAAATGCTGCGACCGGTACAAATGAACTACTAATAACATGATTGCTGCTTAGCCTGTCAGGAACTATGCAAATCATCATTTAGCATATACGCCAATATAGTTGGTTAATGTTCCTTTTCGTACCAGCGTAAAGATGAAGCTTACAAGAGCGATACATGTAAAATAAATCTGGGTCCATGCTTATAAAGCTTTTAGTTGAGTCTGAGTTTCGATCTCAGGCTTTTGATTGGTCAGATTTGAGTTCTCAAGCTTTTGATTGGTCAGATTTGAGCCAAAGGCTCAAATCTGACCAATCAAAAGCTTGAGAACGATCTCAGACTCAACTAAAAGCTTTATAAGCATGGACCCTGGTCTAAATCAAATAAGCAGCATAAACTAATATAAGATATAATTATGTTCGTGTCATGTTGTTATTGAATTAGCAACAAACCTTCCACATATACATTAAATTATCAAATGCAATGGCATAAAGCCATTTTCTAAGACATTCTAAGAATGTCTATTTTTATGGCAGGTTGTGAATTGTTGCAAGGATTAAATTAACATTTTAATGACATAGGTACAAACTTCTGTTTTTACTCGGGAGATCAAAAACTGTGCAGCAAATGATTTCATAAAAGAAGGAAATTACAAATTATAAGCGTGTCAGATCAAATGCAATAGCCTCATTAATCTTTATCAAAGTAAATATAGAGTATGTAAGACTTTTACTCGTATGCCTTCACGCTGATTCCTAGGATACACAGTTTTAACACTATATATTTCAATTGAACCAGTTAATCATACTGCTTGTCTTGGAACGAAACATAATATTATACCATCTTCGTATGACGTTGATAAAAGTGAATCTTACTTTTGAGGAAGCCTGTTAGTGATATGAAAGAGGTACTTTAGCTTTCCTGTAATCTACTTAACTGCAGTGTAGCATGGGTATGTTGCTGCCAGCACATAGATTATTGTTAGTATACCACCTTATTATGTAACATGTGAAATATCAAGTATTTTCCTGGCACCCTATTACATATAAGTATTCACATAAATCGATGCCAATAAATGAATATACGTTTTACATTGCAGACACCTATTTTACTGGAAATCTTTGACGAAATTCTCTAAAATGTTTCTTAGTTTAGGAACATGTTTGCAAATGTCTTCGGGAATATATATATATATATATTTGGATGACTTTTGAAGATCTGAATACCCTTTTTAACGAAATGTTTTAGAAAATGCTTTTGCAAACAAAGTAGACCCAGATCAGACATCTGGTCAGGGTCTGCAGTTTGCTTATGATATGATAATAAATATGTCTCTACTTTCCGAAAATGCCAAAAATGCTTCTGTATATATGCCATTATTTAATTAAATAGATATAAGGTCGCAGTTTAGTGCAAGAATTGGTATTTGTCTCGTGTTTTAATTTTGCATAAACGTTTGATTTGGCTGTTGCCACCGAAGCAACACAAATGTATTTTATACTGCGAACGCCAACTTTCTTAAAATGTAGCTACAGTAAAAACAGTTTGGATCCAGATTAGACGCCGAGTTACTCGGCGTCCCATCTTTGCATACGCACCTTGAACATTTAGCATTCAAAGGTTGAAAGCGTCGTGACCGTTGCAAACGGTTTGTTATAGTTTCTACATATTGTTTTACATTGCTTGAAATTATAGTTTTGATATATTACAAAATTATATCATGTTGTATACAGGAACTTATATATTAAGCGCCTTTCGTTATATGATTTTTTAAAAGGTAATTATTGGTATTGTTAGTTTGTATATGATGGTGGCCATTGGTTTGCAGGTTTGTAGTGACCGTGTCAATTTCGGTGGAGTTGGAGGGGGATATTGCGAACATAGGAAACCCCAGTTATAAGACGTATAAAACAATTATTCATAGGCTTACAACTGAATTAAAATATGTAAACTAACAGAAAACACGGGGTTTAACACTGTTGCTTTCGTAATTACCTAATCATTATGGACTAAATCTAAGCATAGTTCTTTTTACTGCCTACTAAGATTTCTACTAAGATTAAAAGTAAACAAAACGGATATAAAAGCGTGCATATTAAATGAATACATTATGGTGCATTGTTTCAACACTAGACCTTAGCCGTTATTTAAGAAACTAGACGTAGATAAATAAATTTCAATTGTTTTAAATCTAGGTAACATTCCTCTGTTGCCCAGACGTTGTGTTGGTTTCATAAAGCTCCAACGATAGCTTAAAGTATTTAAATCAATGCAATTTACACTAATATATCTGAATATGGAATATCTAAATTTTGACTTAAAGGCACATGCTCAAACGTTCTGAATATACAGTGCCAAACTAGTGTATGTCTTTATAGACGAGTCATACATGTAAAAGTACAAAAATGAGTCATGCAGGAAACACCACATACAGAACAAACAGTCGCCCGAACAGCAACACGAGGAAACAGCAAATGTACATAACTATAAAAACATCAAGAGACGCACAAAGACAAAACAAACATACAATAAGTCAAAAGTCAAAAGTCAAAACATGATATGAAAGAACCAAGACAACAGCATACATATTATGAATTTATGTTTGCATTGAATGTTTTATGCACTACATCAACACTCACACTGCATATTCATGGAGTAAAGTGTTTACTATTTCCCGCTGTAATAAATTAACATATGCCCAAGTATGGATCTAGTACAGATGTAACTACTTTAATTTCGTTCGGGAGTTTGAGGAACTATAGACCGAGAGGCAAGGAGCTTCGGATGAGATTGTATAAACCGAGACCCGGTGTATCAGTGCTTTACACTAGGCATCTAAGAGTACCAGATAATTATATCGATAATAAGAGTATGATATCGCACCCTGCTGTCTCTGTATCCTCTACCCTCTCTTTGGAGGGTCCACTTAGGCCATAATGAGCATAAATGAACGTAAATCAACACAAACACACATGCTTGGATCCTGATAAAATGCCGTGTACTCATTTGGATCTAAGTTGCTTGTATTTGCCAGACAATTGGAAGTCAAGTAACCGGATAAGGGTTAACCCTTCTCTTGTTGTTCACGTCAATATACGAACCTGTAAATAATGAAGATCCTGATGAGACTGCTCCTGCAAAGCTGTCTCATCAGGGTCTGCACTATTTTCAAGGTGAGTGTGCAACCAGTGCACTCCACAGCAGTAATTGCACAGTGAACTATTTGTAGATGGTGCAGATATATGTAATTATACAACGGGATATGGGTAAAGAAGGAGAAATGTTAGAGAAGGGTTAATGTTTAATGTGCATCATGTTGGCGCATAAGGAACAATGGATGCAGTAAGCTGTCAGATGAATGTGGCGTGTGCGCTTCCTGTTCAACAAATCGGACGTTCTAGGCAACAGGGAGAGTGAGAACAGGATGTAATAAATATAATTTTCAACCGGCATAAATTGTGGTGGCTGATTTTGTTAAACCCTGTGGCAATATTTCAGGCTCACAATAATGAGCAATGTGACAGGTCTGTCATATTGTACAACAATTTATGTATGTGTAAAAAGGCACGTCACAATCGCCATGACATATTGTATTTCAATTTAAAAATAATTGTGGCTGCAGGCAGACCTATTTCAAAGAGAATATCAATAGTTTGGAGTTTTTTATTTTTCTATTGCACTATGCTTGGTACCATCCAAAACAAATGCAATGTTATATGAAAATGAAAGCTTATCACAAAAATAATTACAAAACATATACGAGTTGTTCATTATTTAACTCTTTACTCTATACAAAGCTACAGATAAAGTTGTGTACTCAAATACATTTCTTCACCAAGTCCTATGTTATGACCAGTCATAGAAGAGACGATTCGAAAGAGTAATCACAACATAGGGTCTGGTGCGGAATTGTTTTAATATAGGCTACTACTACGCTTATTAACACATTTGCAAACACAGTAGACCTAGATCAGACAGGTTATGTAGGAACCGTCTGATCAGCGTATGCGCTGTTTGTTTATGCAGTTGTTAGTATCTTATTCTAAAGTTTTTTACCAGAGTCGGCACTTATTGTTCATGTGCCATGGCATGTATTAATGCAAAGCTAATCAATATGTACGCATACATTATTTCTTACGTCAATATATAATATAGTAAAGAGTTAACTAAATTTTAAAATGCAATTTCAAGGTCGTTATAATTACCTCAATTAGTTATCTTATTACTACGTTAATGTATGCACGAAACATACGATTTTATGCTGCACAATCATTTTCTTAGCAATTCAGTTTCATACATCCTTAAGCTACAGAATGATTCAAATTGACTCCTCTCATTCTTAATATTTTGATTAAACAATCAAATGTATTACAATGTATTGCTGAAGAAAATGATTTTTATGACAAAGAATGCAGTCTCCGTCGGGAACCTTTAGATCTGGGTCTACACTGTTTGCAAATATCTAATATACTCGGTTAGCACATATTAATGGTTATAGCCGTCAGTATGAATCATGAGTATCAATTCAACTAAGAAAGCATTGCAACATTTACATGCTTAACAGATTTATAATATATCATTCAAGCGCTGTAGGTTTGTCTGTAGCTACCGTCAGTCCCGTCTATCGCTCGACTGAATTATTGTTAGTCTGGTAAACGATGAATACAAATTGCATTAATGAACATTGTATGTTACAAGTGAGTGAGTGAAATATTGAGTTGGGTTTAAGTTAGATAATAGTACGAACCAACCTTAAATCTCTCCGCGATAGACAGTGTGATAACTCCGGTTATGCAGGCATTGTGTTAAGTTAGGACTTTTGTAGCGTAACTTGGGATTAATGCAAGACATACCGAAGGATTACAACGACAAATCAACTATATATTTTAAAATGTTAATCATGAATACAAATTGTATAGCGTTAGCAAATTATTTTTACTCCATTGTTCACCCATTACGTGTTCAAAATTCAAGCTATTGGCTATGTGTATGCCAAAATGCGATCTTGGTGTCAAACAATTTGTATTCTCATCTAGATCCAGACTGTTTGCAAAAGTATTCACTTATCCGACCTCTGCAGGCTAAAGGATAATGTTATTATACATCTGGCGAGCAACGTCACATTTACCTTCACCATTATTGTCTATCTTTTTTTCAATAATACACTTCGACATTTATTCTCTTTCCTTAACCTCTAGCCTGTTGAGCAAATTAATTTTGCTTTTTTTTTCACCTACTACATATTAAAAATCCTGGCTATAATGTCAACCCTTTCTCGTGATTTAATTAAAGATAAATTTACTAACGTAATCCAGAAAGTATTTACCAGAGAAAAAAACATTAGTTTTTGCATGTAATGCAGAAAAAAGCTTTCTTTACTGACGAGCAAATGGAATATTCCACCAATCAGACTTGCTCCGAAGTTTGCGAATCACTTCTTCTGGATAACATATTTGTACGTTATGGGAATGCTGTATAACGTCAGGTGATTGGTATTCCTATGGGTACGAATTGTGCACCACTAGTCGCCGATTTGTTTTTGTACTGCTATGAGAGAGATTTCATGTTACGTTTTAATCCACAATCACAAGAAGATGTTATAAAAGCCTTCAATGAAACTTCTCGATGTGTGGATGATAATTTTAACTTAGATAACCCTTTCTTTGATGTTCTGATTCCAATAATTTGCCCAAAAGAACTCAAATTGAATAAATCTAACCCTTCCGACATTTATGCAGCCTTTCTTGATCTAGACCTTACGGGTTTCATGTATCTCAACGTGGACGATTTTAATAGTCGAATTCTCATTTTAATTGAAATGATGCTTAAGTAAGGATATATATATATCAATAAATAAGTAACACTTTCTTTAAATTTTATTATTGAACTTTCTCACGTATTGGCAAGTACAAATGTAATCTCAAGGTGCTCCTGCGACACGGTATTTCACATCCTGAATTGTATGGTGATGTGATGTACAAACTTCGTAGGATTATTGGACATACCATTTTTCTCACATTGTTCATCAAATATGTCGAAAAATTCATTAAAAAGGGATATTACCCTATAGTACTACAACAAACTGCATGTCTGGTTGTCAACCCTTTTACAGTTGGCAATCACGCTGCCATCTTTGCATGTACGCCGAGAAGAAAGGTTTAGTACTCTATGAAAGCGACCTCTTTAATCCGGAAACGAAAGGATGACGTCGGATATATCGTTTTTGTCGTACCCTTTATTACTTTTCTACAGTTGCTCTGTTTGCAGCTCAATCATTGAATATACTAGCGATAGGTGGATACAGTTTGTTTCACTTAAATGTTTTCGTTTAACATGCACTTTACCACTGTATTTGCAATCGCGGTTGTTGTAGGTAAGTCGGAGAGGGAATACGTTTGTTTGCAGTGTTTGTCTTTTAGGGTGGGGATGGAATAAGTGTGAGGTTGGGCGCCCCTTAGCCGGTTTAAAAGCCCAGTGACTTTTGTCATTGACCGTTCCAAGGTGGTACTTCCATCTTCCCCCATATTGTTTGTTTGTTTTGTCTGTGTGCGACTCTTTGTGTGTTTGGTAGTTATGTATATTTGCTGTGTTTTCTTGTGTTGCTGTTCGGGCGGCTGTTTGTTCTGTACATATGTACGTGGGGTTTCCTGCATGACTCATATTTGTACTTTTGTCTACCAAAATGCAATCAGGGTATCAAACAGTTTGGATTCTGATGAGACGTCGAGTTCATCTGGATCCAAACTGTTTGCATAGGTATTCACTTATCTGCCCATAGCAGGCTAAAGGTTAAATAATGAGTTGCATTTGTATATATTTTACCTATTCAGCCGTAGAGTTTGTACTTCAATAGATAATTTCTAATGTATATACTAATTAAATTAAATGCATATTGTTGCTGTACCTTAAAGTGAAAGTGTCCATTTTGCAATGCATTTTAGCAATGACTAAACATTACATAAATCATTTGTTTATATTCTGAAGAGATCGCGAGAAAACCGATCGAAATAAAGGCTGAAGAAGACAAACCTGGAACGTATTTGATATCGCAGACCCCTGTGTTATTTATTCGGACTGCGTTTTAGTTCGAAGTACGCCGATACATTCGTTGGACAAGAAAATAGTTTAATTCATATCACAGGGGTTCCAATTGACAGTCATCATCAGAACAACTGAAATTAACCAACACCATGTTTTGTATGTTTTTCTTTTTGGAAAATATGAGTTATTGTAGAGACGGTCGCTTAACCATGAGACTGCCTGTAACTTTCATGATCCAATTATAAGTAAGTCATGTGTGTTTACTGTCTATACCGTCTCTATTATTATGCACTACGTTTCAAAGATAATCTGATTTATATGCTCTAGGTAAATATACGCATTTGTTTGGTTAATAATTAGTACTTGTCTTTTACATTTCAAATTACGTTATCTTTGTTAAAAAGTCAATACGCATGTTATTGACCCAGAATATCATCCAAATTAGGGAATGGTAACCTATTTTCAATCAAGAAGTGTATGTAAAACACTATCTACTCTATTGTAACGTCTCATGCGCAAGTTCTAAATGTATATAATGAATACAAATGGACAGGTTACCCCAACACAAATATAAGTAGATGAACCTAATAACTACGGAAGCGTTAAAAGGCCCACATTTTTGAGAAATGTTTCAAGGTTATAGACCTAAACTTCTCGATAAACTGTAGAGTGCATTTTGCAACATGCTTTTACTGATTTAATTTGAAAGCATTGCATTAAATCAATATGACCCTTCTTCACATGACAGAAATGTATGGCATTCAAGAAGATGAAAATCGCCAAAGGAATCACAATTTTGATTTTCGACAAAACTGATCACGAAAAATAATGTTATACATTTTGCATCCTGGTGTGACTCCGAGTCACTCGGCGTCTCGTCCGGATCCAAATTGTTTGCATATGATATATCAGAACCGTCTTCGTGGCAATGAAGATGTCAATTTATATTTGTTTTTATTTCATCCTCGTTGAAAGTAACGTACTATATACTATATAGTTTATTATGTTTGCAAAACCATAGCGTGCTGATGGCCAACAGTACAGTCTATTCCTATGTTAGTCCAAGTCGTAGACCTAAGTATAGTTGCTTTGGGGAATTGTTTTGAAAAGGAACATTAGCAGTGTGAAATATTAAAAGGCAACGTGATCCCAAACAGATTAAAAGAATCAATGTCTTGTTGCAGGGGGATTTGAAATGGCATACAATAGTAGTGACATGTCTGGGACTATCGATTGGGCGTCGTAATAATTAACAAAAATGTACAACAAAGGTGAACATTTTAATTGTACATTTTAGTTTGAAAACTTCACGAACAGTCGTCCAATTATGATTCAAACTGGTTAATGAAATGAAAATTCGTTTTAACCTTTAGCATGCTATGGGCGGATGAGTGAATACCTCTACAAACAATTTGGATCCAGATGAGACGCCGAGTAACTCGGCGTCTCATCGGGATCCAAACTGTTTGACACCATGATTGTATTTTGGTAGACAAGTTGATTATAGCTTAAATTTTGAAAATGTAGTAGGTGAAAAATGCTGTTAAAATAATTTGTTCAGCAGGCTAAAGGTTAAATATTTTGCAGACAAAGTTATGAGTCAGTGACAATGTTAACGTGTGGTTTTCACATAACCTGTATTAAGCAACCATTAAAAGATGTCTAATCTGGGTCTTTAAGATTAATACAGGTCGAAATTATTGCAGAACTCTCCGATCGATTGGAGCATTCTGCATTAATTTTGCCTACATTAAGCAATCACCTGCCTGTTCAGACGTATGTCTTGAATGAATGAATGGTCGCCTAAGACAGGTTCTATATTCAAGTTCTGTTGAAATTTACGTGGTGTTAAAGTGTTTTTAAAATGGACAGGTAAAATCGAGTGCATAATGAATTGGTCATCATTACCTTATAACACCAGGTGCTTGTGTGTGTGAAAAGGTGTCCCATACTTCATTCTCAGTGTTGTTATATTGTGTGGCCTTTCGGAATCATTAGTTTCGATGTTATTAGTTTTGAAAATTGAATACTGCTTAAGCCGGTGCTAGGGAACGTGAGTAGTGTTGCACCTTTAAGTACTACTCATGAACAAACTCAATACAACTGAGTTTGAAACTTTCTCTTTTCGCATTGATACGTTTGCTTTCGAAGGATCTCCCACTTTCAGGATATATTTGATTGATTTCGGTCATGTAGCTGTTCACAATTCCAAATAGATGTCCAGACGATAATGCACATGCTGGTAAATACAATCCAACTGTTTCATTGACCAAAACTGAAGAACATGATTTCTGTTGTCTTTGAAACTGTATAATTATGCCCATTGTTTGTGCTACGTAATTTGAACATATTTTCTTAATTGTGTTAGTTTCTTTTTAGCTACGTCTCTGCCATCATAATTCGAACTCTTACCAAGAACTTAATGCTGGTGCAAAACACGTCATTTGTTCTGTAACTACAATATAGCTACGTTTGACAAAAATGAAATGTTAAAATAGTTATCAGCCTTTCATGAATCTTACTACTTTAATAGCATTAAGGAACTTGGTACCAATAGCCTATGCTGGCACAGTGTTGTTTTTTTCTGAGATGTACCCGTTCTCCTGAGCTCCTTGGGTTTGTTTCTTTCGGATTGTTTCTGTTTTATATAAAGTAAAGTATCGCTAATGCGACCACATATGTTATTAACGTAGGAGTCTGTAAAGACAGGTGATGGCTTAATGCAGGACAAAATAAATGCAGAAAGCTCCTATTAAGCAATGTATTAAGCAATCATATAGGAGTTCTTTTGCATAAAATTCGTCCTGTATTAAGTTATCTGTTTGAAAAATCCAGAAGGAGACTTCTTTTGAGAGGCGTTTTTTAACTATTTGTGGTCGGCGATAGGAACTTGCAGATATGTTGCTGGATACCTCAGACTTTGTCATATTCTCACAGACAACTATACGAGCTGACATTTTGGATCTAAAACACAGCTGAAGTCCGATATCTCGAACTCGGATAATTCGAACTTCGCACTTTACAATATTTACAATGCATACAGTAATTGTTCTAAAATGGATCATGATGCATATCTAGAAACACATGTGACAGCTTAATGTTGGTCGAAAGTAATGATTATTGCTCCTACTGGAGTTTCCAGCATTACATGGGATCTGTATTAAGTTGCGATATTGCGAAATTGTTCAGATTAGAAATCGTATGACTCGAACGTCTGTTTTCTAAAAGTAATATGGCTCGTCCCCTGAAAATGCATGTATGAGGCATGCAGGAAACACCGCATACAAAACACAGAACCGCCCAAACATTACCACAACGACAAACAGCAAATGAACATGTATATAAAAGACACAAAGAGACGCACGGACATAACAAAC
This sequence comes from Azorinus chamasolen, assembly GCA_963576725.1. Taxonomy (NCBI): domain Eukaryota; kingdom Metazoa; phylum Mollusca; class Bivalvia; order Cardiida; family Solecurtidae; genus Azorinus; species Azorinus chamasolen. The sequence goes on along the minus strand of OY755239.1, from coordinate 65,948,075 downwards.
AAACAATATGGGGGAAGATGGAAGTACCGCGTTGGAACGGTCAGTGACAAATGTCACTGAGGGGGGGGTTAAACCGTTTAAAGGGCGCCCAACCTCACACTTATTCCATCCCCACCCTAAAAGACAAATAGTGTAAACAAACGTATCCCCTCTCTGACTTATCTACAACAACCGCGATGGTAAATACAGTGGTAAAGTGCATGTAAAACGAAAACATTTAAGTGAAACAAACTGTATCCACCTATCGCTAGTGAACTCAATGATTGAGCTGCAATCAGGGTAACTGTAGAAAGGTAATACAGGGTACGACAAAAACGAGATTGAAGAGGTCGCCTTCATAGAGTACTAAACCTTTCTTGTCGGCGTACATGCAAAGAGGCCAGCGTGATTGCCAACTGTAAAAGGGTTCGATAGTTCGATATATCGTTGTTCATCTTTATTATTAATACAGTCAAGCCTGTCTTATGTGACCTTCAGTGGGAAAAAACCAAGAGGGTCACATAAGACAGGTAGTCACATAAGACAGTCATGCAGTTTTTTCTCCAAATTTTATAACTTCATTTCAGTGGTTCTATATTATAAAAGTGAACAGAATTATGCATGCGTCTTTGGAATAAAATACACACAAATGGAATAGATGTTACGTGTTCTAAATAATAGTAATAACCTTGGGCATTTAATATTTGATAATTTTATATGTGCACTGTTCAGTTTTAATTCACCCATCCTTATGAATTTCCTAATGTGAAATTAGATGTAACACGTATTTGACTGATCTTAATTACGACAAAAGCAAGAGGAGACATTTTTTACAAAAAAGAGAAAGAAAGAATGAACTGGAACAACCCGACTATAAATAAAGTTTCTTGTATCTTGTATCTTGAATGACTTGGACAAATATTCTATACTGACTTTTGGTGTTGCGAATGTATTCCTCAATTCAATTCCGTGGACATAATAATAATAATACATAAGTGTGTGTGTTTAATTCACGTCCAGCATCACATACACATTTGTAAACGTGTAACCAATCTTGTTTGATTTTTTTTTTTCACTCGTGTTACAAATAGGTGTGGTGTTTCTCGCCAGACATCAAAGACACTTTTAACCCTTAACCTGCTTGTCGTGAGCGTCATGTCATGTATGCAAACAAACTGGATCCGGATGAGACGCCGAGTAACTCGGAGCCTGATCTGGATCCAAGATGTTTGATACTCAGTCAACATGTCTACAAGAAATATAAGCGAATTTGTGAAGTTTTAGTAAAGAAGCATGTGCAAGCTTTCGTAACAGGTAAAGGGTTACAGGATGTTGCAAATTTAAACTCGAGGTCACTCCCCTATCTGTGATTCTATATGCAAATAGCTTTTAACAATCATTCACCAGGATTAAGGGAAATTTGGCCAATATTTCAAAACTTGTGACCAGATGAATTGTTTTGTGTGTGTCAGCATAATAACGGTTAGGAAAGTGAAATAAAATGGATTTGTAATTGTCTTTGATTAATAGCAAAAGTTGTGGTATGTCGCAATTTGTTCCAAGATCAATGCAGGCAAGATTTAACACATCGCCTCTAGACAAGAGAGTTAAAACTCGATAATGACCCGCAATTACAGGGTCGCTACAAACAGGCACATTAATTAGCGGATTCGGATTTCGGGAGCGGCGATTTACGGTCGTTAGTCAGGTAACACAGGCAGGTCGCTATCCCCAGTCTCAATACATAAGAAAATGCGTTGGGAGGAAATATTAGGGTCACATAAGACAGGAAGTCGCTATTAAGGGACGGTCGCTGAGACAGTTTTGACTGTAGTTTAAATGAGTTCCGTGTGTATGCGTTTATTTCGAAACTGTGACGGTTTGTTAATAAGGCTATTAGAAATTTATACAAAGTGGATTCGAATGTGATTTATACCTGTTTTCAGAAACTATGAATCACTCAATTTAATCAAAGCTCGGGAATTTTCTTAACCCTTCACTTGCTAATCGCGTCAATATACCTATCTGTAAATAGTGAATACCCAGATGAGACAGCTTCTGCAGGAGCTGTCTCATCAGGGTCTGCACTATTTACAAGATGATTGTGCAACCAGTGCACTCCACAGCAGTGACTGCACAGCGAAATACTTGTACACAGTGAAGATATATGTAATTATACAACAGGGCATGGGTAAAGAAGGAGAAATGTATTTTAAAATTCAGCAAGCGAAGGGTTAATAGATTCTAAATTTCCATTATTGAGTCAAAACAAATTTAGACGACTCATGCATCACTTGTAATGCTCTCTTTATTAAGACAGCATAAATATTTAACTGATTCGAATTGCCTGGGGGTTTAATCGTCAAGCGACCTACATTTTACCCAAATGAATCACTTTAAATGTTGACAAAATGATGAATATCTGATAATAACACACAGCAAGCAAAAATGAATATTCACAAAATCGGACCACAAACAAGTAGAACACGTCCTTGAGGTAATTACTGAAGAAGCATTACAAGAAATACCAGCCACTACTAGCTGAATCATTTAAAGAGATACTTATCTATCATTATCATTATATTATTACAACTATTTAAACAGATAACAGGTCGCGTTTCGTTTCAACATATATATAGTAAGACCAATAATGTGTTTTTGCTGATAAATGTTTCAATGAATTCCATTAAATGATAGGCATAAATATTCATACACGTTTGCGTTTATTCCGTCCATCTATTCAAAATAATAAACACTGTCGTGTAGCAGCACACATCCTATCGCTACGTCTTTGCTGGTGCACTTTGCTTTATGTATGAGGAAACGCTTAATCATTTGCTAGTCGGATTATCATGGTTTCCATTATCTACATTGAAACCAAATGATTTCGTTATTTTCTCACTTCCTTGGCTTGCAACATGAATTCATTAGTTGCTCACTACCCTTACTTGCAGTGTTAATTGGTTATTAATTTTGTTCACTAGGATTACATGATCATGGTTTCCTTTATCTACAGTGAAAACAAAAATATTTCATTATTTGCTCATTGCCTTGGTTTGCAACATTATTTCATTATTTGCTCATTGCCTTGACTTGCAGTATAATTTTGACACAAAGATGTAACAATAGCGTTCGATATATCTGACTATATTTCGACCTTATTGGGCTGCTGAAAGCAGCCCACAATTATACGGCTTTGAATTTTGACCATGCGTTTCTGCGTTCCTGTGTTTCTATAAAAGCCAATCTTTTTTAATAACTATGGGTTACTGTGAGACGAGCTTTTATTTATATACATTCATTTATTTTACTTATTTTGATTCATACATTTTTTGTTAGCGGGGACAAATATTTTTGTCGAGGTTATTTGCTTCTTTTCTGCCATTGAAAATGCTAGTGTATTGGGTATAAATCATTTAAAAGCACGCATCACTTGTAGCAGTCAGCGTAGTCGAGGGGTTATAACGGTGGCCTAGGAAATGTGAGGTCGCGGGTTCGATCCTCGGCGGAAGCATAATTTTTTTTCTCTCATTTTTTTTGTTAGCACCCTTAGTTTACGTGCTTTTGGTTTAAAAACAATTCTGTACACAAATATTGTAAAAGTATAAGTCCTTTGTTTGAATTTTGTCTTTGGTAAAGTTATTTAGCTGAGACCTTTTACTCGTGGTTTTGTTGACCGTTTTGAATATTTCACAATTGTGCATGAATACCATTGATCTGTATTTACTTCGTGGTAATGTGTATTATTGGTGTCATACACAGGTATTATGCATCATGGCTCCTTAAAACATTCCCCCGTTTCTGCTGTTAATTTATACATTACAGTCATGTTTTCCCAATGTATCTGTTAATTTAAACTACTAAACAATATTGCTCCCTCTTTTTCTTCTATCCTGCTTAAAGACGTTACGCAGCCATTTTACGCTTGCGTAAAACCTTGCTTGTTTACTAAAGATTTGAAAACAGATTTATCTTTTGGCAATGACACATAGTTTAACCCTTCGCTTGCTATTCACGTCAATATACCTACCTATAAATAGTGAAGACCCAGATGAGACAGCTCCTGCTGGAGATGTCTCATCAGGGTCTGTACTATTTACAAGTCGATTGTGCAACCAGTGCACTCCACAGCAGTGATTGCACAGCGCAATACGTGTACACAGTGAAGATATATGTAATTATACAACAGGACATAGGTAAAGAAGGAGACATGTAGTTTATATTTCAGCAAGCGAAGGGTTAATAGATTCCCAAATTACCTCTAAACTGAAGAGGAGAAAACGCACGGTCAGAATGTATACGAGCTGTGATATGGCAAAACCATCCTAAGTGACACTCAAACAGTATATTCCACGATCAGGCATCTGCTCTGCTCTTTGTCAGCATTGTCTGACATATTTAGTAAATTCTCATGCGACCACTATATGAATAAAAAAGATGCATCTAAAAACAGGCGGTAGATTAAAACAGGACGAAAGTTATGCAGAAAGCTCCTGCAGGAGCTTTCTGCATACATTTTGTCCTATATTAAGCTACCACCTGCCTTTAAGACCCAGAATGTTTTTGTTGGTCGCATTAATCACTACTTATTAGATGCCATGTAGATGGTAATACGTTTAGTCTGGTTATACGCTGTAAGCTTGCCATTAATGCTGGTTTTGTCATGGCGCGCTTTTATCCAATCATTGCTCTGGTTGTCCGTTAGTCCTGAGTGGAAACATACTGACACTGAACAAATCACCAACAACTCCTATACGAATAAGATAGTATACCGCGTACTTTTATTGGTAGCCCTCCCATAATGCTACAAAGAAACAAATATCGTTCCCGTGGGAAGATAACTTACACGTAATTGCATACGTTTTTACATTATCTGTTAAGAAAACAGCTAGATACTGTACTTTTCTTTAAATTAACTCCTCGATATTTGGATATGTTAGAAGGTGATTTACGCTTGACCTTTTCACAAAGAAATATTTGCCGAAGTATGCGTGTTTGGTGTGTTTCTGTACAAGACATTGGAATATTATTTAATTCAAAAAGTTTTTAATGCAGACTACAACTTTAGTGAGTTTTACCTACTAGAGAAAGACATACTTGTATTACATTATCAAAGTCAGTACTTAAGTACACACTAGTACGAAATTTCGGTGTGTTCAAAGCAGTAGCATGTTCCTTTTTCATTGTCATAGCGTACGTTTTAGGTTTTACTGTAAAGATAATGTCAATAGAATTTTAGTGCAAGTTACTTTAATAGGTACGCCATTGTTATTTTCTTCCTCAAATGACAAACATGTATTTAAATAAAAATGTTTAAATAGGTAATGATTTCAAATGGTCTACAGCCAAATGTTCAAATCAAATAATTTAAACCAAAATGACAAAACACCAGCTTATTTAAACTTTATTTTAATGCCACTATTATACTATTAGGTGATTCTGTTTGTTTATATCGGGGATTTGAGTCGCTTTAATCCATTACCGCATATGCTATTTTTAGATACAACCTCTTTGAATAAATATACCGAAAAAGAGCATTAACTAGAGAAAAGGATTGTTTTTAGAATTTTGTAGTTTGAAACCTTTGTGATTTATCACAATGGTTTCACAAAGTGACTTTTACAGAATCGTCAAAAGTCAATATTACGGAATGGGTCAACAGTCATATCGCAACGTCCAGCTTATTATATGTCGATGAAGAACTTCCTCCCCCGGAGGATCTTCTGTTCATGGTACGCATTGCACCCGGAAAGAACCACCGCCCTAACTACCTCAAGGCAGCTGGATGTATTTTCTCATATAAAACAAGATATGTTTGTGAAACACTACGTCCGCGATATGACGTTTAACTTGTATTTATGGAATTGACCTTAATTGGTCATCCCTAAAAGTGTTTGCCTCCATAAGTTGCACATGCATGTTACTTTTGATGTATGTACGTGCAATGGCTACAACATTATAGCCAACGTTAAAGTTGGGGCCAAACCAACCAACAGACAGAAAAAGCAAAAACAATATGTCCCCGGGATACTTAGAAATCCTAATGACCAGGCCACGATTCGAACAGCAGTTATTGGTTGATAGATGTGTTTCATTTAATTGGATTTGTATATCATTTCACATTGTCCTATCGCATTTCTTTTTATTACAGAAACTATGCGTTTATGTCTTATTGTGTTTATGTCCTATCGAGTTCAATTTACGCTTGTATTTAGGATTTCTGGCTAGGAGACAAGATTGTGCCATACACAGAACCGAGTATATAAGACCTTTGCGAATCGTGTTCTAGACTCATATCAAAGGGTTTTGTTTAATTAATATTCAGAAAGGGGGAACCAGATTTGATCATTCAACGGGTGCAGTGTAAAACTATTACATTGTATACAGTAGAACCTGCCTTAAGCGGCCATCAAAAAGATGTCTTATTATGGGTGTGTAAGGCAGATGGTTGCTTAATGTAGGTCAAAAGTAATACAGCGTTCATATGATTGAATCATTTCGTCAATTCTAGCTTTGAATTATAAAATGATTTCTTCCGAAAAAAGAGTAAAGATGACCCCGTCTTACTTCTGCGTTGTGTTAATTTCTAACAAATACGTACAGAAAAAACAAACATAAGTACCAATTGCTCTAAAGCGATAAAGACAATATTTCATTTGAGCCAAGTTACTTCCGTGGTTCTTGTATTGCCGTATATGACTGAAAACAACTCTTTATTTAGAAAAATCTACGAACTGTTAATTATCGTATCACCTGTAGTTGTTGCCTGTGTCTGAGGCTTGTGACTTTTTTTCCGGATTAGTATCTAACAGCTAAATATCGCAGCAGTTATACGTTTAAAGCGCCGGCAGGTAGTGACTTCATTCCGATGTATGTAAAGGGGCCGTCACACCATAACGTTCTGGTCAACGTTCTCTAAACATTTCAATCGTTCATTTTTTGAGCGTTCTAAAATGAGGATGACACATCTGGCGTGTGATAAACGTGAACCTAACGCATGACTAGCGTGTGTCTTACGCGCGAGAAGCGTGTAACAGCGACCAAGTAAGATACCCCTGAAAACCATTAGCGTGTGCTGACGTGCCACTGGCGAACAACGAACGATTTGTGAACGTTAGACGAGCGTGTTGAGCGTGTGACTAACGTGTGAATAACGACAGAATAGCGTTTTGACGTTCGTTTGACTTTAGTCACACGCTGCGTGCGCTAGGGGACCGTTCAGCGGTCGTTGACAGGTCGCCATTGAGTCGTTCACTGCAAAGCAAACGATTAGTAACAACCAAGTAACGCTAGAGTAACGACTGACTAACGATATCCGAACGCGTGCAACGCTCATCGAACGTTAGTAAAACGTTCCATTAACGTTCTTAAACGTTCTTCAGCGTTTAAAACTAAACGTTGGAGAACGCTGGACTCAGTAAGAACTTTTGTGCATGTTCAAAAAAGTTTTTCCGGACCAGGGTTCTCCGCCGATTCCCGGCGATCACCGACGTTCACTAGCGTTCACAAGCGTTCACACAACGCTCTTCTTGCGCTATCCCAACGACCATGGGCGACTACCAACGATTCCTCAAACGCCAGAGAACGCTAACCAGAACGTCATGGTGTGACGGGCCCATTAGCCAATTAACATTTAGCCTGCTGCAGGCTGGTGCGTGATTACCTAAGCACATAATATAGATTTAAATGAGACACCGAGTAAAGTCGGTAATATTTTGTAAAATACTTAACTTGCTACGTAGGCTATATATTGAATTAATTAAATTTTACTGTTATACGAGAAAATAGGTGACGCGCAAATATCACATCACAGGTATTTAACTGAAAGTAGCAAACGTCGTGATGAGCGCATTTACGAAGTATCCATGTATTGTGGTTTGGTGTGATATTATTGAAATGATATCTGTGGGATATTAAATAAAACCATACACATACCCTCACGCGTGTGCTAATTTCATTCTAATCATATGATTCTCAAATAGGATCGAGTCGTTATATTCGAGTATCTGCTGCATGTAGATGTAGCAAAGAAGCTGGCCATCCGCGCCTAGTAGTCAACTGTTGTCATTAACTAAGAGTGTTTGTATAATAATTTGAAATTCTAACTTAAACGTGTTTTTAATGTTTCAATCGATAATGATCTATTGTTAAAGTGCCACACGTTTATGGCCTCCTGTTGCAGTTCACAGGCTTAAATGACACGTGATACTGTTTTTTTTATTTCCGTATCACTACATAAACTGTAGGAAACATGCCACATAAATGTTTTAAATGAACCTCATTTACAGTTAGAAGCTACGCTCGACCTGTCAAATAGAGTCGGCTTGTTACAAGTATTAATGTTAGGCGGTGGCATTGGATTTACCTGAAGTCTTAACCCTTCGCTTGCTATTCACGTCAATATACCTACCTGTAAATAGTGAAGACCCAGATGAGACAGCTCCTGCAGGAGCTGTCTCATCAGGGTCTGCACTATTTACAAGATGTTTGTGCAACCAGTGTACTCCACAGCAGTGATTGCACAGCGAAATACTTGTACACAGTGAAGATATATGTAATTATACAACAGGGCATGGGTAAAGAAGGAGAAATGTATTTTAAAATTCAGCAAGCGAAGGGTTAAATCAATGCATCAGCAAACTACTAAACTATATGAAAAGCTTGCTATTCGTTTTATATGTAATGAAGTTGTGTGTTTGCTTGTTTATTTCGGTGGTTAACGTTGCTGTAACAGTATTTCAGTCATGTCGCGACGTCCAGCATTACAGGTGGGGGAAGTCCCAGATATCTCGTCGTGCAGGGAACAATTTGCATTACGCCTTGTGTGTATTATACTGTCACATAACTTCCATTCGTTTGTTGAACAAATCCATTTAAATAATTTCAGTGACATTTCATGCCATTACTTTTACTTTACTTACAGCTCCTTACCTTAATGTTTAATAATTTTATATAAAATTATTGGAAATACAAACATGTATTCTTCACAAATAAACGTACATAAATGAAATGTACGTACATCATGATCTGCATCGACACATTTCTCATAAAGCTTCAAGTGCAGTTCAGTTGTGTGTAGATGTGGTCTTTGTCGGCTGATCTGTAATAGTTTCACGCAATTTATATGACAGTTGAAGCATCCAATGCGAATGTCTACGGTCTGTGGTATCTGTTTTACATCCTTATAAAAGTTGAATCAGTTCGGTGAACAATCTAAGTGCTTGATTTTGTGTTAGTATCGGGGTTTAACGTCACTTTAACCCAACTGTTTTTATATCCAGCCTCTTTGAATAAATCTACCAAAAAAGGTGCATTAACTAGAGAAAATGACAATTTTATAATTTTGTCATTTGAAAAAATTGTGATAAATGGAGCATTTGCTCCTATATGAGCAAATGCTCTATTTATCACAATGGTTTCAAGAGGTGACTTTTGCAGATGCGTCATAAGGTGTCAATATGAGGGAATGGGTTAACAGTATCCGAGCCATATCGAGACGTTTACCTAATTACAAGTAGCGAAACACTCCAGATGTTCTTTCGTGCATGGAACAAATTGCAATTGTTATCGCCACTGGTTGGTATAAAAATCAGAAACTCATATTATGGAATGTGGGTTTTTTTGTTTCATGTAAGATGTGCAAATAACAGTAGACTTATTATACCTATCAAAGCTTACACTTACCAGAGGACAAGCTTGACTGTGTAAATTAACTGTATCTGGTTCATATCGAGACATTAAACTCATTACAAGTAGCGGAACATTCAAAATGTTCTTCCGTATATGGAACAAATTGTAATCTTGATCGCCACTGGTCGGTACAAAATTTTCAGAAACACATCATATGGAATTTTGATTACTTTTTTTTCATGTAAGATGGGCAAATAACAGTAGACTTATTATACCTACCAAATCTTACAATTATCAGAGGACAAGCTTGAATGCGTAAATTAACCCTTAGCCTCATAGGCTTTTTTTAGATCCAACCTCTTTGAGTAAATATACCAAAAAGGAGCATTAACTAGAGTAAAGGACAACTTTAGAATTTTGTAAATTGAAACAATTGTGATAAATAGCGCAACACTCTAGATGTCCTTCTGTGTATGGAACAAATTGCAATCATTATCGCCACCAAAAAGGAGCATTAACTAGAGAAAATAATGCATTTAAATTTGCTCCTAAGGAGCAAATGCTCTATTTATCACAATGGTTTCAAAAACTGAATTGTACAGAGGCGTAGAAAGGCGTATTTATGGAGGAAAGGGTTAAAACTGTTTCAAGAATAGTTCCCCACCAAATCCTACAATGTGACCACTCCTTAGAATTGCCTCTTCTTCAATGTGGTTCCAAAGTGTGGTCATAATATATGGTTTGGTTGAGAAATCACAAATTTAGTATTTGAATACACACCTTTATCTATTGTTCTGAATTATTCAAGTTTTATCAATATCTCGTTTACAGCTTAACCAACTAAAGTTCGCCGCACTAAACATGACCATTCAGGTAATATGGAGATCATGTTTGTATGGAAACCTTAAACCTCACATCTTGATTTATTTCCTATAATGCATGTTTCATGTATTAAATTTTGTTGTGTTCAGGGACTGCATTATATATGTATACATCCTAAATAAGCAGTTTGATATGGGTCTACACTGTTAACAAAGGAGTAGAAATGCGTATTAATGGAGTAAAGGGTTACGCAGTGTGTAAATATGTATTTCATTCACGTATTCTCTGTACGATGAAGAATTAATTATATTTTGCACTGCCTTGATACGTGATTATGCAAATAATAAGTCATATCTAAACACAATTGTGACTTATAGAGTATACGATACTTCATGATTTGTCAATACTAATATACCTCACGGAGTACAATATCATTATGCATTTTTGACTGCACGTAATTTATATTGAAAACGGGTCCAATATACTGTCAACAGAATACCAGTTGAGAGAATGTTGAGCTTCAAAGATTTGTACATCAGCAACAGCCCTCTACCACAATATCTGTATTCTTATATTATGGTGTTATTTGATAATGAACATTATTCCATCACATACAAGATTTGAAACCACTTTCTTAGACGTTCAGAATTTACATGCATATATCAATTGATTAGTACATCATCCAGTTAAAACAAAGAGGTAATACCTGACTGTATACCTCAGGGAACAACACAGAACCAGAAAGTATGTCCAACTTGTAAATGCTGAGCACGTCAGATCAAATCTGCATGTCACATCACACCATCTTCCTTTATCATTATTATATAGTAAATATTAGATTTAATAAATTATTGAACTGTGAACAAACACACACATTACACCTAAGTCAACTTAATCCTATGTTGAATATGCCTTTCAATATATTTTGTTTCTAATTAGAACGAAGAATAACACTTTGATACGAGAAGTGATCAGTTAGCCAATTCTGTAAATGATAGTTTGGAAGCATTTGGTCTACAAACGTTACAGTTTTGTAAAGCTGCTCTACCAAGCCATCGCACTAAACATGCATTTGCATTACTTTCGGTCTGCATTAAGCAACGATAGGGCTTTAGCAAACGTTGTAGTTAGATATAAAGTGTCAGCTTTAAAGAGTTTCTACTAAATATATAACATATGTTAAAACATGTTTTGCATATACAGTAAAACCCTTATAAACCGAATGTTCAGTTTAGTATAAATATCGGTCTTGGAGACAGGTGTCAATTTAATACAGGGAGAAAGTCATGCAGAAAGCTCCTCTAGGAGCTTTCTGCACGACTTTCACCCTGCATTAAGCAGCCACCTGCCCAAAAATATCTTAATTTTTCTCTTCTCTACTAGAATTCCGGTTTAGAGGAGTTTTACTGTAGACTTAGTAAACCATGCATATAAAATACCGATATGGCTACACGGGTTGATTAGACATTCAACAAAAGCTGTTTGCTGCAGCATTATAATGGCTAAATGTATTCTTGTTTCTCCGGGCAAACACCCCATAGCATGTATTCTATATATTCCAGTACTGTAGCACTCATACTGTAGCAACACCTATTATTACATCTTCATCCAATCATCGCTTCTTACGATTTGTTAGTAAACGTGAGATATCCCAGTTAACGTTCTCCTTATTTTATGAGAACTATGTTGATGTTCAGTTTATGCCAGACTGCGTTTATTCTCATTGTGCTTTGAAATATTGAAGGTAAATTAACGGTAGCATTATACGGCTTAAGGGCAATGAAGTAAAACCCCAGGCGATACTTTGAACATTCCTTCCAATAGAGTGTGACTTTTTATGAGACAACCTGTAACAAGGGTTTTGCACATTGTAAGAGAAATGTGGTGTTTTTATTCATTAGAATAAATGCGCTTGATTCTCTAACAACACCGATATTTAACTTGCATTAATTGTAACTGTTTAACTCTTTCGCAGCCAATGCCACCTCTGAGTAACCCATACAAACAGTTTGAATCCAGATCCTACTCCGGGTAACTCGACATCTCATCGGGATCCAGACTGTTTTTTACTGAAGTAAAGGGGAGAAATTTAAACAAACGAAAGTTGTAGCGATAAATATTTCAGACGACACTATTCGGCAGCGAAAGAGTTACGCATTAAGAGGGAGGGAAGTTGAATACAGAATCGGATTAAACGGTTATTTACGTATCTTATCTGGACATCTCAGTGGCACATTATGCATTTGCCTCATATTAACTGTTTACTCTTTAACCGATTCCCTATTCTATATTTAGTCAAAATTCCGATACCAACCGAATATTCATGGACGAAATAGTCATAATGAAAATTATAAGGTGGAACAGTGTAGCTAATTTAGAAACCAACAGAGCAGACCCTGATTAGACGGCTCCAATAGGAGCCGTCTGATCTGGGTCGTCTCTGTTTGCAAATACGTGAACACACATTTATATGAGGGAAAGCGTTAATATGGCGTCTTACGTCTCTGCAAACAGAATACAGTAGAACCCCTCTAATGCGACCACTTAACGAATAAACATAGATGTCTTTATAAGCAGGTGGTTGCTTAATGCAGGACAAAAGTAATGCAGAAAGCTCCTCTGTTATATAATTAAAACTGGTTCCCCCTGTTCTGAATATCAATTAAATAAAATGTTGTATTCATTCTTTTGGCGCCAAATTTCTAATTGTCGTCTGCAATCCAATTTTGTTAAATCATTTTGTACAATAAAGAAATGAGATAAATAAATGCAAACTTACATGTAAAAGGAATAAAGCACAGGTATAGAAATAGAGATTGAGACAAAATGTGAAGTCCCTGATCAGACGCCGCCTTGAAAAGACGTCGTCTGACATGGGACTGCACTATTTGTCGTGGTGCATAAAGGCGACATTGGCGGTGAAAGGGTTAAACTATATTACTGAAGATAATAATTTGTATAAAAAGCAGTGCAGACCATGATCAAAGGACTCCTTACACAATTTGCAAAAAGTTTTATTAGTTTATATTTTGGCCCCTTGTATTAAAGGTTAAAATTATTAAATCATTCTTCGAAGAGCCATACTCCGAGGTCGACAATATGTGTTGGCATTTCCAGCCGACTTTCTCTCCCTTTTTGATCATTTCTCTGTTCTATGTTTATTCCAAATTCCAATACCTACTGAATACTCAGTGAAAAAAATACATGGAAGGTTGAACATTGTAGCTATTCTAGAAAGTATAGAAACAGATCTTTCAAATTCCTTTAGCAAACAGAGCAGACCCTAATCAGACGGCTCTTATCTGGGTTTACTCTGTTTGCAAATGCGTGAAAACTCGTTTATATGAAGGAACGGGTTAATGCATTTAAGAATCTACAAGTATATTCAAATAATTAGCATGTATCCACATAAACATCCTTTGATACGTGATATTGTTTAGCATGTGGCTTTATGCATGCCATCATTTTGCTCTCATAGTCCATTTGCACGACTGCAGACGAATAAGGTTTATTAAAAATGAAAACATAGTTTGTAACTTTGATGTCGATAATTCAATGTAAAGTTTACTTTGATGTCGACAATTCAATGTACATACCTGAGTGTTCTACTTCAACCATTTCCTTCATGAATATTGATACATGAATTAATGGCATGGTGAATATTTATAAACTGAATTCTTATAATACCATTATAAACACGAGCACGTTGGGCCATTGCAGAAACTTCAGAATCATACCTATATTATATCATAAGTAAACAGAACAGACCCTGGTCACACGGCTCCTACATGAGCCGTCTGGTCTGGGTCTACTCTGTTTACAAGGACATGTAAAGACATATTTATGGAGAAAAGAGTTAATGAACAGCGTTGATTGTATTGTTTTCTCAAACTTTAGACTGGCCCCAGCAGTGACCGTTTCTAAGTATGATAACTAATCAGAGTCCATCATTAAATCTCTTGGAGAGTCAGAAAAGCCTATAAATAAATCGCAGCATTCCCATTTTGAGTGACAATATTTGCTAAAAATCAAAGTTGCCAAGTTTATGGTTGATGTTTGCCTTCGTGTGTGCATTGTAATCAGTCACTGTATCTACTCACGATACTCTTTAAAACCATATCTAATTGAACGGGTCACTAACAGATAGATCGAATACTCAAATCAGAGATGTTGCCATTTAACCCTTTGCCTGTTGTATATTCATGTAAGAAATAATGACGTCATGAATATTAATAAGATTATTTTTTAAAATGGAATATGAACACATGGCATTGTGGCTCAGATAGAAGCTGTATAATCAGATCTATATTACACTATAAGCAAACAGAGCAGACCCTGATCAGACAGTTCTTATATGAGCCGTCTGATCTGGGTCTACTCTGTTTGAAGAAATTGCGCTTACATAAGGGAAGGGGGGGGGGGGGTAAGAAACGTCAGATTGTGTAACATGGTCTTGCATTGACAATATGTTGTCTTTGAGATTTCATAAGTATACAACATTGGTTATTAAGTAAACAATTTTAAATAATTATCAATGCCGGTCTGCAAGCTAGGAGCATCTAAATGCAGGGTGAAAGTCATGCAGGCTAGGGGCATCTAAATGCAGGGTGAAAGTCATGCATAAAGCTCCAAATGGAACTTTCTGCGTGACCTTCATCCTGTATTAAGCAGTCACCTGCGTAAAAATATCTAAATTCCCCTTTACTACAGTTCTGGCTTAGAGGGGTTGCTACCATAGATATGAACATATTCTAAGTCGATTTCTGTCCTGTTATTTGCACGTGACGGCGATCGATGGATTAGGCGAACCAATGGTTGCATTGAAGTCATAGTACATGTAACCCATTCTCTTGTACGATCCAATTTATTTAACACAGAAAAACAGTGTAGACGCAGATCAGTGATATCCTGACAGAGTCCTCTGAACAAGGTCTGCTCCGTTTGCAAAACCAACTCATATCTATTATTGTTAATAATATTTATTTCTTTTCATGGAATCCCTCACATGAAACATGAACATGTTGGAATGGTCAGTTTTGAAGAAGTTATATTGGAATAAATAGGCGAAGTACGTACGACTGAAATAATACGTGTTAGTGAACTAATACATTTTAGTAGAAATAACAAATGCTACAAAATAACACCCGTTAGTGAACTAGTACACGTATTAGTGAACTAATACGTGTTAGTAGACTAATGTCTGTTAGTGAAATAATACGCTGTGGTGGACTAATGCATGTTAGTGAAATTCTAGTGGACTACTACGCGTGAGTGGAATAATGCGTTTTATGGAATAAATACGTTTTAGTGAAATAATGCGTTTTAATAAACGAATATGTGTTAACTAGTGAATAATACGTTTTAGTGAACGAATACGTGTTAGTGAAATATTACTGGCTAGTTGAATTATTACGTGCTAGTGAAATAAAATGTTCGAATGGAATAATACGTTTTAGTGGAATAATGCGTTGTAGTGGAATAATACGTTTTAGTGGAATAAAACGTTATAGTTCAATAATACGATATAAAACGTGTAAGTGGAATGAGTTGTTCTGGTATAACCCTAAGCCCGCTGTTCAAAAAAGCAAGTTTCTGCTCAATTCTGGATTTGATGCATTTTTTACTACGGTGGATTGGGTCAATCTTTTCAGAAACTAATGACCCAGTATCGGAGTCTCTTCTGAAAACCACGTTCTTTGCAAATGCGTATCATATTAAAATGTGTGCTCTGTTTTCAGACAATTGCGAAGCCCCTCCCGTGGAAAACAGCGCACATAAGATGCATGAAGGCTACAGTTTATCACTGTCTATGATGCTTCTGTATCAAACGGCATGTTACAGGGCGCCAACCTTTTCAACATTTCAAAATGAGACAAGAATGCACAGAGCAATTATTTTTATCTGTCTACTGTTCGGGATAATTATGTGTACAAATAAAGATACATTTTCTATCAGAAAAGATATTTCACAAATAAGTATGTAGATTACTTTATTGTCTATTATACAGACGTAAATGGGGTGAAAATACAGTTAGCTGCCGGCTATATATATCAGGTCTCACCAACAAGGTCGCCGCACAGGTATGAAGGCCGCACTATAAAATCGCATCACGGTCGCCGCATGTTTTCTTAAGGCCAGCACAGTACGCGTTTGGAGACCGTAGTATACAGTCGCAACACGGTCGACGCACGAGTTTTCGGATGCCTCACTATACAGTCACAGTCCGGTCGCCGCATGGGTTTGGATGCCGTACTATACAGTCGTAGTACGGTCGCCGCACGGGTTTAGAGGCCGTACATACCGTCACAGCACGGTCGCAGCACGGGTTTACAGGTCTTATTTAACATTGCAGGGCGGTCACTGTCAGCTTTGGAGGTCATACTATGCAGTCTCAACAAAGTAGCCGTGAGGGTTTGGACACCGCACTATATAGTTATACAGTCGCACGACGGACGGTTGCCATACGGGTTTGCAGTACGGTCGCCGTGCGGGTTTGGATGCTGCACTATACGGTCACAACACGGTCGCCGCACAAGTTTAGAAGTCGAAATATGTAGTCGCAGCTATACGATCGCAGCATGCTAACCGCACGGGCCTTGGGGACGCCCTATACAGTCCCAGTACTGTAGTCATGCGGGTACCTGCGGTACTGTACAACCGAAGGCAACAAAAGGAGACTGTGCTTCCAACATAAACGTGGTTTGTTGTTACTGACGTGCATTACCGATGAGGGCACAGCGCTGTCGTCAAATTGTAGCTATTCTGACGTTTGAAACCCCATTTATAAATGGTTACTGCGTGGCAGCTATGATATCGCGTGTGGGGATTGTTATCATTCACATTATGTACGTACGGACATTATAAGGTAACATAACGACCGTTTGATGAATCCAGTCTAAAAATGCACCGTACGATATTGCGAGTCTCTCGGGAATTGTATGATGTCAACGGCGTATGTAAGGTGAACACACAACATTCGACTGCCGTACCTTAACAATCCGTTTTCCTGGAAATTGTATCGCTCGATTCTCAATATCCGACGTATATTTTAGTGTCTAGACCGGTGTTATTATTATGCACTACGTATGAACTATAATGTGATTTCTGCGCGCAAAGTGAATATAAATACTTGTTCGGTATATAATGAATATTTGCCTATGCAATTTTGAAGACGCATATTAAGTAAGTAGATAGCTGCTTGTCATACGATAGCATCGGCGTATTGAGTGTGTAAATTTCCATGCCTATATTGTCGTCTGCTGGACAAAGTAGCCTCTGTTGCAAGGTTTTTAGAGTGGATATTTCTTCAATTTCTTTGTACAAAGATAAACAGTTTGGATTAGATATGAGATGCCGAGTTACTCGGCGTCTCCAGACTATGTGCACATGATACAATACACCATCTTAATGGCAATAAAGTGATTAATTAGTTTTGCAGTAATATTCTGACATTGGGTGAAAATAAATACTCAAATTAATGTTTAACTGCAATGACCAATTGTCCTGCTAAACGATGATCCGGCTACCTAAAAGGGCTGTCTCGAATATAAAGAGAACTCGCAACAACGGCATGATTTAATACTTTAATCATTAAATGCGCCTTTCTACACCCAAAGGAATCGTCTGATCAGGATCTGGTCTGTTTGCTTATGGTATAATGTAGATATATTTCTACACTTTCTTCCTGTTCATATGTCATTATAAAACAATAATCTGATTAATACTCATTATTTTATGATTTCTTATATGAATATTCATGGAGTAAAGGGTAAAACGCTTGTGCTGCCAAATATTGTTGTCTGCAAGCTTTGTCTTCTACAGTATTCGTTTATTTAGATTCCTTCCCTTTTCTTTCAACAACATTTACAACAGTAGCAAATAGTCCGGATCCTGATGAGACGCCGAGTTACTGGGTGTCTATATGGATTCATACTGTATGCCTGGGTAACCACAGATAAGAAATTAGCAGCAGCGGAAGAGTTAACATTCCCGAATAAAAACATATGATAATTTTCACACCGATGTTGTGTTTTGTATCGAAACAAATGTGTTTAACATTTCCGTTTTGTAATAAATACATATCATTATAGCTATTGAGCATTTGAATACAGTAAACCCCTCTAAACCGGACGTTGAATTTGGTATAAATATCGGTCTTGGAGACAGGTGGCAGCTTAATGCAGGGTGAAAGTCATGCAGAAAGCTCCTTCTGGATGACTTTCATCCTGCATTAAGCCGCCACCTGCATAAAAGTATCTAAATTCTTCTCAACTACAGTTCCGGTTTAGAGAGATTTTATTGTAAACTAATCCGCTGCATTATGGTATTTATTCACGTAATTCAAGACAAGGCTCACAAAACTGATACAATAGAACCTCCCTGTTTTACTTTCACATTGCTTTTAGCAGCCACCTGCCTTTAACACAAAATACTTGATGTAATTTAGTGGCCGTTGTAGAGAGGTTTTACTATATAGCAAAACTATTTCGTTATTTTGTATTGATGGTGTTAATTCTAGAAGAAAATATAATTGTCATTTGTCATTTGGGGCCATATTAAGGTATACGTACAGTACAGTAGAACCTGTCCTAAGCTGTTATTCATCTATTGGACATACATGTATGTGTTTTGAAAAGCAGTGGTTATTTAATACCGGGAACAGTAACGCAGAAAGGTCCGCATTACGTTTGACATGCATTAAGCTATCACATGCCTTACAGACCCATAACTAGACCTTGTTGATGACCGCTTAAGACAGGTTCTATTGTAGCTCATTTAAACTTAAGCTTGTTGGGCAATTTATTGTTGCACACTGTTCACCCACTACACTTTCAAAATTAAAACTATAATTAGTTTTTTCTACCAAATAGCAATCAGGGTCTCGTACAGTTTGGAGCCTTATCAGACACCGAATTACTCGGCAACTCACCTATATCCAAACTATTTGCATAGGTTATCACCCATCCGCCGGGAGTTGGTCAAAGGTTAAAGGTTTTATGCATGGTATCCTATCTCTAAGTGTATATGCATTTGTCTACAAAATGTTTCTGATATTTCAGTTAAATGCGTAAAAATATCAAGACAATGCCAATTCATCTACCATATACAAAGTCGACCAACTGACTATTACACATTCCGTTGATACTCCGCATGTGCTTATACTTTCGTTAAAACAACGATACTATTGTAAACTAAATAGTATAATCGTTATTGTTTTTATTAGACTATTCTCACACATACATGTATGATGATAAAATAGCGGATACGTTATTCTATACAAATACATGTATGTCGTACTGTATATTTTCAAGATAACGGGGATATCATTTTAACATATGTGAGGCTTCCGTTACCGAGTGGTTATGGTCGTCGACTGACAATCACTTCACTATTGTGGTTCGGTCTGGGCATTTGGATTGTTCAAATGAGGAGACATCCTAGCTGGCTTGTTGTGGTATGTCGTAGGTTTTACCCAGGTGTTGTTTTGTGCACTGGAAAATATCAGGTTCTTCATCTACCACTAATTACCTGTACGTCGCGATATGACTGCCATAATGTTAAAGAAGCGACGTAAAGCAAAAAACAAAGAAACAAACCTTAACTCGTGTCATACGTTTCCGCTTTGAACATTTATTCAATTACTGGTTTAAAGTTAAATCTTTGAATACGGATAAACATTAACCCTTTCCATGTTGTATACATAGCCATGTAAGAAATAATGACGTCATCAATATTAATTAGATTATTCTTCATAATGGCATATTAGCCCAGGACTTTTTGGCTCAGGCAAAAGCCGTAGAATCAGATCTATATTACACCATACGCAAACAGAGGTGACCCTAATCAGACGGCTCCTATAGGAGCCGTCTGATCTGTGTCTACACTGTTTGCATATGCGTAAAAATGGGTTTACATAAGGGAGAGTGTTAATTTGTATTTCCAAACACTGTAGTGCCAGGTCTGGGCACATTTCTCGGGGTATGCATAGTAATTCAAACTACTGTATCAACGTTTACTCCTCGCGGACTAAATAGACTCTTCCGTTAAACATTTACCTCATAGGCTATTTTTAGATCCAACCGCTTTGATTAAATCTACCGAAAAGGAGCATTAACTAGAGAAAAGAAAATTTTAGAATTTTGTAGTTTGAAACCATTGTAATAAATAGAGCATTTGTTCCTATAGGAGCAAATGTTCTATTTATCACAATGGTTTCACAAAGTGGTTTTTACAGAGTCGTCAAAAGTCGTCAATATCAGGGAATGGGTTAAACGATGAAGGATAATTCCAGTTTGATAATGCAGCAATTATCCGCGGGTTAATTTAGCTATAGTCTAATATCAGATTAAATATATGCTGAAGCCGTGGTTTCAAATGGCTATAATGTAAAAAGGAGAAACCCATACAATAGCAAACGGAGGTAACTACATAAACATTCGACGACATAAACTTTTGTTTGAAATTTTTCAGATATTTTATTTATTTAAAGTTTAACCGGGATTAAAGACGTGGAAATTGATGGATCTTTAGAAATATTCAGACAAACCCTGGGTTTTTTTAAACGAAGTTTGCAATATTATTCCATTTCATAAGGGCTATCAACATTTCATTGCTTTGAAAACAAGCGGCTAATTGCAGATGTCCTACATTTATATTGATTTTCCCATTGGCAAATGCACGCAGTGTTTCGTAAAATGAACCATATTGTAGTTCAATGTTCATGCTGAAAATATAAAGTGCCAGAGGCTAAATGTAAAGATATTATCATAATAATATATAGTATCGTTTTATGAAAGCCTGTGATTACTACCACATCTTGACACACTTTTGTCTTTCTAATGTAGGTACAAGAGATTTTAGATTAATGCTAATTTTGAGCAATCGCTGCGAGTCCTTCAATTACTGTTTGGTGTTGAATGCTGCAACAAAGTGGCATTGCTGGAAATAAATATTCTTCAATTGTGTTTTAATTGGAATATCTATGGCTGAATTGTACTGTTTAAGTGACGTTACAGACGATGTAGCGCCACTTGTCCTTTAAATCATTAGTGACAAACGTTAGAAGCTGCATGCATATAAATATAATAAACACATATTTTGTCATCGACGCTTCACTTTATAATGTGAATATTATATTCATATCTGTCCATCAATCCTAATGTTGTCTCGAAGAGACGATTCTAACGAGTGCGCACATTATAGGGTATGGTGGAGAAATAACGATTTTAGTACTTTAGTACGCATTAATATGTTGCCCAACGCAGAGTAACTCTGCGTCTCATCAGGATCCAACCTGTTTGACATTCGGCCAATAACATAAAAATTAAAATAAAAATAATAGAATCCACCGAAGTAGATAAGAATTATAGCAGATCAGAGTTTGAGGAAACATCTCTTTCCACCAGGCTTAGGGTTACTGTAATAATTCATCGTGGTCACGTTCACCGTCCATAGACACTGTGTGACCGGTGTCGCATTACCAATTACAGTAAAACCTCTCTATAACGGCCACTTAATTACATCAAATATTTTGTGTTAGATCAGGTGGCTGCGTAAAGCTTGGTGAAAGTAAAACAGAACGCTCCTATAGGAGCGTTCTGTTTTACTTTCACCCTGCTTTAAGAAGTCACCTGCTTTAAATACCAACTAATTAACACAATTTAGTGGCCGTTATAGAGATGTTTAACTGTAATACCAACTCATCCATGCATTAATTCTAATCTATGTGAGAAGTTTCCATTTATTACCTGAACAATTATTCGTAGATTTTTCTTTTTCTTTCATTTGGTGCAATGCATTGTACATAATCGTGACCTGTAACACTTATTACTTTTCTTAAATTTATACAGAGACCAGATCAACATTATATGTATACGTAGCATTCTGTGATTGGATCGTTGCTTCAACCCAGCGGAAATGTTAGTAGTCACATTTCACTACTAAAGGATTATTCGGACTTTAAATACATGCCGAGATAAAAGGAAGTGCATTATTTTCGCAGCTCTCCGGATTCAATAACCGCGTTGGCAAATGGAAACCCACTGTTTAAAAACGGAAACTGAAGAAAGTGTCTCCATATTGTCTTTGAAACATTATTCCATAATTTGAGCATAAAATATTTTGCAAGTTGAATACTTTCGGGGGATTGTACTGAGAGCATAATAGAACACCAAGCGTTAATGTTACCAATCGTGTTTGTACCTCTTTTAACTTTTTTAAAACTATTTATGCTGCTAAATGAAAATATTAAATAAATTGTTGTAGTAGTTTTCTGTATTTCATTCATTCTAGTTCTCTGGACAATAACATGGCATAAAGTTAAACTTCTTTTTATCGTATGACAGAGAGACCCAGTGTCAAATGAAATACCAGTACCCTCTTGACCTCGCTTAACTGACTTAAACTTTGACTTTAGTTTTTATTCTGTCTCCATTTGTCAAACTATGTAAATTGGTGATGGCAATTTGCACACAGTTAACCATGGAAATATTATACTCTAAGATACAACAGGCATAAAGTTGACGCCATTCGGTAGATCAACCTTTCAAAAATATTTGAAACGAACTACCTCGAAACTATTCAGTCATGCATTGGTATATAATAGTTTGTACACATTTGAATCGTACACATTTGCGGTACACATTTGAATCGTAAATACATTCTGAAAGTAGGAGACCCTTCGAAAGTAAAAGAAGCAGTGTGAAAACAGAAACTTGTAGATTCGGTTTTATTGGGTCGGTTCATTGAGTACTTAACATTTGATGTTATTAAGTAAATAAATTCTGAATGTAGGAGATCCTTCGAAAGCAACAGAAAGTTGTATCTGTTTTCGGAAAATATGGACCATGTAATATTATCAAGGTTTGTCATGTATTTAATAGAGTTTAATGTATATGAATAACTCCATATCAATGTCTACTACTAACACGCACCTCGCAATACCTCGCTGCGTTCAAGCATCACAGCAATGTAGATAATACTCCTGGTCTGCTGATTTAATTGTCAAAATAAGTATATTGATCAATATAAATACGCTCTTTAATAGACAAAACAATCAGAACTTTGTTTGATTTACATGTAGATACATTAAACTTTAGCCTGCTGAGCAAATTATTTTTGCAAAATGTATCACCTACTACATTTTCAAAATTGTCAAACAGTTTGGATCCTGATGCGACGCTGAGTTATTCGGCGTCCCATCTGGATTCAAACTGTTTGCAAAGGTATTAACTCACCCGCCCATAGCAGGCTAAAGGTTAAACTCACAAGTGCTGTTCAGTCTTAACACGAAGAAAGACGTTTGTGAGACAAAGGCTCTAAAATTATAAAACAAATTGCATCGTTTAAAGAGTAAGTGTGTCTACACAACGTAATCATTACTATTAAAACAGTATATTGTTTTTATTTCATTTGATTAAATATACTATAAGACAAATATTTATTGTATATATGTCATTAAAATTCAATAACAATTGCAAGTATACAATCATTGATTCTGTTTATGTAATAAATGACATTAACATATATACGCTGCTGCAGTCAGGCTAGAACACAAATGATGGCTGGGACAAATTGAGTTTTATGGGAATATCCTGGAGATGATGAGGCCGTTTTGCCGTAGGGTAATGTGTTAATTGTCATACAAGCTCATGATTTCCGTTCGCTAATTTGAAAACAGAGTGCTTTCCTTACTTTTTACTGCCTTTGTTTGTGGAATTATTCCGCTACAAACAGTACAACTGTTCGGATTCGGGGATCCCTCAACGCATATAAACATGTAAGAACTCCGACACGAGATCGGTCAACGAATGTAAACAGGTAAAATTCAGGAATGGGGATGAGTCAACGAATACAAACATGTAAAATATCTGATCTGATCCAGAATTGGTCAACGAATTAAAATATGTAAAATACAATAAAACCCCTCTAAACCGGACGTCCAATATAGTATAAGCATCGGTTATGGAAACAGATGGCATATTAATGCATAGTGAAAGTCAAGCAGACAGCTCCTCCACTACAATTCCGGTTTAGAAGGGATCTACTGTATTTACAAAATACTCAAATGAGCATCGAAATGATAACTACTGAGTTTATAGCAGGGTATATATAATTCATTAATATTTGATTCAGATTTGGAGCGAGTCTGGAGTTATCTTCGGATAATCAGACATAGCTTACGAAAGTGTGGGCATTCTGTATTCTCATTAAACGGTTATATACTGTTTCAAATCTAAATGTTCTGCTTTTATCTAACGGGTTCCCGTGAGTATGCTGTACATGTAAGATAAAATGGTCACAATCAGAGTTTTCGTCTAAATTCAATATTTTCTCGAAGGTTATATTCTCCCCAGTGGACTTTATATTGGCTATTCATTTTCAGAGATGTGCCGTTCATGAAGCGAAATGCCTTTCGGCAACCCGTTTATCACTTTAATTACCTCTTTTAATTCCAATCACACTGTGAACTTAATAATGGTTAAATGCCGCAGTATTATTCACAATGACATATGGAGAAACGGCTAATCAAATATGAAGTATGAGTTGATATTAATTCCTTCAAATATACGGCATGTTTGCATGTGTTTATTCATGGCCGTGTGAGAATTTGATTATTTTCATAGATAACTACATCATTTCAGTTAGGAAGTATATAAGTGTCAAACAGCTTGTGTCCTGGGTAGATGCAAATTTTATTAGAACCAATTTGGATCCAAACTGTTTCTGAATATAAGTTTATATACGTACCGTGATATTATTCTGAACAAGTTTACTTACTGTAAAATAAACACGTTAATACTTTTATAGAAAGACAAACGCATAAATAATTAGATTAGTAAATAACTAAATCGAGTAAATACATGGGAAATGTCAAACTACGTATCTATTGTGTGTACCATTAACAATGGCAGTCCGGTTGGATCCAGTTCTGGTATTGGACTAGCTAATAACCCGATATATCTCCAACTTAGACGGCACTTTTAAAAATATTGTAATTCAATTACAGTGTTAAAGTATGGAAATCTTTAATATTCTGTGTCTTTATCCCGTCGAGAGTTTCGAAATTTGAAGTGAAATTTGCGAGTTACCAATACATAATACTTTCAACATGCATGTACATACAGCTGGGTTAGTAGCTAATAAGAATTGATTTACATTCGCTCGTATACCTCGTATACCCCGCTCCATCGAAACGAAATATGGAGAGAAAGTCCCTACATAGTTCAATTATATTTTATTTGCATTCTATATATATATTGGAAATGAGGTTGGGTCACAAGTTCTGACAACGTTAGTTTCGACCCTCCCCTACAAAATTGTGTACAATTAAAATACGATCGTACAATGGCGATTTTTACATGACATACAGCTAGTAAGTATATAACAAAAACAATGTGAAAAATAAACCGAGAAAGAATGTGTAGGAGAATGACAGACAAAGGGATAAAGAGGAGAATAGGGGAGTGTAAGTGAAAGATAACTTGTATGTTAGAGAGAAAGACAGAGTATAAAAACTATCCTTGAATCAAGCAAATGATCAGACGACTGAAGCATTTGATGTTGAATATACACTTACAGAAAGACACATTACTGTCCCTACATTGAACGCAATTTTTCAATACTATCATAAAACTTGGTATTTGTTATGCTCAATCATTATTATGAAGATTGAACTTATATCGAAAAATGCCCCTGTGACACAAAATAAACCGATTTCATCGATACTTATAAGTTTTGTTCTACAACAAAACACCGGCCTTGATCGAACAGTTAACGAAACTAAAACGCGGGTCGAATAAATACTAATGCCTTGCCGAATAACATATCAAACACATGCAACTTGTCTCCTTCGGTGTTTATTCGACTGGTTTTCTTGCGATATACTTCTTATCAAGATTTATGTAACTGTTATGCATTTTAACACACGTTGTAAGTAGAGAATATCACTTTAATGCCATTTATTTATTAATAATGATTCAGTTATGGCTATTTATGGATTGTATACTGTAAAACCTCTCTATAACGGACACTAAATTATGTTAATTAGTTGTTGTTTAAAGCAAGGTGAAAGTAAAACAGAACGCTCCTATACTAACACAAAATACTTACTGTAATTTAGTTGCCGTTATAGAGAGGTTTTACTGTATATATTCAATCCGACATTGGAATATTTCTGCGTTCGAACTTCCAATCGTTCGTTAACTCATTTGTATAGGATAAATCAAAAATAGCGGTAAGTTTTTCTCGGTATGCCTATACCATAAATCATCTCTTGGCAAACTTTGTGTCTGCAAGTGACCTAACTATACACTCCATGAATAGTCATGTAAGACATCGTGAATATTAATTAAATGCATTGTTATAATACATGTACCACTTGGACACATGATTGTTTAGCCATGGCCGAATCTTTAGAATCCAATCTATATTATATCATAAGCCAATAGTGCAGACCCTGATAAGAGGAAATAAAGAAAATATTGATCTACTCTGTTTGCAAAGACTCAGAAATGCATATTTATGGAGTAAAGGGGTAAAGTCGATGCAATTTATATATAAAACTCGTTAGCGTATTCTTACTACCTTTCTTGAAACTCTTTTATATTTATTGACATTAGCTTCCGTCTTTCATAACAACATTGCCATAATTTGAGAACAAATTTCAGCTAGTGTGTGATTCAGGGAAGAAGACGATATCGTCAGATTGCAATAAAAGGCACGATTTAAGCATATTAATGTCCACAGTTTCAAATTCGGTCTTTAAATAGTACATATAATAGCAAATTGAGATACACTTACTTCAGGCTAATACTTTATCGTAAGAGTTCCATTTGCCTACGCATCAAATATATGTACATGTATATGCCTGTGTTTGAGTACATTGTATTCCGCACAAATACTTTGATATAGTATACTTTTCCCTCTCATCCCTTTCATTGATAGTGTGTACCAAATGTTTTATTAGTGCTGCGAATGCTGCATTTATGTCTTTAACGGTGGTGTTTATCTTCTTATTTAACACCGTGCTTTAATTCTTTCTAAAGTCTGCTAGTACTTTTCGGACGAGTTCATTTGTCACCAGTTATCCCATTGTGGTGAGATGAGTAATCCATGGTTTATGTCGGACTTGTCTGGGACAGCGACATGTCCATATGCCAATTTTGTTCAAGATATTAGTCTTGCAATATTTTTGCTTTGCATTGCGAAAGCAGAAAATGGCAGACTGGATCTTATTGAGCCTGTTCATGAACAGTCCTTAAAAGTACAACACTACTCACACCCCCTAGAGCGGTATTCATTTTTCTGATGAACGCGGAGGAGCTGAAATTAAAAAACACTGCGAATGAAGTACGGGAAGATTTATACTGTAAAACATTCGGTTTGAATGTCATTAAAGTGTCAAACAAAGTATAGATAAATTAAAGTGCTCGTCACGAGGTATACAATTGAGTTTACACTGTCGGATGTTCTCTCCGATCAATCATTGTCTAGGTAAAGTAACTAGTCCTCTCATGTTGGCTTGTTTGTATAAATTTTTATAATCATGTCTTTGGTATGGAACATGCAAGGCATATAACTGCTTGTTTTGAATGTTTCCATAATTAGAGTGAAGTTCGACTACATGCAGTATGACATTCAGTATATATTCTAAAAGTACATGTATGAGTCATGCAGGAAACACCGCATACAAACCACACAACCACCCAAACAGCACCACGGCTACAAACAGCAAATGTACATGTATATAAAAGACACAAAGAGACGCACAGACTAAGTTGAACATTCTTTCGATTTCGACAATCCTGTTTGTTCTACTAATCCGAATATGTTTAACATTTGCACATATATTTGATCGCGTTCAGTTAAATTATACTTTGGCCTACAATGTTTGCAATCGTCTAATACGGTTAGTTGTCATTGTACTGTTTATGACACAAAAACATTACTATTGACGTTTCCTTAAATTGTAACCACTGCAGACTGTAAGTAGGCAATTCGTTGTGTCTGAACAGCGTCTGCATAGTTCAGTATTGCCGGAGTATCTAGTTTATTCCAGCTGTGAGACCTTGGCACTGTAAAGCAGATTTGTACATATAATAATTTAGACTTATTTTGATGACTTGTATGATCTAGATAAGATATAAAATAGTTAAATGTTCATTGAATAGTCATAGCATAAACCAAACAAATAAGAATAATACTCAGATTACTTCTAAAGGACATATGTTTACTAGTTACACCTTACGCCTTGTGTGGGCAACCTAATTAGACATTTTGTAATAGGGCACGGTAATCCGCCTACTTTATAGTCGTCGCATTATGTTGTTTTTCAGCAAATCAATATTTCCATGCATAGTATTTGTGTGTTCATGGGCAAGATCATTTGGTTATTATACGCTGAATATATGCAGAATGTTTCCAGACACTTTTGGGACTGACCGTCACCGTTAGGTGACCGCAGATGGTTTGGTTCGGTTAGGTTACACTCTATGACAGTCTGTTCAAAACAATTTCATCAGGCTAGCTAAATGGATAACGACATGAATGACAGAGAACTAGTTGGTGTGGCTGGTGTGGCTCTTTAACTGATTGGTATTCCAGATCTGCTAGGAATGGCCAAACAAATATATACCTGACTGAACGAGAGTTCCTTCTAATATATTTCTCAATTTCTAAGACGATTCAGTATATTGCGACGGTGAATTAGTTCACAGTTAATTGTAGGCACGTTTTTCCATGTATTGTAGCTGTCATTAGCTACATGTATTTTATAAACATTTATTTCCCTTTCAATACTATTGACGTTTTAAAAGAAGATTACTTTGTTACTGTTATAACACGTTTTGTTACTATGATTTACTATATCTGACACAAGACTTTATGTATCCAAATACTATTTCAAACGTAAGTGATATTGACACAAATGAAACAAAGCCATTATTGAAACCGTGTGCATGTACTATTGTCGCATAACATTGACTTTTTATCGGTGTGAATCTTATATAGAATGAATAAAGTCAATGTATATGATTTGAGATCTGACAAAATGTGTTCTAACCTTTTCACTCCGTAAATGCACCTTTGCAGACAAAGTAGACCCATATCAGATGGCTTATGTAGGAGCCCTCAGATCAAAATCTGCTCTGTTTGCTTATGAAATAATATACAATTGAACTTCGATAAATCGAACTTCAAGGGAACGTACAAATTAGTTCGAGATAACAGAAGTTCGAGTTATCCGATTTCTAATCTGAACAATTGTTCAAGGCCACAGCTTGATACAGGCCTAAAGTAATGCTGAAAGCTCCTACAGGAGCTTTCAGCATTACTTTAGATCTGTATTAAGTTGTCATATGTGTTTTAGATATCTGTAGAGATACCTTATAAGAGCAATTCTGTATTGTAAGTTTAGGAAGGACTGAACTTTTTATTCGAGTTATCCAAAGGTTCGAGTTATCCGAGTTCGAGATATCGATTTTACAGTTTCTTCTATTACCAAGCATTCCCCGCGAGTTATAAAAGATACTCTAAATTTTAAAATGATATTCACGATGCCATTATTTCCTACATAGATATTCATTGAGTAAAGTCTTAAAATGTACGAGGAAACTGTTTCCATATATATAAAAGATTAGTTAGACGTCCATTGTTAATGTAGATTTGCCATTCACTTTCTGTATACAGTAAAACCTGTCTTAAGCTGACATTCAAATTAGGTATAATTATGAGTTTGTAAAGCAAGTGGTAGCTTAATGCAGATCAAAAGTAATACAGACATATCCTAAAGGAGCTTTGCAGTAATTACACTTGCCCTGCATTAACCCCTTCCCTCATATAAACGTGTTTTCACGCATTTACATACAGAGTAGACCCAGATCAGACGGCTCCTAGATGAGCCGTCTGATCAGGGTCTACTCTGTTTGCTAATAGAATTCTATAGATATGTTTATTTGCTTTCTAAAATGTCTACAATGTTCCATCTTCCATTTTTCTTTATAACTATTTTGTTAATGAATGTTCAGTAGGTATTGAAATTTGACCTAAATACAGAACAGGGAATGGGTTAAGCACCCACCTGCTTTATCAGACTTTTATGTTCTAAGGCAGGTTCTATTGCTCACCTACTAAATAACATACATGTTTTAAACCAGATTGTACTGCTTCAATCGCTTTATGATGTATGCTGGTTCAAACTAATCCTAAGGCAGTCGCTCACACGTTGCCAGGGGAATTACTCGAACTATTTGCTCATGTATATGTGTACCATTTAATATTGGAAATAGATATTACATGATTGTTTATTTTTTTAAAATAGTTTTTAAATCAGTTATATCAAACTCTTCATGAATAAACCAGGACCCATAAACGATTATGCATGATAAATTATGCGATTTATGTCCGTAATTGTGACGGTTTTTATGTTATACACCACCATCATAGATCAACGCTTGTACGATTAATTGTAAACGATACTCCTATTACACAGGCATAAGTTTCGCAAGAGGAATATTCACACCTTTATAATTATTTATTTATGATTGTTGCACATAACTAGATAAATGCATTTTATTGCATGTCGTGTTTCACTCTACAAAACCACAATACCGAGTTATTAAATTACATCACACACAAAAATCAGTATAAATTGGACTTTTATTGCTACTTCATGCAAGGGTCATAAATATATACTGTTTAAGCTGTATGGAGTATATGTTACTATTAAGCATAAATACAGTTGAACTTCGATATCTCGAACTTTAAGAGACCATACAAAATATATCGCAATAACAGATGTTCCAATTTCTTATCTGAAAAATCTATTAGGTTCATGCTGTATTTTTTACTTCGAATTTCGATATCCTGAAGCCCGAGTTATGCGACTTCTGCATACCTACGTTCACTGTATATGATAACTGGTATACTGATCAATATAAAGTATACAGAACCAAAGCAAAACCTAAACGGGCGTACTCAAATACTAAAATGTAAATCAGGTGGTAGCTCAATACAGATCAAAAGTAATACAGATATCTCCTAATGGAGCTTTGCTGTAATTACATTTGCCCTGCATTAAGCAGCCACCTGCTTTTTCAGACTTTTATGTTCTAAGGCAGGTTCTATTGCTCACCTACTAAATAACATACATGTTTTAAACCAGATCGTATTGCTTCAATCGCTTTATGATGTAAATGTCCGGTTTATGGCATCCGATTGAAGTTCGAGTTCTTTATTCGCTCTTAATGCAGATTTTATGTTTATATCACAACATAAACTGTCGGATGCATCCATCATAAATGTTTCACACTGAAGTTCATTAGGCGTTGCACTGAATCTGTTAAACGTAGAGTGTGCGTTATATCAAACTAAAACAGTATAACTATGGATATTACCAAATGACTGAGATCAGTCACAAACACAACCAATTCTGCATTCTATTGCATTAAAATAATTTCTAAGATAAACGTACTCATCTTAAAGAGGAAATCCCTACAATGAACACATGATTTCAATAATATAATAAAACTTCGTATTTGTTATAGATGGGGACATTTTTCGAAATTGTGTTACCTGGTTTACAATAACAGGATACTTTCAGACAATGAAGAGTATGACTTAACAATCAAAATAAGAAGGGTGGCAGCATTGTGATACAATTATAAAGCACTAAAATTTGAGTTTCCATGGCAACGGCTATGTCGTAGAAATAAAATAGATATCATACACAAAGATCTCTTAATATCTTTTAACTAGTGAAGGGATCTTTATAAAACATTATAATTA
The DNA here is from genome assembly GCA_963576725.1 of Azorinus chamasolen. Taxonomy (NCBI): domain Eukaryota; kingdom Metazoa; phylum Mollusca; class Bivalvia; order Cardiida; family Solecurtidae; genus Azorinus; species Azorinus chamasolen. Next base: position 65,915,861 of record OY755239.1, on the reverse strand, counting down.
AATGACGACTAATATCAAGGTAATGTTACAAATATAAGTTTCAATCATTATCATGAAGATTGCCAATTTGAACTTATATCGAAAAATGTCCCATGTGATACAAAATAAACCGTATCCATCGATAATTATAGTTGTTGTCTACAACAAAATATATTCGACCTTGGTCGAACAGTTAATGAAACGAAAACGCGAGCCGAATAAATATTAACCCTTCGCTTGCTATTCACGTCAATATACCTACCTGTCAATATACCTACCTGTAGGAGCTGTCTCATCAGGGTCTTCACTATTTACAAGTTGCAACCAGGGCACTCCACAGCAGCGATTGCATAGCGAAATACTTGTACACAGTGAATATATATGTACAGTAAAACCTCTCTTAACCGGCAGTTAAATTTAGTATGAATATCGGTCTTGGAGACAGGTGGCAGCTTAATGCAGGATGAAAGTCATGCAGAAAGCTCCTAGAGGAGCTTTCTGCATGACTTTCACCCTGCATTAAGCAGCCACCTGCCTAAAAGTATCTAAATTCTTATCTACTAGAATTCCGGTTAGGAGAGGTTATACTGTAATTAATCAACAGGGTATGGGTAAAGAAGGAGAAATATATTTTGAAATTCAACAAGAGAGAGGGTTAATACATTGCCAAATAACATATAAAACATGTGAACGATGTGTCTTCTTCGGTGTTTGTTTGACTGATTTTCTTGCGATATACTTCTTTTCGAATATGAAGACAAGATTTATGTGATTGAGATACATTTAAAACACGTTGCAGGTAGGGACTATCACTTTAACCCTTTCCCTATTCTATATTTAGTACAACTTTTAATACCCACTGAATATTCTTGGACAAACCAGTTATATTGACAAATGGATGGTGCAGTATTGTAGCCATTATAGAATGTAAAACCAAATCTATCGAATTCAATATACAACAGACCAGACCATGATCAGACGGTTCCTATAAAAGCCCTCTGATCTGGATCTACTTTGTCCGCAAATGCATTAAAATACGTTTATATGAAGTAAACGGTTAACTCATTTAATTTTACTATTACTATTGGCAGCATCCTTCAGTCTTGATTAAGTTAATCAATTATCTCATTTATTTACTTTCACACTAAACAAGCACTTTACAATTTTCATTGTGTGTGTAACCACTGAAAAACCTGACCAACTTAACCCATTTGCTCCCAGTGGATTCTTCCATGCTTATTTATAGGATTACTCCATTTTTTATCTAAGGGGTGCATGGCCTAAATTTTAAATTTTGTTTAGTTTTATAATGATATTCCTATCAGTAAACAGTGTAGACTCTGATCAGACGCCGCATTATGCGGCGTCTGATCAGAGTCTACAATGTTTGCCTACGTCCCATATATGGGGTCGTGGGAGCAAATGGGTTAAATTAGTTGTATCATTAAATTAATTCGCTGCAAACAGTAAATTTTCGTTTATTACTATAAAGTACATTGAACAATACGTTGATATCGGTGACGGTCGATGCTGGTAGATGAAGTATAACGAGTTTTATGTCAGCAGTTTATTACCGGCGTTATGTGATAGACGATCTTATTTCAACGCTAGTAAAATTTATGTAAACATTACTCCTAATGAACAAGTGTAAATCTTCCAGAATGAATCTTCGTGCGATATTAATAATTCATTTATGATTCTTGCACAGCGCTAGATAAATGAATTTTATTGCGTGTCGTGTTTTAAATTAGATACCTAGAACATGTTATAATACGATAATGGCAATGACGGGGTCTCTAAAACTAATCGGCGTGTTTTTTGTATGTGAGATTTGGATGATCATATTTGGATGATGTTTTGAAGTTGTCTGCACGGCGATTAGTAAGCTGTAGTCAGAACATCCAGAACACAGACGATGCCCCAGGTGTTACATATTCGGATATCGTCTAGAAACTACCGACGGGAGCCGTCAGAGTGCCACGTTAACTCCAAAACTATTTCGCAATTAGTTTCCGTCAAACTGAGAGTCCGGATCACCTTAGGTGCATCAAACATTAACAATCTAACTGAAATTTTAGCGCCTATTGAGCGTCACTAAGCTCACATAAGCCCCGTAGCTGTACATACAATTGTACAGTAAGTTGACCTTGATCCTAGAGAAGCCCTCTGATCAGGATCCGCATTGTTAGTCATTACAAATATTCTAGCAATTGAATGTCATTGATGCTGAGTAGACGCCATAGTTAAACATTGGTAAGCTAATCCACTCTGATACTTTAGTGTTTAAAGGGTTGATTGGGCTCGAGTGAGTTACCCACAACGTGCGCCGACGTACACTTCTTACATTTCTGAGGGCAATCATAGATTTTTTACCTGTATGAGTTCAAAACTTTGCCCCTCAATATCAAAGATCCTATGCGAAAATTCTCATGTTTGCTAAGACCCTGGTGAAGCAGGATTGCTAAATTAGATTTGACCCACTGAGTACAAGGATAAATCGGTTCTTCAGTTAGCAATAGCCTGATTCTCAGCATGTATCAAATATTTCAATCAAAGTGATTGTGTCGGATAAATGTGTTTCAAATGCAGATGAGTGATTTTACAAGATTAGTAAGCATCCATACTCTTTTCAGTTGCACATGCATGTCAATCAAGACACAAACTCACGTGCTTCCACTGATGTACAGAACATTCTTCCAGAAAGGAGTTCGTTGTGCACTATGCGATATTAACCACATACTCCATGAAAATTCATGTAAGAGATAATGACGTCATGAGTAGTAATTATATTATTTTTATAATGGTATATACACAACGTACATTTTGACCATGGCAGTAAGTGTAGAATCATATCTAAAGTATATCTTTCATAAACAAACAGTGCTGTGTTTGCAAAGTATAGAAAAGCGTATGGAATTACGAGTTAACTAAGCATATGTCGACTGGTCATTGATCATTAAGAGATCGACATTACTAGTAAATCAAGGAACTTATTTCAAACATCCGGATATATAGTATCTAAACCTATTTTAAGCCATTTGCTCCCACGATCCCATATATGGGATGTAGGCAAACAGTGTAGACTATATTATTAAAAAAGTTATTAAATTACATGCAAAAATCAGTATAAATTGGACTTTTATTGCTATCTCATGCAAGGTCATATATGGTTTAAGCTGTATGAATTATATGTACCTATTTAGCATAGGTACAGTTGAACTTCGATATCTCGAACTTTAAGAGACCCTACAAATTATCTCGAAATAACAGATGTTCCAATTTCTGAACAATCTATCAGGTTCACACCTTAATGTAGGTCTAACTAAATGCTGTATATTCTACTTCGAATTACGATATCCCGAAGTTCGAGTTATGCGATTTCTGCATACCAAAATTCACTGTATATGATAACTGGTAAAATGATCAATATAAAATATACTACAGAACCAGATCAACAAATAAACGTGCGTACTCAGATACTAGAATTGCCACTTCTCCACCAAACCCTACGTTGTACACGATTCTAAAGAGTGGTCACAACACAGAGTTTGGTGGAGAAATAAAGAAGTTATTCTTGTAAATGTTTTAAATTACGCATCTTAGCTGGACCTTAGACAGAACCCCTTTTAAGCGACTACTTAATGAATATATCTTTTCGTATGTCAGGAAGCTCTCTTGAAGAGGATTTCAGCTTAACATTCATTCTACCTGAAGGTTAGAATTATTCTTAGTACTGGGTCTTATTTTGGTGGTTGCTATAGACGGGTAATGCTATATATCACTCTTCCCAGTAATGGCCATCGAACATCAAGACTACAATAATAAGTCCTTAAACCTTGCATCGTTCAGAGGTATAAGATGCGTAAATTTAAACATTTTCAAGAATAACTAATTTATTTCTCTACCAAACCCATGATTTGACAACTCTTTAGAAACGTATTAAAAAGACTATACTGTGACCACTTTTTAAAATCGTCTCGAAAAGACTATACTGTGACCGTCTAGGGTTTGGTGGAGAAATGGTGGTTTTAGTTTTTTGAGTACGCACATTTATCTCTCTCTCTCTGTCGTTTGAAGGAACACAATGATGTCTTTTCAGGTTTAGATCTGATGCAATTTTGACTAATTTCGATTTTATCAAACTTAAAAATTTAGAAGCTATTGATTGAGTGTAAAATAGCTGGCATATTTATGAGACGCCGAGTCATGTTGCGTCTGTAGTTCGGAAAAATACAGAACTTAACTCTTCTCATGCTAAATAATTGTTGACTGTCAAAGTTGTCATCTGTTGCAATTGTAAAAGATGTCCGTTCATACGTCTGCAGGGTACCTCCGTGGCCAAGTGCTTATGGTCTTGGACTGACAATCACCCACCGCTGTGGTTCGAATCCCGGCCTGGACATTTGGATTGTTTCAATGTGAGAATGCATTCCAACTAGCATTGGGTAGGTCGATGCTTCTTCCTGGGTGTTCTTCTGTGCACGAAACAATGCAATTTGTTGTATGCACAAAAGAGACCTCTTAGGTTTGGTTCAACCTGTAATTAGCTGGACGTCGCATATTACTGAAACATTCTAAAGAGATACTCAACGATGTCACACCTTGATCCAAACTGCTTACGTAGGTAATTAAAGTACAAAAATGAGTCATGCAGGAAACACCACATACAGAACAAACAGTCGACCGAACAGCAACACAAGAAAACAGCAAATGTACATAACTATAAAAACATCAAGAGCCGCACAAAGACAAAACAAACAGACAATAGGGGGAAGATGGAAGTACGTGTATCGCCTTGGAACAGTCAGTGACAAAAGTCACTGGGGGTGGTAAACCGGTTTATGGGCGCCCAACCTCACAATTATTCCATCACCACCCTAAAAGACAAACAGTGTAAATAAACGTATCCCCTCTCCGACTAATCTACAACAACCGCGATGAAAAATACAGTGGTAAAGTGCACGTATAATGAAAACATTTAAGTGAATTAAGTTATATCAACGATCTGTTTTCAAGAAATGCAGTTGAACTTCAATATTCAGAACTTCAAAGGAGCATCAACATTACTTGGATATAACAGAATTTCGAGGCATACGCTTTCTAATCTGGACACTTTCCCACGTTCCTAGCTTAACCCTTTCGCTGCCAAACTCTGTCGTCTGCTACAAATTTTCATTTCTTTTTTTATTTTCTTCATTTTTGTTTCAAAAACATAGTAATAGTAACAAACAGTGTGGATCCTGATGAGACGCCGAGTTACTCGGTGTCTCATTTAGATCCAAACTGTTTGAATAGGTAATCACAGATCCGGCATTGGCAGCGAAAGGGTTAATGCAGGTCTGTAATAATGCTGCAAGCTAGCTCTTGTTGAAGCTTTCAGCATTACTTTCGACCTGCATTAAGCTGTTATATGTGTTTTAGACATGCATAGTGAAACATTTTAGAACAATTCTATATTTAAATTTTGGAAGGATCGAACACAACGTTAAAAGTATCCGAGATTGTGAAATCGAAGTTCAAATGTATTTCAAATGCATGTTTTCATTTTGCCGTACCCATCGTTATGTGGTTCCTCTATTCGGTGTAATGGGTTTTTATCAGGTTTTACGCCAGTTTAACATTTTAGTCATATCACGACGTCCAGCTAATTGCAGGTCGAGGAAGACACCAGAGGTTCAACAGTACACGAATCAAATTGCACTGTTCCGTGCAAAGATGAACATCCAGGTAGAACCACCAACCTCCCGCAAGCCAGTTGCAAGGCTTCCTACATGAAAAATCTAAATGTCCAGACTGGGGTTCGAACTCACAGTTGTGAGGGATTAAGCAGTTGTCAGCCGAGGATCATAACCGCTCGACCACGGAGGCCCCCAGTGTAATTCTATAAACGAACATACAGTACGACATGCCTTTGCATAGTTGCTGGTGCATCACCTATATATACGTGAGTAGCAATAGACAAGAGAGAATAATAATCAAAACATGGACTGGTCTTCATCGCAATAAAGTACATATAGGTCTAAACGTGGTATCTACTAAATCGTTCAGTAAAACCGTAAACATTCTGATTCACATACTTTTATTACAGGTAAAAGGTAAACGTTTCACATACTTATACTACAGGTAAAAAGCAAACGATTCACATGCTGATATTACAGGTAAAAAGTAAACAGTTCACATAATGACATTACAGGTAAATGTAAACGTTTCATATTACTTATAATACAGGTGAACAGTAATCGTTTCATATACTTATATTACATGTAAAATGTAAACGTTCCATATACTGATATTACATGTAAAACATAAACGTATCATATACACTTTTCATGTATAATACAGGTAAACGTAAACATTTCATCTACTGATATTACAGATGATAGCTAAACCTTTCTTCTACTGATATTACAGATGATAGGTAAACGTTTCATCTAATGATATTACAGGTAAAATGTAAACGTTTCATATACAGATATCATCTAACCAACTAATATCTAAATGGGAGGAATGACTTCGATCTATGAAAGTATCTTATTGGTCGTATTTTGAGCTTGCTCAACACTTGACCAATGACATGATTTCATTCTGAAGCAAATTGTTATAACCTTGGGCTTGTGTCATTATTTCGATTGCATAACAACATCCTCTGCTAATTTTAAATATACACTTCTTTACAAACTGAATCAAATGATTTATCTTTCATTTCCTATCAATGGATGAACCTTCAGACTTTAGGACTCATAGAACTATTGTGAAGCAACTGCCTATATGTAACACTGACGCACATGCCGTAACGCTGACTTTGAATTTCAATTTAAAGAAAGCATCAAACTGACATGTATGGATGGAAATAATTCACTTTGATAAATTAGAACAGTAATACAGTTTTAGTGTAGTTCTGATATAACCAGGATGCTGTATCACACATGCAGAACCACCACTGTCTTGTTTTCTGAACAAGTACATAGCTCACAGCCGTGACAACACATTAATGTCAACATTGCTTACATTCATTTTAAAATGTGTTTATGGTTCAATAAATGCTTTAAGAGGCATGGCAACTTATCATTGGTCTAAACTGTTTGACACTCGTCACGGAAGAAGACTGTGGCAACTGTTTCCACCATTCGAAGGGCGGTTCGTGTGTACAACGTTTGTAAATACAGTTCTATTGTACTTCTCACGGAACGGCTGGAATAGTCAATACAGTGCTCCCTCCCTACAACGGCTCTCTCAATAACGATTCCCTCCTTACAACAACGCATGTCACTGTTTCCGAAACAACACGGCTCCAGAAACAACTTATTTCCATCGTATTTTCTTTATGCCCTATGTTGTGACCACTCTTTAGAATCGTCACTTTGTGACGATTCTAAAGAGTGGTCACAACATAGGGTTTGATAGAGGCATGATTGTTTTAGTTCTCGAAATACACCTTATCTGGGGATCTGCAAACAAGCTAATTATGTTTGATTTTCCCTCCCTATAACAACTCCCTCTGAACAATACATACAATATTCGTATCCCAAAGGGTGTCGTTGTAGAGAGGGAGCACTGTATGTGTACGGAGAAACCTATCTTCAGTATTACGTGAATGTGAAACAAATAATAACAAACTGAACGTTATAATCAGATCATGATACAAAGATATTAAACCATAACACTAGAGCAATCGTAGAACGCCTTACAGTTTCGTCAATCAAATTCATTATCGTGTGTCATGAAATTTAAATTAGCAAGAAAAGGGTTAAATTCAGATGCATCTTTTTTACATATAAGTAAATTGTGACTCGAAGTGAACCGAATAGGGATTCCTTACGCTCAAGTTGTTTTTGGACGATCTTTATTAACCTTTTCCCTCATATAAACGTGTTTTCACGCATTTGCAAAAAACAGAATAGATCCAGATCTGACGGCTCCTACAGGAGCCGTATGATCAGGGTCTACTCTGTTTGCTAACATAATTTCAAAGATCTGTGTCTTCACTTTCTAAACTTTCACTTTTCCATCTTCCATATTTCGTTATAATCATTTTATCTATGAATATTCAGTAGGTATTGAAATTTGGAATGAACACAGAACAGGGAAAGGGTTAATATACCTTATTGTGAGTTGTATTCGTAGGTTGCATTCAAGGCAGATGTAATCGTTATTTTATTGTCTTGCCATTGTGTTTGGATACAGCTAACCTGGAGTTGGTATTCCAAGATTACAGAGATAGATGGTGATAGAGGGAGAGGGTAATAATGCGAGAGAAAAAGAGATGGTATGAAATGAGAGAGCGCGGAGAGAGACAGGGGAGAGAGTAGGAGAGAAAGAGATAGATGCAGAGGGTATGCGAAACCGAGACAGATTAGAGAAACACGGAGAGAAAGAGAAAGGTTTGGATGCGAGGAGGAGAGAGGAGGAGGAGAGAGAAGGGGTATGATTCATACTGCTAAAGGCATTGTGCTGTTATTAGTTCTGAAATTGAATTAAGTGACGTGTTAAGCTAACGCAGAAGCCTACGGTTTCAATGTCTCTCTGCGTCAGAGTTAATGCGAGATACGACTGCAGCTTAATTAAAGATATTAGTCTGAGAGCAAATGTTATACAGATACGATACATGTACGTTGTAATACGACTGGCCCAACCTCCTTGTGTTTTACCTGAATATGCATCACATACTAAGGACTACTATAACTATTGACGTCACATGACGTACAAAGTCCTACCTCGAAATCCCACTTTAGTAAATCAATTTATTTGAGCTACAAATGATAATGTGTTTTTTTCTCATTACCCTGCATCGCTATACTAAGCTTTCCCGTACATAGAAATATTTTTGTTCGCGCAGGATTCATAATTGCTGTTGATGAACTGACCATTTGAGAGAAACACAGACAAACGGGCGCTAACTCTGTAGACTTCTTCAAACGGATAGGATATACAAGAGGGCCAAGGTGACCCTGTATGGCTCACCCGGTTTGCTATGTTTTCTACAGACATATAAGGAAACCAGCCACACGACCATGAATTTTAAAATAGTGTCACCCTTTTATCTAAGTTGGTAGAGGGTCACCTAATGATTATTTCCATCAACTTATTCTGAAATCTGACCATCGGTTTTGCAGAAGAAGAAATTCGAAAAAATATATATTTTAGTTTGCTATGGCAAAAAAAACCATTTTAGCTATTTTGGTAGGGGTTGCCGAATGATTATTCCCATCAAATCATTCTGAAATCAGACAATTGGTTTTAGAGCGGAGGAGAGTTGAAGAGTTTGCTATGCTTTCTATATAGACACATATGGAAAACAGGCCCATCCCTAGCGGCCATGTTGTTTTAGTTTCAGCTAGTTTGGTAGATAGTCGCCTAATAATTTGTTTGCCATGACAACCAGAGTTAAAACTATTCTAGCTATGTTGACAGAGGCTCACACAAAGACCATCCTTGGGAAGTTTTATTACATACATGTATGACCATATACTGTTAGAGGATATGTCATTTGAAATGAAATGTTGACAACAGATGACGGAAGGTGGACGACGACGGACACATGGCGATCACAATAGCTCAATTTTGCCAGGTGAGCTATTAGCCAATCATCCCATCACGATGAAACGTAAGCTGTATTAGCAGAATGACTTGCTCTCCTCTCCTCTCCTCCGTATATAGGTAATCTAACACATAAATTGTATTCGTTGCTAATGGTCCCAATACAGCTAACGTGTAAGCTGTATTCGGAGTGAGTTCCATTTGATGTAACAAGACATTATTCATAACATAGTAATTAATATATAAAATATGCAATTCTCATTTGTTGATATTGCATATTATCATCTGCATTGCGGTTACTGATGGAACATTGCAACACCTTATCAATTAAAACAAATATCGAATGAAGCATTAATGCACGATTCTTTGCAAATTATCTTGTTTTCTCTTAGTTCCCTTATTAGTGTGTTGCCGATTACCGAACCCAGCGCAACCTCTGTCAAATTGCTTACATTTACCGGTAGTTGCATGTTTTGAATGTCGCATCGAACAGTGTAGAACATAAAACAAAACATTGAGCTGAAGGTGTGTTATTGGGATAAATTTGTCACTAGAACCCACCAATCTGACAGTTTTAACATAAATGGGTGTTTAATTTGGTTAACTGTTAATTTGGAGTACATCCTTGTATGCATGATATTCCCGACTGATTCAAACAAAAAAAGTTTGATGTACATTTATCTTCATACGTATTGCGTATGTCGGTTGTTTGCAACATTACGCAAGACACCAAAGCTATAACGGATAACTTAGGGCAGTCAAAATACGTGTGGGAGTGCGATTTAGATCACCGTATAGTTTGTACGTATGTTGGCATACATAATGCATAATGGAATAAATACATAACTTAAGCCAGCAAATTCCACGTACACACTATGGAAAACATTATTACCACAGAGTGCAAACTAATCATTTCAGCGATAATAACACGTCTTCCATTTATCAATGACTAGTGAGATAAAACAACGATTCAATTTATGAGATCTGCAAATAGACAATATCATATTGGTAGTTCATATTATCAGTTTTGAGTAGCCAATTTTCATATACAAATATGGTGATATTGGCCATATTTTATATGTATGAGAAATGTCTAGAAATTCCAATTATTTCGCGGAGTGAGATAATGACATCATTTCCAATTTATGACTTGAGTTATGCCTGTGTTATTGAAAATGTGTATTTGATGAATGATGATTAGGCATCTACGTAGATATATTTTTAGATGAAATTGCTTTATTTGCAACTGCATGCTTCTTATTGTGTAGATTTATGTACATGTTAAACTAAAGTGACGCTAAATACATTAAGTGTTAACCATTAACCCTTTCCCTATTCTATATTTATTCTAAATTTATTATTACAAAATAGTTATAAAGAAATGTGGAAGGTGGAACATTGTAGACATTTTAGAAAGTACAGAAACAGATATATCAAATTTAATTAGCAAACAGTGCAGACCCTGAACAGACGGCTCATCTAGGAGCTACCCTGGGTCTACCCTATTTGCAAATACGTGAACACACGTTTATATGAGGGAAAGGATTAAGAGTCGAACACATTTTAACCCTTTCTATATGCTGTATATACATCATGAATATTCATTAGCTGAATTTGTATAATGGCATACACAAACAGGAAGGTTTTGGCGTTGGTTGCAACAGTAAAGCCCGACCTATTGTAATTTAAAGATGCAAACAGGCTAGACTCAGTTTTGACATTTTCAAACTTAAGAATAAAACTAAGAAACAATACATCAAGTAGTAGAAATATAGTGTCAACATACTTTGACTGTAATAAATGACGTTGACCCCATCTACTAGTAACCATTTCATGAATAACCAATGGTGTTATAAAAAGCAAACGACTGCTTAATGCAGCACGAATGCAGTGATGTTCGACTTGCACTGTGATACCACGTGATTTAATCATTTGCTTCATATAGACGCTTTCCATACATTTGCACACTGAGAACACCCAGATAAGACGGCTCCTATAGGAGCCATCTGATTGGGGTCAGCTCTGTTTGCTAATGAAAATTGATATATATGTTACTTTACTTTCTAAAATGGCTACACTGTTCCACCTTCCATAATTCATTAACACTATTTTGTCAATGAATATTCAGTAGGTATTGAAAGGTGGATATAAATATAGAACAAGAAAAGGGTTAAGATTGAGAATAGAACAGTCTTTGACTACAATAGTTTACAATATTTACATTGAGCGATAGGTTGCATCCAATCATACGTTGTATCGCTGACCGTGTACCTACTGCGTTTTCTTCCACTGGCATTGTGACCGTCATGTTATAATGACTTTCCTGTAATAACTAGTTCATTGGATTACCTATAAACAGATAAGTTACGGTGATCTGTGTGTGGCAAACAAGTGCGCGCCAGTACAGAATGTAGAACTCTGGGTTAATGGGGAAAATATGTTTTAATTACTTCAATACTTGCTGGAACAGAAAGATAAGAATTAGTGTGGGTGATAATTTATGATCTCATAAAACGAAGACAAAGAGCAAATAAATCTTTTTATTCCCCGCCCCTGGCATTTTTATTATAATGGGATCCAGGTCAGATGTCGCTTCAATATATGATCATGTCCCGTACTGTTAACCCTTTACTCCATGAATAGTGAAATGAATGTACACTAATGTATCATGAATATTAATTAAATAAATTGTTATAATAGCACATGGACAAAGGATTGTTTGGCATTGGGAAAACCTTTAGAATTATATATATATTATATCATAAGCACACAGAGCAGACCATGGTCAGATGGCTCCTACAGGAGCCGTCTGACCTGGGTATACACAGTTTGCAAAGGCGTAGAAAAGCGTATCTATGGAGTAAAGGGAGAAATAGTTTCTCAGGGTTTACAACGAATATAATGTAAGTTTAAAGGAAGCAGATCAGAGTCTGTGGTGACATAATTCTCATTTCAGAATACTGATTAAAAAGCAAATGCGCTATGCCGGTAGTCTATGTTAGCATTTAGCCTGCTGACCTTTGCTAGTATGGCATCAACTCCAGTTGTAATATTTGATGTATCTTGAGTTGATTTTAAACAGCACGGTCAGAGTACACATGTACCAAACTGTTTCGATTCTAATGAGACGCTGAATAACTCGGCGTCTGATCTGGATCAAAACTGTTTGGATAGGTTATCATGTATCCGCCCGTAGCAGGCTAACTTTTAACAGTTATAAACCCGGAATAAGTAATGGTGAAATAATTCATGGCTCTTATGATTAATTCCTAGTCAGTAACATCTAAAGAAACTGTTACTTTGTTTATTTCTAAAGTCAGGCCGTTTCTTAAAAAAGTATTGTAGAATGCTCCTACAGGAGCTGTATGTATTACTTTTGACCTACATGAAGCAAAGCCTGCCTTACAACCCCATAATTAGACCTCCTCGTGTTGATGGTCTGAGACAGTCTCTACTGTACAGAAAGATGCGTCCTGGTGTAACAATTTAAGCTTACTCAGAGGACGCGCGACGTCTGCATTTAATGTGATGTTCTCTATAAAATACTGTTACCATTTGAGTGTTCGTTAACCAAATGCCTAATTATGTCTCGACTTTGCATTATGTTTCAATGTGCAAGACAATGTAACTTAAATAAGTATTATTGCTCGCCAAATATGTCCTACTAACAGAGAGACAAACATACACTACATAAAACTAATTCCTTAATTTCTTGAATTTCTCAACTTGAATATCTATTCGTATATTATAAGAGCTACATATAATACATTAGGCCAATGCATTCACGAGCCAAGGACATACCTAATGTCTAGCGTGTCCCAATATATCAGAAATTAGTAACTGGAAGTGTAAATGTGTACCAGTTCAGGACCCCGGCAAAGGTATGACCGTTAGGTATGTCCTTTGATTTGAAATAGATTTGACTAAAACGGATACATGTGTAGAACACGAGGCATCTAATCAGGTTTTACACGGTATGTAACCCATCTTCTGTCATGGTCTACACTGTTTGCTGAAACAAACCATAATTTGTTCAATTTGTATTTCATGAAAAGCAACGAATGCTTTCAACATGTGTACCAGTTTACACTCAGGAGTCAATGTGCAAAAAGCAGCGTTATGTTTCTTGATACCGGCGAGTTGTCTATGTCTACATTCTATCACTAAATCTACTAAATAATTAAAACTGGCTCCTTCTGTTCTTGTAACTGTTTGTTATGTTAATGTATATTTCATGCCATACAAGTTAGTATGTTTTGTGTGTAACTGAAAAATTATAATAATAATCAACGAAACAATTACATCAATATTATATCACAGAAAAAATATTTGTATACCTACGCTGATCAAAGGGGCTTCCTCGGCAGCTCTTTCATGTAGGTCTATACTGTTTGCAAACGTCTTCTTATTTTACTCGATTTCCACACATTAAGCGTTCAGCATTATTATTGTTTTACTCGTCGGGAGAATGAATTGTCTTAAACGCTTTCCCTGTTCTATGTTTATTCAAAATTCCAACACCTACTGAATATCCATTGAAAAATAGCTACAACGAAAATTGGAAAATGAAACATTTTAGCCAATTTAGAAAGTAAGGAAGCACATCTTTCAAATTCCATCAGCAAACAGAGTAGACCCTGATCAGACGGCTCCTATAGGAGCCGTCTGATCTGGGTCTACTCTGTTTGCAAATGCGTGAAAACACGTTTATATGAGGGAAAGGGTTAATAAATTATATATAACCTTGACAATGTCAGTGAGGGTATATTACAATTGGACACACCCAACATCTCCTTCCCAACCTCTTGACATGGTGGGGTTGAAACGTATGGGATACTATATGATTTATATCCTTTATAGACACACATATCATCTCACAAACACTCAACGAACGGATGATGCTTTTAAGCCAGCTCGTTACGTTTGACATGTATGAGAGATCGCTGTATCACATAACTTTGCTTGTCTCTCGTTTAATATAACCATTACGTATTTTTATATCTAACATGTGTAATATAAGAGGTAACGTCACACGATTATTTAGCCTCCTTTTCGTATCTAAACATTAAGCCTGCTTTGGGTGGAAACAGTTTGACACCCTGATTGCATTTCGTAGACAAAAATATAATAGCTTGAATTTTGAAAATGTAGTAGGTGAAAACGTCTGTGAAAATAATTTGCTCAGCAGGCTAAAGGTTAAAGCACATAATTATGTAGACTGGTACACAACCCATTTTACCTGCAGTTATGTGTACAGTAGTAAACGTTCGATAACCATTCCGCGTTGGCATGGATTCATCTTTGTTACAAAATATATCGCCAATATAAAGCGAAATTTCGATGTTTTGCCCTTTCGTCTAAGTTGAGCGAATTATCTATGTGATAACAAGAATCTGACCCTCGTTGTCGTTTTACGTAAACCTTTCTACAACTCAGGCAGAACAAAAACGTTATAAATCTCACCAAAGGCCTGTTTGAGAACAGTTTATTTCAAATCACAACTCGTGACAGACACTCTTTATCCTAATTGTCAACATCAACTCACCAATCATCGTCCTCAGAGTATACATGCCTCGGTCTGACTGATCTGTGTGGCAGCGCCGTAAACCCCAACTCACCAACTCACGTTTATGTGTCCTTTTCAGAGTAAAAATGTTACTCACAAGCTTCTGCTCGGGTCTGCTATAACCCTTTCTCTCATATAAACGTGTTTTCACGCATCTGCAAACAAAGTAGACCCAGATCAGACGGCTCCTAGAGGAGCCGTCTGATCAGGGTCTACTCTGTTTGCTAATAGAATTTCAAAGATCTGTGCCTTTACTTTCTGGAATGACTACAATGCTCCACCTTCCATATTTCATTCTAACCTTTTTTCCCATGAATATTCAGTAGGTATTGAAATTTGTAATAAACACAGAATAGGGAGAAAGGGATAAGCTACTTGATGAACTATGTCGCTGTTAATGTCGCATCTGTATTTACTTATACAAATAGTTTGGATCCAGATGAGACACCGAGTAACTCAGTGTCGCATCAGGATCCAAAGTGTTTGTTATTTTGACCATGCTTTATTAAACAAAAATGAAAAAAGTAAAACATGAATATCGGAGCGACAAAGGCTGCAGACGACACAATTTGTCAGCAAAACATTTAAAAAAACATGTTCAATGACTATCGCATGCAGTCTAGACCATAATGAGAAGTTTATCGTCATGGGAAATTGCCACTACAGCACAATTACTATAATACAGCGATTACGGGCTGTGAAGCTGAGTAGCATGCCAGTGTAGACTAAACCTTGTATCTTATCACTTGCACATAACCATGGCCGAGGTTGATAGTACAGTATAACCTCTCTTAACCGGAATTCTAGTAGATAATAATTTAGATACTTTTAGTCAGGTGGCTGCTTAATGCAGGGTGAAAGTCATGCAGAAAGCTCCTCTAGGAGCTTTCTGTATGACTGTCACCCTGCATTAAGCTGCCACCTGTCTCGAAGACCGATATTCATACTAAATTTAACTGCCGGTTAAGAGAGGTTTTACTGTAGTAATTATCCAGCAATATTCAAATTGGTTTCCCTAGTGCTTATCATGTTTTGCATTTGTTGGCATTTCGAGATATGTACTTACATAACCGTTGCTTATCATGTCAATTATATTTGTTGTAATAGAAATTAATTTATTATATGCATATCAATATCTTATAACTAGTAAATTGAAACATGTTTGTAATTAGGATTGACCTGGTACTCATAAATATTACGTTTATATCTCACCATCCTAACATGTGATATGTCGATTACAGGCGCTCTAACACGTGTGCTGTATTATTATAGTCTCTCATGAACATTTTATGCTTGAATTGATCACCTACGTTATTTGATTTGACTTTGATTCAGCACCAATCACCGAAAGTTAGTTTGAATCAGGTAGTATCATACGAACAATATATGTAAACGAGCGAATTGTTTACATTGTGCATGGTGTCGTTATTTATTGGTTTGTTGTTTACTTTGTATAAAAAAGGAAATATATTCATATATATCATTGAATTAACCATTTCTGTGTTCTATATTTATTCCAAATTCCAATACCTACTGAATAATCATGGACAGAATAGTTATAACGAAATATGGAAGTTAAGAAAGTAAAGAAACATATCCTTAAAATTCCACTAGCAAACAGAGCATACCCTGACCAGACGGCTCCTATAGGAGCCGTCTGATCTGGGTCTACACTTTTTGCACATGCGTTAAACACGTTTATATGCAGGAAACGTTTAACAACAAAATATGTTTGAATAATCATATAAGTATGTTGGATGGCGTTGTATTTAGCATTTAGCCTGCTGGGCAAATTATTTTTACATAATTTTTCAACTGGTTACTCGGTGTCTCATCTGGATCCAAACTGTTCGCATAGGTATTATCTCATCCGCCCATAACAGACTAAAGTCTAAAGAATGAACGCATGGATATCTCGTTCGCTTGAAACATCGTTTGACCCACCAATGTCTATAGTACCCAACCCTACCCCCGTTGAATATTCATGTTAAACATTATTAGATCATAGATATTGTTTAGCTGATTTTTATAATGATATATGTACACATGGTTTTACGATATCAGAAGAAACTATTGAATAAAATATATTATACAGTAAAACCCCTCTAATGCGACCACCTAAAAGAGGTATAATTCTGGACGGTAGAGGCAGGTGGTAACTTAATGCAGGACAAAAGTAATGCAGAAAACTCCTAGAGGAGCATTAAGCAGCCACCTGCTAATAAAGAAAGCCATGTTTATTTATTAAGCGGTCGCATTAGAGGGGTTCTACTGTAGTTTCATACGTAAACAGAGCAGACGGTGGTCGTACGGCTCCCAGAGGAGCCGTTTGTTATGGGTCTACTTTGTTGGGATGGGGTGAATGGGCGTTCGTTTGAAGGAAAGGGTCGACATGGATGTACGCACATTTTGTAAACTCATACCAGGGAGCTCCTTCAATGTTTGCACAGTTCGTGTTGCAAAATATAATTTTAAAATATCACATCGATAATAGCATCGTTGTGAAAAACGTGCACGCGTGACCTGTGATCAATCAGATGCTTTCGTCTAAATCATCTTGTTCACTATCTGCATTTGGTGCGTTCAAATCCGAACGGTTTAAAGAGGATCTGTCACGAAGACGGCACACTATCCGATTAGAACTAGGCCCGGTAGTCCCAATTTGTCACTGGCTGTCACTCTTCTGCTTTCAGTTGAAATTAATGAGGACATGCGCCTCCCTTTAACCCTGCATATCAATTGTACCACACTTTACCACGGACGACAATATTTAACCCATTCAACGCAGGGTTTTCAGAATGGCACAGCCCATCAACTATAGAATCCATTCAGTATGAAAGGCTTAAACATTTTATTGATAAAATCAGTATATTCTGTATAACAGGGACATTTTTCGATATGAAGGTACAAATATGAGTCATGCAGGAAACACCACATACAGAACAAACAGCCACCCGAACAGCAACACAAGAAAACACAGCACAAATAGACACAAAAAGATAAAACAAACATACAATGGGGGAAGATGAAAGTACAACCTTGGAACGGTCAGTGACAAAAGTCACTGGGGGGTTAAACCGGTTATGGGGCGCCCAACCTCACACTTATTCCGTCCCCACCCTAAAATACAAACAATGTAAAAAAAAGTATCCCCTCTCCGACTAAACTACAACAACCGCGATGGCAAATACAGTGGTAAAATGCATGTAAAACGAAAACATTTAAGTGAAATAAACTGTACCAACATATCGATAGTGCACTCAATGAGTGAGCTGGAAACAGAGTAACTGTAGAAAAGTAGTAAAGGGTAGGACAAAAACGAAATAGTACATATATAAGTTCAAATTGACAATCTTCATGATAATGATTGAACTTAACAAATACCAAGCGGTATGATATTATTGAAATATCCATTCGTGTAAAGGATTTCGTCTTTAATACTATAGGAGCTGTCTGATCAGGGTCTTCTCTGTTTAGTTATGATATAATATAGATATGATATTACAGTGTCTGCCAATGCCGTACATTCACGTGTCACTGTGTCATTATAACAATTATTCTAAATTAATATTGATTATGTGATTATTTCTTACACAAGTATTCATTGAGTAAGGGGTAAACCCTTTACGCCATGACTGTTCATGTAAGAAATAATGACATTCTAAATATTCATTAGCTGGATTTTTATAATGGTCTATGTAAACATGCAATTTTGGTATTGGTAGAAATTAGAGAAGCATACGGAAAGAGAAAACACTGACCAACCGGCTCCATTGGTAGTTATTTGATCTGGATGTTCTTTGTTTACAAAGAATGAACAAGTGTTTGTGTGACTTGTTAACCCTTTACTCCATAAATATGCATGTGTATGCATTTGCAAGCATAGCAAACCCAGGTCAGACGGCTGATCAGGCAGGGTCTGCTCTTTATGCTTATGGCAGAATACAGACATGATTCAACATTTTCTGCAATGGCCAAATCTTCCTGTGCCCATTTGCCATTATCAATATTAAACTAATACTCATGATATCATCATTTCTTATTTGAAAATTCATTCTACCCTATTTCTGTTTCTATATTGAAAGAGAAAGACATCGGATTTTAACCACGATTATATTTCTACATTTATTTCTTGTATTTTAAGCCAATGTGTTGTGACTTTGTCAATTCATCATACAAATAGTAGTGTTGTTCGACCGTATCTGTTTCGTGACAGCTTCCATTAAGCCCCTTACGGTTTCCCTAACCATTTTAACGCTGAATTTTGAAATGGACTATTCCAAGATTAAAATAGATCAATCTTACCGTACAGAAAAGTATAACACGACAAACTGTACATACCCTGATGACAGGAATCCTCTATGTGTTCTCTCATCTGGATCTACACTGTTTGCAAAGGGCATTACTGACTTGTTTCCCGCACAGAAATGGTTTACAATACGTGTTTTGCAGAAGTATATGCTCTTGTTCGGACAGTCCTCGCAGGACAGCTATATTGCATGTTTTTATTATAAAAGGCCACTTTCATGTACATATGAATTGAAGCCCTTTTCATAAGCGTGCCTTCCATATTTTTATTGTTTATGTTATATTGGTATAGATACAACGTGTTTAGTTATTATAGTTAACTCTGTAAACAGAGTAGAAGAGCCCGTCAGTCTTTAACTATAAAGTTCACCTGGATGCTCTCTCATCTGGGGTTACACTGTTCGCAAATGACATTATTGACCCGTTTCCCGCACTGAAATGGTTCACAATACCTTTTTTGCAGAGGTGTGTGATCTATTCGGACTGTCCACGCACGACAGCAGTGTTACATGTGTTCATTATAAAGGGCACTTACATGTACATATGAATTGAAGCTCTTTTCATTTGTGTACCCGCCATATGTATATTGTATATGTTATATTGGTATTGATACAACGTGTTTAGTTATTATAGTTAGCCCTTTAAACAGAGTAGAAACGCCCACCAGTCTTTAACTATAGAGTCCACCTAGTTTAAATGACAAGAAGTGCAGACCCTGATCTTGGTCTACAATGTTTGCAAATGCCACTGTACTCCTTTTTCACACTGAAATGGTTCAAATGAAACAAAACAAAGATCATGTGTTATGTATCTGATGCGTTATGTATATGTACCTGAAACTTTTACTCTAATACTATATATAATCACATATATACGATTTATATATGCGTAGACAATGTATACTGTGAAACATCTTCAATTCTGCTCGCTTATAAATTCTAAGCCGCATTGGAGCACTATGGGTAGAGGTATATACTCTTGATTAGCAATTGTGTAACATTATAAACTGTCATTTTCAGAGTTTCACGTCTATGTATTCTAATACAGTATACAGTAAAAATGGGGGGAAAGCAGTCAAACAGGGAGAGCCACACACAAAAGGACACGGCACCAAACACCATCAAACAAGAAACGGAACAGCCACAGGACAAAACCTAACGGGACGCATATCAAGATACAACACATTAAACATAAAACATATAAAATAACAAAGTAGACAATAGAGTGAAAGCAGGAGTACCTACATGGAACGGTCAGTAACCAAAGATGGCTATCGGGGGCTTAAACCAACTTTTCGAAAGCGACCAACATAATCAGGTACAGCACTGGGTCGTAGAGGTAAGTAGTAGCTTAATGCAGGAAGAACAGTTATGCAGAAAGTTCCTACAAAAGCTCTCTGTATTACTTTTGGCCTTCATTCAGCGACCACCTGATATAAAACATGCCAGTATCGATTCGATTCATTTAGTGACCGTTTTAGATTGATTCTGCTGTAAATGTATTTGGTATACAGCTTAATTTTTCACGCTTGTATTCCGTATGTACCATTAAACTTTCCATAGTTTGCATTGCATTTTGGGCTCGTTGTGTGTTAAAGCTGATGTATATTTTCTATTCCATTACGTTTTTTACTGCAAATGCAGATCCTCTTTCAAATGGAGCTTAGATATTTGGTTTATTTAAAAATAAGATAACAGAAGATCTGAACACTAGCTCCTATACAGTTATGCGATCAAGTTTTCTTATTTATCTCTTCTACCAGCAGTTCTTCGGTCTATTTGTCAGGTTCGTGTTGATATAAAAAATGAAAGCTCTTTACGTGACACTAAATGTAATGTATTGGAACACAGATGGAGAACCATAGGAATGGATTCACTTTTGCAGCGCAAACCATAACGTAGAAAGTGGGAGGAATAATTGATCGCATAAACGTGCAAAGTGCTTGGTAATGTAACCCTTTATCTATATTATTTCAAACGTTGACACGTAAACAAGGATAAGACATTGTTAGAAGTAGTTTAGCATGCATTGTGATTACGAGGTCCGAACTTCGTCTACACAAGATCCGTTTGATCTGGGTCTGCTCTGTTTACAAAGGCGTAAAAAGTCGTGAAATGTGATGGAAAGAGTTAAGTCAAAATGTAAGACGTTCAACCCATTACCTGCTGAATACTAATGTTAGAAATAATGACATCATGCATATATATTAGCTGAAAATTTGTTGCGCAAAACTATTGTGGGGAATGATTAGTTTTGACAAAACATTGTTGACTTAGATCTATACCATGTCATAAGTAAACAGGGCAGATCCTGTAGGGCCGTCTGATCTGGGTCTACTCTAAAGGTGTGGAAAAGAGCACACATACCCTTAATTACTGCTAAACATAATTATTGAATACAAACGTAATGCCTGCCAAAGAATATTTATATGTCTTTTTATATTCAATAATTAACACACAGAGACAGTGAATGTCAGATAGAAGCAGCAGCATTTAGTAAATGATTAGAGAGCGTACAGAAAACATAGGCCTTTCAACACCTTGCTCAGATATACAGGGGCTGATTTAAAACTCGCTAAATTTACAGGAGGTTCACTATAGGAGTTCATGTACTCAGAGTATATGTACATGTAATGAAATGGCATATTTTTGTTATTTATTTACTTTTTTTTTTTTTTTTTTTTTTTTACTTTTTTTTTAGGGGTGGGGGTTTACATACAGATGGACATTGTACACACCAACCTTATGTTACTACAATGTTAATATGTATGGCACTCTATACTTGATAGCATTATTCAGCATGTCGGGCAATTGAATAACAAATGATAACATTTTATTTACAACATACATTTTGGACCAGTTATTTTAAAAATGAAACACTATAGATTTCAGAATTGTTACCTATATCTCGTTAAGGACATGAGTTGTGGAAATTATACAATTACTGACAAACCATTATTGTGGTTTGTTTTGTTGTTGTTGTTGTTGTTGTTGTTGTTGTTGTTTTTAAACAAAATAAAATATTGTTTTGGACAATTTATCAAAATGAAATATAATATGTCTGAATGTTTAGACATCTTTTTTATAGCCAAATGTATTTTGTATATCGGAATAACAGAAGGTTCAACCCGGCTTGGGATATATGTTTACATTTTCTATGTCTACATATATAACGAACAGATTATTGATCCTCAGTATATATGGGATCGAATTCCCTATCATGATACATACCATATTAATTGCGAACGCACATATAAATATACATATGCACATAAGAACATGCGTACACATACCCTAAACTATTTGCATAGGTAATCACTCATCTGTCTGCAGCAAGCTAAAGGTTAATCAAAATCTTGGTTCATAAAATTGTAAAATTTTGTATTCCAAAATTCAAACAGGTCAAGCTTACCATGAATATCCGGGGATTGTTTTAAAGGAATGTGTAATATTATAAACCCTGTTAAGATGACTAATCTAGGTCTACACTGTTTGCAAAGGACATAAGTGTCTCGTTTCCCGCACTGAGAGACTTACGTTTGTTTCGATTTCAGTTGTAAAATGTCTCTACTCCTAAATGAATCATATAATCATAATAAATTGCGATAACATATGTTTTCTCGTAAGGCTGCATAAACACTAATTGTACCCAGATGTACAGAAACTCCCTGACTCTTTTATCAATCGCAGGGAAGTAGGGTGTATAACAATTAGCATCGCAATGCCATCGTTACCTTTATCTACTATAAAACTCATCTAAACCGATTCTAGTAGAGAAGAATTTATATACTTTTTGGCAGGTGGCTGCTTAATGCAGGATGAAAGTCATGCAGAAAGCTCCTAGAGGAGCTTTCTGCATGACTTTCACCCTGCATTAAGCTACCACCTGTCTCCAAGACCGATATTTATACTAAATTGAATGTCATGTTTAGAGGAGTTTTACTTTATACTGATATCTGTTTCATTTCCGATCTGTTTAGTACTGTACTTACTACAGATTTATTTAAGTATTTTAACCCCTTACCTTTTAGGCTAATTTTAGACCCAACCTATTTGAATAAATCTACCGAAAAGGATAATATACTAGAAAAAGGACACTTTTAGAAATGTGTTGTGTTGAAACCATTGTGATAAATAGAGTGAATTTTACAAATGCGTAAAAAGGCGTCAATATTAAGGAATTGGTAGAACTGCCACCTGTCTCCAAGACCGATATTTGTACTACACAGTTTAGAGGAGTTTTACTGTACACTGATATCTGTTCCAATTCCAACCTGTTGCGCACTGTACTTACTTCAGATTTATTAAAGTATTTTGACCCTTTACCTCATAGGCTATTTTTAGACCCAACCTCTTCGAATGAATCTACCGAAAAGGATAATATACTGGAAAAAAGGAAATATTTAGAAATGTGTTGTGTTGAAACCATTGTGATAAATAGAGAAAACTCGTCGACATTATTATGTTTGTAGAAAAGTTGTCACAGTTGATTTATCTTACATTTGTTTTCACCAGCATGGTCGGAGTATCAAACAGTTTTACTCCTGATGATTCAACGAGTCACTCATCTGGATCAAAACTGTTAACCCTTTCCTCCTTAGATACTCCCTTTCTACGCCTCTGTAAAAGTCACTTTTCGAAACCATTGTGATAAATAGAGCATTTGCTCCTTAGGATATGTATATAATTCTTTATTACATTACGGGTAATAAAACAAGCAGTTTTGAGTGTTGTTGTTAGTTGTAAGTTTCATTCATCTATCCTTCACTTAAAATTAAGTAATGTGAATAGTTGGTCTCATTTGTGTTTGACAAATGGGTAATAGGCGTCAATATGAGGGAATAGGTTAAAGCTTACATAACAGAACGTTTATCAAAGTCTACCCCCTTAGTCTTCGATTTTTGTTCCATTTTGACTATAATAATGTTTCACCTTTGATGTTATGCACGTGCATAAGTGCGTATCGCTAGCTACGTCCTCGTATATTTTTGTATTAACTGCATAACAAATAATTTACTTCTATTGAACAAATAACTACATGTATATGACGATTCCCCGTGTAAATATTTAGGTCTAGAAGTATCAGTTTATCAACATTATCTGCAAGGATGTGAAACAGTTTGGATCCTTATAAGACGCTGAGTTACTTGGCATCTCATATTTAGTCAGTTGTTTGCTAAGGTAATCATGGATCATTCGGAGACTGACTAAAGTTTTACTAATGTACGAAGCTTGATGTGTTCCCTATGTTTAAACAAGAAAAACTCCAATTTGAAGAATAGTAGTTTGTTTGCACATCACACAGTGCTGGGATTATTATTTAATCAGAGATACACCAAGCATTCAATTTATCCGATGGGCAATATACACTCTAACCCATTGATGATGGAGAACACGACCTAGCAAATAAAACGAAAAGAAAAACAAGATAAACTAACTAAAATATGAGTTTGCATCTTGGACGAAAATAAGCATACTATTTAGTACATTGTCGTTAAAATGCTCATAATTATGTTACTACATTAAATATGATTAAGAATCTGCTAGATCAGTGAATGATACAAGGTACTGCCTGAAAGAGGATCTGAATTTCCCCGGTCATCGAAGAGTGCCACTAACTCGTCCCCTTGTGTAAGCGTAGTTCCACGCATCTGCAAACAAAGTAGACCCGGATCAGACGGCTCCTATAGGAGCCGTCTGATCAGGGTAGGCTCTGTTTGCTTATTGTGAAATATATATCTGATTATACAGCTTCTGCATGAGCCGAAATGGCATGTGTTCATATGCCATTATTACAAATAATCTTATTAATATTCATGACGTCATTATTTCTTACATAAATATACAACAGAGAAAGGGTTTATGTTCTAATGTGTCATAGAAAGAAATATAGGAACCTTGCAAAAGGTATTGAAGTGAAGATGATAAAGCGGACAATCGAAGAAGAAAGAGAATTCATTCCGCAAGAGTCGTATCAAAACAAGTCATAATCAAGGGTACTGGTGCCTATGTCTAGCATAGAGAATGATTTACTCCATGTTCTCATGTAAGTTTTTGAAGTTATGTAATTATGGATTTGAATGAGGAAGCAATTGAACAGTGACATGTTTGCGGGATAAAGAACAAACAAAATAATAATTTTCGAGTATATGTGGTACAACTTTTATATTATTTTAGAGATGATTCATCAACTTTCAGTGTATTTTATATGAATGCCATAACATTGGAATGCAGAGGAATATTGCATGTGTGGTTTTGTGTAAAGAGGATGGGGGGGGGGGGGGGGGTAGGGATTCGGTTGTGTAGTGTTGTATGTATGTGTGTTTCGAAATATCAATAAATTGTAGTGTAGTGTTTGTATAATTACTCATTCCACAACAAACAAGAACAAATTGCAACTCAATTGATGTTTAGGTAGTGTTCTATTATATTGTGGTAGCTTAATGCAGGACAAAATCAATGCATGAAGATCCTATAAGAGCTTTCTGCGTAACCTTTGAGCTGCATTTAGCTAATACTTGTTTCAAAAATCCAGACCTATCCTTTTTTTAAATGATCGTATTAGCGACATTGTACTGTACATTAAGACGCAAAAAATAATACTAATCGGAAATGTGACTGTTAAAACGGACAAAATGATACAAATAGGAAGTGTGACTGTTAAAAACGGACAAAATGATACAAATATGAAATGTGACTGTTAAAACGGACAAAATGATACAAATAGGAAGTGTGACTGTTAAAAACGGACAAAATGATACAAATATGAAATGTGACTGTTAAAACGGACAAAATGATACAAATAGGAAGTGTGACTGTTAAAAACGGACAAACTTTTAAGTTAAATTTGCAAACCTCAATCTGTTTTACACACAGCCCCAAATTACTGATACATTTTAAGACATGCGAACTATTTAACAGTGTATAAATCGTTCCGAAATGATATATTTTGTACGTTGTTTGGAATGCATAAACTGGTCTTATATCGAGTTGCAGATTGTTCCATCACGTAGAAACTTCTAACACTAAATGTATTTCCCTTGTTAACCCTTTCCCTCATAGCCTATTTTTAGACCTAACCTCTTTGAATAAATCTACCGAAAAGGAGCATTAATTAGAGAAAATGGACATGTTAGAATTGTGTAACCATTGTGATAAATAGAGCATTTGCTCCTAAGGAGCAAATGCTCTATCTATCACAATGGTTTCAAGAAGTAACTATTACAGAGGCGTCTAAAGGCGTCAATATGAGGGAATGGGTTAAAAAGGACACCATACAGACAATCAGTTAGGTCGACAGACCTAAACCCGGGATGCGTGGTTATGAAACGCCTTGAGTTCAATTCTAATGTATCTGAGAATGATTTCAGACTCGGGCAAAACGTTTTGTAAACTCGGAGCTTCGCCTACTGGGAATATATGTCGTGGTGCTTCAATCTGTTAAGCTTAAACCCGATGACGGCGGATCCAAGAATACTTGTGTCAACAGTTTGGATCCAGATGTAACTGTTTGATACTCTGATTGCATTTCGGTAGACACACTGATTATATATTGAAATTTGAACGTGTAGTAGGTGAAAAATTGTATAACAATATTTTTCTCAACAGGAATGTTAGATATGATACGGTTTCCCTTATATACTCATAGACGACGGAGGAGATAAGATACTTTCGGTTTGTTGTAAACACTGTTAAACCTTTACTCCATAAATACACCGTTTTACTCCTTTGCAAACGGAGTAGATCCAGATCAGAAGTTTCCTATAGGAGCCGTCTGATCAGGGTCTGCACTATTTGCTTATGATATAATATAAATATGAAACTACAGTTTATTTATCGTATGCCCATATGCTACTATAATAGATCAATCTAATTAATATTCCTTACGCCATCATTTCTTACATGAATATTCATATAGGCAAGGATTAATCCTGGATAACCAATTTTGTGTGTGTGTAAGACCAAGGCCTACCTTATTTTACTAAAATTAGTACAGTCAGCATATTGACGTCATCATTTCTTACATGAATATTCATATAGGCAAGGATTAATCCTGGATAACCAATTTTGTGTGTGTGTAAGACCAAGGCCTACCTTATTTTACTAAAATTAGTACAGTCAGCATATTGACGTCATCATTTCTTACATGAATATTCATATAGGCAAGGATTAATCCTGGATAACCAATTTTGTGTGTGTGTAAGACCAAGGCCTACCTTATTTTACTAAAATTAGTACAGTCAGCATATTGACACATTCGTTTCCATTCACCAATCCCAGGGCATATTCGCATACCTACTGGACCTAGAGTATATATCTACGTTACTTCAGGATCCTCTACACAGAAAGCATAAAATCAAGCTATATTTTTGAAACTACATTTAAAAACACCCAACTTTAAACCCGGTAGCAAACATTATTTTAGCAGATAGAATTCATCTGGCGGGAAAACTTTGTAACTGTTTGGTTAGAAAGTCCGCCATTGACACTGTGGCACTGTTGTGTGGGCGTGAGAGACTTCGCTGCTTGTGAAATTTGAAAATCCCGTCCGAAAATGCGACATGTCAAATATATTTTTGGATTCATCTTATTATTTCACTTTTTATTTCAACGACACCACACCTTTTTTGTTTTCAGTTCACAGTTTAAAGAAATAAGTGTAAACGCCAGTGTCTATGTAAGATGTTCCAGAGAGACTTCAAATCATTTTAACCTATTTATATGGTAATGTAGTACGACGCTTGGCAATAATTCACATCAACAGACTTTCTGATATGTTGGACAATTCTCAATATTCAGATAAAATGCAAATCCATGAAGGCAATCAGATGCTAGTAGCGCCCATAGGCACACGATGTCTTCGCGGATTCGCACATAGCGTTCTAAAATATCCAAGTCACATCGGTATCATATATAACGGAAGAAGAGAAGAATGGAGAAGTAAATCGAAACACACGGATTGTTGCATATATGTTCGCTCCGTTATCTATGGTGTTTGAATCACGTCTAGTTAGCGTCTGCTCTCTGCGTAACCTACAAACCGCTGTAGTATTTCAACGCGGACGGTGTTTTCTCTTATGTTCCTATGATGCATACAAACATTTAATTCAACAATGGCTAGCATAATAACGAGTGGGTGATCAGGGTTTTACAACGCTTAAAGGGTTATATGTCGAGCTATGGATTTAACGACACTGAAAATGTCATATATAGAGCACCAATGAATTATGAGATGATGGTAATCGTATGAAGGATGATGTCGGGATATATGATGTCCAATCTATCTATCTACATAGGCAGAGCAACATGTCTCCATTGTTTATGTCTTGCAGTATCGGATAAGCATTGTCCAACAAACAAAACCGTTCCCAATGTAATTAAGCCATACAACACCAGTAGAGTAAGAATGACTGCTGGGTTAACCCATTCCCAACTAGACTATCTTTAGACCCAGCCTCTTATACAAAAATGAATAAATCTACTGAAAAGGAACATTTACTAGAAAAGGGGATTTGTTTAGAACTGTGTACTTTTGAATCCAATGAAATAAATAGAGCAGTTGTTCCTCCAATTGCAAAAGAAATTGTCTGATATGGAGGGCCTTAAAAGGAGTAACATTCCCCCATATGTACCCTTAGCCCACACCAAAGTTTCATTTGGAGGAATATTCCTCCAATGGCTTAATCAACTGTCTGATGTTTTAGTTGTGAAATAAAGGATTGAAATGCATCTTTGATTTCAGTCATTTCTTTTTCCCATGGTGATTGAGGGAATATTCCTCCAAATATTTCTGGGTCCATGCTTATAAAGCTTTTAGTTGAGTCTGAGTTTCGTTCTCAAGCTTTTGATTGGTCAGATTTGAGTTCTCAAGCTTTTGATTGGTCAGATTTGAGCCAAAGGCTCAAATCTGACCAATCAAAAACTTGAGAACGAACTCAGACTCAACTAAGCATGGACCCAGTTATACAATCGCCCCCTCAAAAAAGACGATAGAACTGTCATCTTTTAAAGAATCTCAAGTTCTATTTATCACAGTTGGTTCAAAACATGACTCTTACAGAGGTGTCAAAAGGTCTCAATATGAGGGAATGGGTTAAATGCAAGGCAGACACCTTTATATTTATAACATAAACGGGGGATTCAAAATGTTAACCATACCATTTCAATACATCACTGTCATAGAAGAATTCAACCCTTTTTCCTGCTGAATATTCACGTTAGAAAGAATGATATCATGAATATTGATTAGATTAATTTTTTATAATAGCACAAACTTTTTTGGGCATGACAGAAACTACTCATTAGCAGCTACACTATTCAATGGACTGTCGCTTAAACCATTGCAGACCATTGCAGATCAAATCAAATCATATCATAAGTGTGTGCTTAACCATTTTCTTGTTGCATATTCATGTCAGAAATAATGACACCATGACTATTTATTAGTTATCTTTTTCATAATGGCATAAGTACAGATTATGTTGGTGTTTGGTAGAAACTGTTGAGTTAGATCTCTAATAATGTCGTAAGCAAATAGGACCGTCTGATCGCGGTTTACTCTGAATGTAAATGCGTGAAATAGCGCTTATAAGACTGGAAAGGGTTAACCGTCTTTGACTTTCTCGATATATAACGCATTTCATACCATAAACAAGTTCTTCGCTTTTGTTAAAGCTTTACCTTTTTCCATATTGAACATTTTTATAAGAAATGATGACATCATGAATATTTACTACATGAGGTTTTGTTGTTATAGCATATGTACACATATGAATTGGTATTTGTAATACGTGTGGTGCCTGATCTGTTACAACTTCATCAGCAAACAATAATGCAACATGCACGTTTAGCAGAAATTATTTAAATTATACACATGCGGATCAACAGATCTGTTTTAATCGTATCTGCGTGATATATCAAACCCTGGACGATAGCAGCATACTCCTTATACAAATGTTTGGATAGGCACGCGGCCTTTTGCACGTAAGTACGATTCTCACGCTGCATTCATTCGGGTGTTTCCTTCAGGCAAGGTATCTTAACCGGGCATGCCAGCCCGAACACCCTAACAGATGTGTGTATACCAAATAGCATCTCAATTAAATCATACTGCACCTGTCGTCCCCATCTAGCAAATGGCACATAACAATTTTCTGTAAATATTCCGAGGTGCTACATACACTAAATGTCAAGATTCTTCCTGGTAGGCATCAGCAGGTGTTCTGTGTTTACCCGAATATTGCAAACCAAGTAAAGCATATAATTTACCCACACTCTTCCTTGAAATACCAGGAGGTTTACGACACACACTCATCCCTTAGGATACGTGTGACATTTCTTTGACATTTGCTAGTGTCTACTTCTATGAAGGTCATAGAGCTAAAATGTCACATCGCAAGCTGTGCACAGACTGACACAATTGTCTCTGATCAGTAGCGTACAATATATTTTAAACAACGATTCCATATTACGCAAATTATATGATTTTTGTCTAGTATATTTATAATAATGCGTGCGTTTTTTATGTTTATGAGAACAATTTAAAGTGTTTGTAACAGAACAAGTTCCATAGCCTCGATATTGAATTCTGACAGCCAAGGTAGCATTGCGAAAACGGAAAACTGTAAATTCGGTTTTATTGAGCCTGTTCATGAGCAGTAATTAAAAGTGCAACACTACTCACCCCTAGCACATGCTTAGGCGGTATTCGATGTTCATAACTGAAAGTATTGAAGCTGGTGATCAAAGGACCACAAAATATAACAACACTGCGAATGAAGTACGGACGGCTTTTTACGGCCGCCACACGAGCAATTAACACATGTTGTTGTGAAGTACAATAAAACATCTCTATAACGACCACTATTTTACATCAAGTAGTTTGTGGTAAAAGCAGGTGGATGCTTAAAGCAAGGTGAAAATAAAACAGAACGCTCCTATAGGAGCGTCCTTTTTTACTTTCATCTTGCTTTAAGCAACCACCTGCCCAAACTTTCAACTAATTAACCCAATTTAGTGGTCGTTATAGAGAGGTTTCACTGTATATAAATTCCGAAAGTAGAAGATCTTTCGAAAATTAAAGTAACAATGCGAAAAGAGAAAGCTACAGACTATGTTTTATTGAGTCTGTTCATGAGCAGTAATTAGAATTGCAACACTATTCATGACCCCTAGCAACGGCTTAAGACGTATTCGAATTTCATAACTAAAAGCATTGAAACTGATGATCCCGACGGACCAGAAAATATAACAACACTGAGAATGAAGTACTGCCACTGTGTACTCTTTGCTAAACTTTAATCGCTGACAAAAATGTTCAAATCTATATTCATAGTTATGTGTAAGCACTACCAAACATATTCTGATAAACTGCAGATGCCCGAAAGGCATAACACATCCCTGTTAAGTGTTTGTTTTGTTTTATGTGAACGGGCAAATAGTCCTATTGCGCACGGTCTATGAAAATTGGAGTATGAGAGAGAACTTCACAACAGCTGGTGTTAAGTGCTTGTGTGGCGGCCGTAAAAAGTCGCCCCGTACTTCATTCTCAGTGTTGTTATATTTTCCTGTTCTTCGGGATCATTAGTTTTCATGTTATTAGTTTTGAAAATTGAATACTGCTTAAGCCCGTGCTAGGGGGCGTGAGTAATGTTGCACTTTTAATTACTACTCATGAACAGACTCAATAAAACCGAGTCTGCAATTTTCTCTTGCATTTCTACTTTTGCTTTCGAAGGATCATCCATTTTCAGAATATATGTACTTCACAACAGCAGGTGTTAAGTGCTTGTGTGGCGGCCGTAAAAAGTCGCCCCGTACTTCATTCTCAATGTTGTTATATTTTCTGGTCCTTGGGGATCATTAGTTTTAATGTTATTAGTTTTGAAAATTGAATACTTCTTAAGCCGGTGCTAGAGGGGTGTGAGTAGTGTTGCACTTTTTATTACTACTCATGAACAGGCTCAATAAAACCGAGTCTGCAATTTTCTCTTGCATTTCTACTTTTGCTTTCGAAGGTTCACCCATTTTCAGAATATATTAGTCAACAAGGGAGAGAAGCATAGTCAACTCATCGTGTCATGTTTCTAATATCTGCACTATAATATAGCTTACCCTTGCGATCATCTTTCGCATGTGTTTCAGAACGTCCCAGCGAGAGATTTTCTTTTCGGGCGTACATATTAGAAAACAGATATACTTGAAAACAGTAAAGTCTTGCTAATGCCACATTATAATTTATTAACAGAATAGAACAGCACATATTTTAATTTGACTTCATCATATCCAATATAAAATTCATACATATAACCCTTCGCTTGCTATTCATTTCAATATACCTGCCTGTAAATACTAGTAGTGAAGACCCAGATGAGACAGCTCCTGCAGGAGCTGTCTCATCAGGGTCTGCACTATTTACAAGTTGACTGTGGAACCAGTGCACTCCACAGCAGTGATTTCACAGCGAAATACTTGTACAAGGTGAAGATATATGTAATTATACAACAGGGCATGGGTAAAGAAGGAGATTCAGCAAGCGAAGGGTTAATTGCTCATTGCATGGTCATACACCTATAAAGTGATATTCATCTTAACTCTTTCCCTGCCTTTGTCGTATCTCTGATTACCTATGCAAACAGTTTGGAACCAAATGATGCCGAGTAACTCGACGTCTCATCAGGACCCAAACTGTTTGTTACCGTGGCTGTTTTTTTTAAATAAACAATGAAGAAAAGAAATTACAAATGAACATTGTAGCAGACGACAAAGTTTACATACGACAAAACATACATTGAACGAGTTCAATATCGGTTGAAGAGTAATAAGTGCAATATATTTCAGCTTTTGGTACCATGTTTCTCCCAAATCCCTGCTTGTTTATATAAGCTATCAGATGAAAGCGTAAATTTACACATATACGATCGCTAGTTACTAATCCTAAAACTGTACATAACCAAATGACAGTTTAACGTTGTAATACAAAGATAAAATGCCTGAAATGTGTTATCTGCATACCATTTTTCATAAAACGTATCAATCAATCTGCGCTTAATTTCGTAATTGCCTTATTACACATATTATGATCAACCTTCTGTCCCAAAGATACCTAAAAGCGTTTTGACACAACGATTCAACAACACTTACATCCTAAGTAATTTTCTTTTCAAACAGACACATATCATAAATAGCTTACACTTGCAAAAAATTAAATGCATTTTCTCAATTTCTTTCCAGTTACTGTATTCCATATTTCACCCACACAGCTCAATGTAGTGCCGAAGAATGCATCAAATAACTGACATAAAGTCTTTGGTTTCAGTTTGAGATTTTTTATAGTTTACTAACAATACAGTTAATGCTTGAATAATTAATATAATTAATATTTGTTCTTGAATAACATAGAAGACTGTGACAACACGTGATTGCGTAACCATTTCACCGCCAATGTCGCAAAACTGCACCACGACAAATAGTGCAGTCCCAGATTAGACGCCACCTTTTCAAGGCGGCTTCTGATCAGGGACTTCATTTTTTGTGTCAAACTCTATTTCTATATATGTGCTTTATTCCTTTGTAATTTGCATTTATTTATCTTATTTCTTCATTTTACCGAATTATTTAAAAACAAAATGGAGTGCAGACGACAGTTAGAAAGGGTTAATACAGGGTAAAGGTTATGTCGAAAGTTCCTACAGAAGCTGTCTGCAGAACATTTGTCCTGTATTAAGCTGAAACCAGAATTATACTCATTTTGAGTGACTTTACTCGGTCTACTCTGCTCACATAGGCGTGAAGGCGTTATGATAGAAGGTTTAAGCAAACATTTTTAATTCCTTAGCCAATTGTGTTACCATCGGAACGGACGCTTCATCTGTGGCTATAAACTACGCACTCACGTTGACACTATTCCTTAGCATGTTGTTCCATAAATACGCTTTCTACGCCTTTGTAAACAGAGTAGATCTAGATCAGACGGTTCCTATAGGAGCAGTTTGATCAGAGTCTGCTCTGTTTGCTAGGAATATAACAACGATATTGCACTACAGTTCTGCCATTGTTAACATGTACCGTGCTCATGTGCCATTATAAGAATAAATCTAATTAATATTCATGACGTCATTATCTCATACATGAATATTTATGAAGTAAAGGGTTAATCCATTCCCTTATATTGACGACTTTTGACGACTCTGTAAAAGTCACTTTGTGAAACTATTGTGATAAATAGGAGCAAATGCTCTATTTATCACAATGGTTTCAAACTACAACATTCTAAAATTTTCCTTTTCTCTAGTTACTGCTCCTTTTCGGTAGATTTATTCAAAGAGGTTGTATCTAAAAATAGCTTATAAGGTAATGGGTTAACTAGAATTTTTATAATTTATATTCCCCTGGTTTATTCCTTACTACAACCTTACATAAGTTTCAAATAATAGGCATGTGTTTTCAAAGAGGAGTTTATAACTAAAGATACATTCAATAACTTTCAGGATTCCCATGTGCACCCAATGGAATGAGACTTTTTTCATGCACCGAGTGGAAATCGACATTTATTTTGTGTAAACTGCTATATGATATTTGTCAGGGGGGCGTGAGTAATGTCGCACTTTCAATACTTGAACAGACTCAATAAAACCGAGTTTCCGTGATTAATTATCAAATAGCAGTAATATTCGCCTTGTATCGGTGTCAAATTGGATGCATTTTTGTTAACGAATTGAACACATAATGTAATACATATATATACTGTCTAGCTCTATTCTCCAACTGAAAAACATTGCTTACAGTACAGAAATAGAGTAGACTCAATAATGTTTTTCTATGGCTTTAGCCTATCACATTTTACACCATGAATAGTCGTGTAAGAAATAATTGTCACCATGAGTATTAATTAAATATTTCTTTTTCAAAATGGCAATGCACACTAGACACTTTGGTCATGGCGGGATCTCTAGATTCAGATCTACATTATAGTATAATCAAACAGAGCAGACCTGGTCAGATGGCTCCTCTAGGAGGCATCTGATCTGGGTCTACTATGCTTGCAAAAGCGTAGAAAGGCGAATTTATGGAGTAAAGGGTTAACTGACAGAGTCGCCTTTTGACGCCTGTGTAAACTGAGCAAATATAGCACAGGCGGTTGTAGGAACCGTCTTATCAAGGTTTGTTCTGTTTTATTATTTAGTAACTTATATATCTGGTTCAATAAAATCCATCAAAGCAACGTACAGTATAACCCCTCTTTAGTATAGATATCGGTTTTGGAGACAGGTTGCAGCTTAATGCAGGGTAAAAGCCAAAGCTACTTTGGAAGTTTTCTGTACGATTTACACCCTGTATTAATAAGCCACCTGCCTAAAAGTATCTGAATTGAATTCTTCTCTACTAGAATTTCGGTTTAGAGGGATTGTAGTGTATTCATTTTTTTTGTAGAAAATACAAGATAATATTTAACCATTTCGCTGCCAATGTCGGTTCTGTGATTACCTATGCAAACAGTTTGGATTCAGATGAGACGCCGAGTGTCTCATCAGGATCCAAACTGTCTGTTACTGTTACTATGTTTTTGAAACAAAAATGAAGAAAATCTAAAGAAAGAAAATTTGTAGCAGACGACAAAGTTAGCAGACGACAGAGTTTGGCAGCGAAAGGGTTAATCAAAATCATAATGGGTGGAACCTACTGAATGTTTATCAGATTAGATACATGGTTAATCATTTATTATTTGTAGCAGACGACAAAGTTAGCAGACGACAGAGTTTGGCAGAGAAAGGGTTAATTAAAATCAGAATGGGTGGAACCTACTGAATGTTTATCAGATTAGATACATGGTTAATCATTGATTATTTGTAGCAGACGACAAAGTTAGCAGACGACAGAGTTTGGCAGCGAAAGGGTTAATTAAAATCAGAATGGGTGGAACCTATTGAATGTTT
Organism: Azorinus chamasolen; assembly: GCA_963576725.1. Taxonomy (NCBI): domain Eukaryota; kingdom Metazoa; phylum Mollusca; class Bivalvia; order Cardiida; family Solecurtidae; genus Azorinus; species Azorinus chamasolen. Next base: position 65,879,538 of record OY755239.1, on the reverse strand, counting down.
ATCAGATAAGATACATGGTTAATAATTGATTTTTTAAATGTATGGAAGAATGGTTAACCCATTCGTTATTCAATATTCATGCAAAACATAATGACATCATAATTATTGATTAGCTGATTTATGTAAAAAAACAACAACACATGTACGCATATGCTATTGGTAAAAGCTGTAGAATCAGATCTATAAGTTGTTTTTAAGCAAATAGATTTAATTCCACCTTTTCGACCAAACTATTACTAATGATGATTCTTGCATACGATCTCGATAAATATTTGGTATGTGGCTTTTGCCTTAATGTGTTGGAGTTCTGTATATATTATATTACCCGTATCTATGAAAATAATTAAATCGTTATATTCTATATTATACAAGATTAATTCGTCCAAAATGAAATGGGGGAACCATCCAATATCTGTAAACGAACTGCATGCTGAGAAATATTTTTGATAACGATTAACTCTTCGCTTGCTGAATTTTAAAATACATTTCTCCTTCTTTACCCATGCCCTGTTGTATAATTACATATATCTTCACTGTGTACAAGTATGTCGCTGTGCAATCACTGCTGTGGAGTGCACTGGTTGCACGATCAACTTGTAAATAGTGCACAACCTGCAGGAGCTGTCTCATCTGGGTCTTCACTATTTACAGGTAGGTATATTGACGTGAATAGCAAGCGAAGGGTTAACGTATCAACGAGTGCCGGTGATGAGTCTATACTCAGAGTAGTTGTACGAGTGATGCAAGAAACACCGCATACAAAACACAGTCACTCGAACAGCACCATGACAAAAAAAAAATGTATATGCTTATCAACATACAAACAGATACGCACAAATATATCACAAGCACAATATTTGGGGAAGATTGACGTACCGCCACGGAACGGTCAGTGACAAGTGTCACTTTGGGTTTAAACCGGTTTAGGGCGCCAAACCCCACACTTATTCCTTTCCCACCCTAACGCTAGGTTCACACTGCCGATCAGATCAATTCGATCAAACCCAATCAAATGATCCTGAACTGGGCTGGTTCGCTCGGCCGAAGTGATCGGGAGTGATCGGGGAGGTCTACCTTGGTCGGCATATCCCGGACTCCCTAACGGACAAACAGTGTCTCCGACTAATCTACAACAACCGCAATGGCAAATACAGTGGCAAATTGCATGCAAAATGAGAACATATTTAAATGAAACAAATTTAATCTACCTAGTGACTGATCTGCAATCCGAGTAACTGTAGAAAGTAATAAAGGGCTCGGTAAAAACGAGACCCGACGTCCTTCTTCCATTTCCGGATTATTGGAGGTCATTTCCATTGAGTACGAAGGTTTTCCCTGCCGGTGTACATGAAAAGAAGGCAGCGTGATTGCCAACTGTAAAATGGTTTGACAAGCAGGCATGCAGTATGTTGTAGTAGTATAGGATCATAATCCTTTTAATAATTCCAATACATTTTACGAACGAATTAAGCCCAATAATTTTACACATCGCCATATGGATGTGAAAAACATTGGCACAGGAGCGCCTTAAGATTGCATATACTTGCAAATAAGTGAGAGATATATAAAATTTAGAGAATGTCTTTTCTTACTAGTAGTTTACTCCTATTATACCTGTATCCTCTCTTAAGCAGTTTTTCATTAAACAGATATATCGGCTGTGCAATTGGTCAACAGATGAATACGCTCTAGCGAATCGAATCAGTAGGATGGACCACGGAGAATATTTCCGTCAAGATGAGGGATATTTACAATATTAAAATCAAAATCGTCTCTTTTGTCGTCCATTTTAGAAGAAATAATTCCATTGTCAATTTTAAAGTCAAGAAAGGCTGCACGATTGACGGAATAGTTGGTAGGAATCATGCTATCTAAGTTAAAATCATTGTCCAAGTATCGATCAGTTTCGTTGAAGACTTTGATTACATCCGCTTTAGATTGTGGGTTCAGACTCAACATGAATTCTCTCTCTCTCTCTCATAGAAAGTAAAACAAATATGCGACCTGGCGGTATATAGCATTCCAATAACGTACGAATATGTTATCGAGAAGAAGGGTTAGTGATTCCCAAACTTCTGAGCGAGTCCAGTTGTTGAAATATTTCATTTGCTCGTCAGTAAAGAATTCTTCGTCTGTATTATATGCCAGAAATGTTTTTTTTTCTCTGGCAAATGTTGGTAATTTCATCTTTAATTAAATCACGAGGAAGAGCTTGTACAAAACAGAAAAAATGTATGTGCTTACTGCGGATGAAAGAAGCCTGTTTGGCAATACCCCATGTATTAGATCATGAGAATGTTTGGATCCGAAATACATGTGCACCTTGCGGTGGACTTGCAGCGGTTGGGAAATTACTAGGTTCCTTTTTTCAACCGCTGCATGTCCACCGCGCAGAACACGAGTAAGGTCTACACCAATTAAAACTCGTGTGAATATCCCTTACCACATCGTAAATCTATTTTGGCAAACCTATTTTACTCCCGTCGAGATTGGTTTTGTTTTATATTTACAAACTAGTCGTCCGCATGAATTGTTAGGTCAATATGTCTTACGTTTCTTTACTATACCATTGTTTTTTTATGCCAAAAACCTTTTTTATCTCATGTGGGTTCCGATCAATTCGGAAAAGTCATGAATTCAAGAATCGTTTATATACAATCTTATGTTACAATAATCACCCGCATGGTAGCGGTCATGCTCTTCTTTTGATTATCCTGAAATATCCAATACAGTAAAACCCCTCAAAACCAGAATTCTAAAAAGACGAATTAAGATACCTTTAGGCAGGTAGCTGCTTAATGCAGGACGGAAGTCATCCTCTAGGAGCTTTCTGTATGACTTTCACCCTGCATTAAGCCGCCACCTGTCTCCAGGACCAATATTAATACTAAATTAAATGTTCGGCGTAGAGGGGTTTTACTGTATGCGATTCATTATGCCAGTCATTTCGTCAACCGTGATAGCAACCAGATTGGACATCGTTAATTGTTCATGGCGACCAATTAGTAGCTGGTGCACGGCATAATCTCATGTACCAGAATCAAGGTCCTGTCAGAGTTCCACTCAATTCACCTCGCTTAGCCTTTCTTGTCAAAGTATTGTCAGATTTGTACCTTTCCTCATAACCTAAACATATGTCAGTTAAACCGTAACCCTTTACCTTGTGAATATTCATGCAAGAAATAAAGACGTCATGCATATAGATCAGCTGTTTTTGTGATTGCATATGGACACAGTAATTGTGTCCATGGCAGAAACTTTAGAATCGGATGCATATTATTCCACTAGCAGACAGAGCAAAACCTGGCCAGATTGCTCCAAAATAACCCGTCTTATACAGATTTCAACGGCTTCAAAGGAAAGGGTTAGCCAACAAAGGTTCTGAACTGTAGCAATATATTTTCAGAGATTGTAAATGATCGTAGGTCATTTCTAATACCAAAATACAACTTCTCCATACATGTAACTGCTGCTGTAAAGTCCTCACTGGTGATACAGTACGGACTGTTCTTAGTTGAAAATCACATACAACAATAAAATGATTTCGAATTGAATGGAGATGTTAACATAAATGTTCTTGCCAGACACAATAAATCTTACCGAGAAGACACAGGACACATGTAGGGATTGGTTATGGTTTAAAAGATGCCGACAACATAATAGGTTGTATTACTTGCAACCACTTACTTGACGTCAGCTGGGGAAAACTGAAAAAACGCAATCGGATGGTACTGGTGATACTATATCCTGCCGATTGCAACATTGACGTCATTTGCAAACAGCTTGGATCCAGATGTGACGCCGAGTAACAGGATCCAAACTGTTTGACACTTGATCAGTACGTTCTCGCTTATAAATACCAATCGCAAGTAAGTAAAACCTGCTTCATATCAGTTTGAGCTAACATTGTTAGTTTCGACAGGATTAGGATTAAGATGTCACGAAAATAATTGACCACTTATGTAACATACCACCACTACACACCATGTGATACCAATAACCCATGGTATGTTTAATACAAATGAGAAAGCATTAACCAGTTACTCCATAAACATGCATTTTAATGCCTTTGGAATCAAAGGAGCCGTCTGTAGGAGCCGTCTGATCAGGGTCCTCTCTGTTTGCTTATGGAATTAGATAGGTCTGATTGCATAAACGTTATTTAATTATATGTAGCACATGGACAAATTTTCGTGTGTCTATGTGTCAATATAAACGATAACCTGCATAATGTTTTTGATTTCGTTATTTATTTCCTGAATATCAATTACGTAAAGTTATAAACACGGACGCGGTCGTATCGGTAACACTGGGTGACATTCGTTTCAAACGTTTGAGTAACTATCGGCATCACTGAAAATGGTTCTAAGCAAGCACCTTCCAGATGCTTGCTTCAACGTTCGATATATACCAACGTTCGATATAATTGAATATCCATACGGGTCTACACTATTTGCAAATACAGACATATACGCTAATAGCATGAACAAGCTTAATGTTCATTACAATAACATGTTAAGTACAACGACACTTTCTGTGGGAACGAACGTTGTTGTTGGAACGAGACTTGACTGTATAGAGAGTAAAACTAATAATCGTTTCTCGGTAGTCTATCCTCCTGACATTTAATATTAGATTTAGCCGTTGTGTATATTAATGCATTATGTAAAGGCATTAATACCATCTCGATATCGTTGCAGCCTGTACCCTTATTCTGAAAATAAACAAGTCTCGAAATACAACATTAAGCCATTTAACAATCCACATGCTAAACTGACCTGGTTTGCATTAGCAAACAGAATAGATACAGATTAGGCAGCAAGTAACTCGGCGTCTCATCGTGATCCAAGCTGATCGACACACAGCTTCTAGTTTTTCAAACGTTTCTCAACATATCGAAAGTCAGTAAACAGTTCAGCTGATCCGAGTTCAGGCAGACATTGTTTGTTCAATATGAGAAGGGATTGCCCATATGTCTGTACAGTTTGCACGATAAAAGTAGGAAGAGAAATATCCTCATTTCATCATTATGTCATTCACAGGCGAATCCGTGAAAACACTTCGTGGCCTCTGACGAGATTCCCAACAGCAGAGGTTTGGCAAACATTTAAAGACAAATCCGCCTTAAAAACCTGACGCATGCAGCAATCTTAGCCAATTCATTTGGCCGCGAAAGCTTTAAGAAAACATCAAATATTGCAATGTATCCTTAAAACGTATCTGTTTTGCTTCTTCCCATTGTATCAGCCATGAATTAAAACGTTTAACTAACCCATTCCCTCATAAGCTATTTCAGACCCAACCTCGTTGAATATATCTACCAGAAAGGTGCATTTACTGGAGCCGTCTGACCAGGCTTATACTCTGTTTGCTTATGACATATACAGATATGATTCAACAGTTTATGTTATTGCCAAACTTTCATGTGTCCAATTGCCATTATAAAGATTAAACTATTTAATATTCATGGTGTCATTATTTCTAACATAAATATTCATGGAGTAAAGCGTTACGTAGTCAATATATTTACAGCTTGAAAATGGCTAACAGTTGCATTGTCTACGTTTGTCTTACATCGAAGTGTTGTGTAGTTCATGTCGTCTAGGTTTCAGTATCCTCGATAATAGTAAATAGACCATAATTACATTTCGCGAATGAGAATCAAAATATCATAAAAACTCTCTGTAGCAATTGTTTTGCAAAAATAAAATTAAATGCCGATAGGTCCAGTACGAAATGTATGGAACGAATTATCTATTTAAGTTTTACGCTGTATGGAAAGACTTAACTAGTTTTTAAGTTTTACGCTGTATGGAAGGAAATATCTAATTAAGTTTTATACTGTATGAGTTATCCGTTTCACGCTGTAAGGAAATGGATATTTATTAAAGTTTTATGGAGTTAACTACTTAATTTTTACACTGTATGGAAATGGTTATCTATTTAAGTTTTATGCTGTATGGAAATGGTTATCTATTTACGATTTACTTTAAGTTTTACGCTGTGTGAAAAGAAATATATATCTAAGTTTCACACTGTATGAAAATGTTTATCTATTTAAGTTTTACGTTTTAATGAAAAGAGTTAGTTTATCTATTTACGTTTTGCACTGTATGGAAATACAGATTACTATGAGGTTCCGATAAGTGACAAACAGAGCAGGCCATGACCAGATACCGTGTCTGAGACCCAGCAGCAATGGAACTTCTGTTTTCCACAGATCGTCTCATATGGATACCTCTACAGACATCCAAATAAAATGATATACGGCGTACAATTATGTTTCTTGCAATGCTTTTCTGACCCTATCAATATTGCGAATGGAGATATAACATCTCACCAGACAAACCACTTTGAAGATACCCGAAATTGCAGCAAAATGATAAACATGCATCCCTCTGTAGTCTCAGACATGCCAATAATAGCATATGTCATAACTACATCACGAAAAACAGTTCATAATCATATTGAAGTTATTTCAACACGTAATCGGGCCAGCCATCAAACGTGGCATCTGACCATGCCTTGCATTGCTTAACGCTCATCATCACATCCATTTTAATCTTTAGCCCTTTCCTCCATAAATACGCCTTTCTACGCCTCTGTAAAATCACCTATTGAAACCATTGTGATAAATAGAGCATTAGCTCCTATAGGAGCAAATGCTCTATTTATCAGAATGGTTTCAAACTACACAATTCTAAAAATGTCCTTTTCTCTAGTTAATGCTCCTTTTCGGTATATTTATTCAAAGCGGTTGGATCTAAATTAGCCTTAGAGGTAATGGGTTAACCTGCTAAGCAGACTCGTTGTGGTAGACAATGTCATCGACTTTAATTGTCACATTTAATTGATTGATTGATTGAATGAATGAATGAAGAATGCATTTCTGTTCAACAACACCAGCAGGGTGTCATACAATTTGAATGCTGATGAGTTACCCGGCCTCTCATCTGGATCCAAACTGTTGAAATGGGTAAATCCATACATCCTAGCAGCAGGATAAACGTTGAATAGACATTGTCTACGGAATGGACTCTATCGCTCAATACTGACAGAACATTAACTTTGAATATACAACATTAACCCTTTCACCGCCAATTTCACAAAAAGATGCACCTCGAAAAATAGTACAGTCCCAGATCAGATCAGGGACTTCATTTTTGTCTCAGGTTTGATTTCTATTATTCCTTTGAATTTTGCATTTATTTATCTCATTTCCTTATTTTACCGAATGATTTAACAAAATTGGTTTGCAGACCACACTTGGAAATTTGGTGCCGAAAGGGTTAAATAGGTCAATACATGTTTGTAGGTGATATAGCATGGTGTTTTACAACACGTCAGTGGGTTAGCTTTGATGGGAACATTACAGACAGACACTGGCACAAGCTAACCGAAAAGTACATATTATTTCCTTATATCAAACGCTAGACAGAATATAAGAGTAATAATACACACATCGGATGTTTGATTTATCGACACTTGTTTCATTATTACTGTTACGTAATTTGAAAAAACAGCGCTTTCCATGATTTGTGTTTTCCACGCGGATTTCGCTCATCCTTAGTTCCGATTCAAAATTACCATCCGCTCTGGTCATAATAATTACACACTGCAATAAATGGGAATAAGACAACTAGTACCGCTAGTATCACTTCATTGTCTGCAGTAACCTCTACTGCTGAATTATTTATTACACCCTGAAGAAACTGCTTCTGCAGCATGGGCAATCTGTGAGCACACGGTTATTATTGTCTGTTACAAAGTGTTTTAACTACTTACCTTTGAACGCATCCATTTTGAATATCACGTGACCGTTCCGCCGTTACGGCACTGCTAAATCAGCGAGAGCTAAAATACGAAATTTTATATTGCAATCAACTCTTTCGCTTACTATATCGATTATGGACGAAACACTCAACCAAGTTTGCATATTGAAAGTCATAAGTGAGATGAAATGAGAAGGATATAGAAGAATTGATAACTATTGCACGGTTAACCCTTCCACGGCCAATGTCGTACAAATGCACAGCGAAAATTAGTGCAGTCCCAGATCAGGGACTTCACATTTTGTCTCAATCTCTTTTTCTATATCTGTGCTTTATTCCTTTAAAATTTGCATTTATTATCTCATTTCCTTATTGTACCGAATGATTTAACAAAATTGGTTTGCAGACGGCAATTAGAAAGGGTTAAGGTCGTTCAAAATTGTCTTACAATCCTCTGTCTACAGCAGTTGATGCGCAAATATGTTTTAAATGCAGATAGGCTCATGTATGTGTTTACTAGATTGTCTTGTATTTACAACCTTGTAAATCTACATGACATAATCTTAAGAATGTTGAAGGTGACAATTACAAAGCAGAAGTAAAAGGTATGGTGTTTCATCACACACTTTAGGGTTGTGATCATTGATCAGATTTACATATGTGAAAAAAGAAAAAAAAATAATATACGTGCAGTAAAACCCTTCTAAACTGGACGTTAAATTTACTATGAATATCGAGACAGGTGACAGCTTAATGCTGGGTGAAAGTCATGCAGAAAGCTCCGCTAGGAGTCTGTATGACGTTCATCCTGTATTAGGCAGCCACCAGCCTAGAAGTTCTTCTCTACTAAAATTCCGGTTTATATGGTTCTATTGTGTTTACAAAATACTCAAATGAGCACATAATTGATAACTACTGATTTTACAGCATATATGAACTTGTAGTTTTTATGGTATACGTTTTGGAAATTGAATGCTGCTTAAGCCGGTGCTAGGGGACGTCAGTAATATTGCACTTTTAATTAAAACTCATAAACAGACTATAAAAGCCAAGTCTGCAATTTTCTCTTTTTGGCATTGCTGCTTTTGTTTTCGAAGGATCACCCACTTTCAGAATATAATGTTTTATGTACTTCGCAACAGCAGGTGTTAAGTGCGTGTGTGGCGGCCGTAAAAGGTTGCCCCGTACTTCATTCTCAGTGTTGTTATATTTTCTGGTCCTTCGGGATCATTAGTTTTGATGGTATAAGTTTTGAAAATTGAATACTGCTTAAGCCGATGCTAGGGGCGTGAGTAGTGTTGCACGTTTAATTACAACTCATGAACAGACTGAAAAATCCGAAAGCATTGCTACTTTTGTTATCGAAGGATCACCCACTTTAAGAATATATTCTTAAGCATCCACCTGCCTAAAGTATCTAAATTCTTCCCTACAAGAATTCCGATTTAGATAGGATTTAGTGTATATTGAGTGTATCTTATTTAAATTTAACAAATGGACTCACTGCCACTAACAATATTTTATAAAACATATGCCTGACGCGGCCACTGCAAGTATTGTTGGACTGAAAACAGCATTGTTGTGGATAAAAATAATATAATAATAAAACGCATCTCAATCAAAATGGACATAATGGCTATTCTAATTATGAGCCAGTGACAATGTTTTTTACAAACCGTAACATGTGCAGATGTATAGGATCGACAGAAGTGCATGTAGTTATTGTTGATGTTTCGTAGAGTGATCAGTATGTGCAAGGGAAATGATCGGTGTGCCCTAAATGTTGTTGGAGTGGAACATACAAGGAACACTCTATGTTGAGTGCGCAATTCATTTGTGCTTCTTGTATTGCTGTGCACTGTCGTGTGTCATCTCAAATTTCCTGCCTGACTTCTGTTTTACATATATATGTAGTTTTAATGTTGATTTCATGCTTAGCTTGAAACTTTGTGCGACTATGTCTGATACAGTTAGTACGTTAAATTACTTAAATGTCATGTGTTTTTGTTTTGTTGTTTTAAAAAAAAAACAGTAACGATAAGCTGATTCATTAGTCTTATTTGTCTCATACTAACAAAGATGAAAGAAATCATTTGACATAACTTATACTCGACTGTTTTAATGTAATGGTGAAGCCTTGTTTACAAGTGTCATGAAGCTACATTCAAATATAAAATGTTAAGACATTTTAGGTTAACATAATTTATACTAGAGATCTAGTTCCATTTTGTATAGGAATTTAGCCAAACGTCAACTGTAATAACCATTTTTATCATTTTCAGAACATTTTAAAAAATTAACACTGTTCTGAAAGTTCTTGTGTAGAGTTTTACATTGTACTCAATACTTCTGCAAGAAGATAAATTTGAAATGATCTGAGGTGCTAAGTATTGATGAATAGGTAAAACACTTCTGGATATCGACAACAGTTTAATCGTACAACATTTTAATAACCGAACTGCATGTAATGTTCTTTTAGTTACTGTTCCGTATTACCAGGTTAACCCTTTCACTCATATAAACGCCCTTTCATATCTTTTTAAACAGAGTACACCCATATCAGAATATGTGGGACGCGTCTGATCAGGATCTGCTTTGTTTGCTTATGGAATAATATTGATATTATTCTATACGGTTTTACTATGGAACAATTGTCTGTGATCATATGCCAGACACGAAATTTCATCTTATTAATATGTGGCTAATTTTCTTGCATGCATATTAAACAAGGAAATGGTTTATCTAATGAGTTCATACTTGACATCATAAGTAGTAGGTCCATTATATTCACCAGGGTAAGGGTTGATTTTCAACTTGTAATTTCAATCATCTTCCACACGTCTTCAACATATATCATTGAATCGCGCATGCTACATAATTCCGTGATTACAGAAATCATTTGATTTGCCTTTCTTTGGTACTGATTCTATCGACATTTTCATGTTAATAATGAGTCATTATTTCAATCCATGAATGGAATATTCAGCTCAATAATTGTCTTCTGGATAAGTCTTGAAGGGTAAGCCCTACTCTTAATATAACAAGAACAGAACATGTCTGGTTGTTGACACGTACTTTATATGGCAGTTTTATTTAAATAATTAGACAACATTGTCAGCAATATGAGAAACACAGTTAAACTACCTTTATTCAGAGCTACTTGTCACATTTCCGGCACCATACTCTGATGAACTTTGTTAACAACTTAAATTCATAGTTTTAGAAGTTGGCATATAGTCTTTGCAGTTGATATGTTGGATCCACAGTAAGTGCTTTTCTTTATTGGAAGGAATGGTGTGCAGCTTGTAAGGCACCGAACACGGACATTCTTTATGCAGAATATGTGTTCCTCACACACATAGTTTACCGTCTATAACGTTTGTTTTGATTGTTATTGCACTGAAAAACAGCACATTGCTTTCATGGGCTACTTTCTTATTGCATTATGACCTATTAGTCTAGTCAAATTCCTAAAAATGCGTTCATAAAACAAATCGATAAGTAATAGAACCGTAATGGCAGACGCGGAGGGTATTCGAGGACAGTTTATTCTGTAAATGTGTATCGATAGCATTGTCTCTAATCCGCTGAAAAAAATACTCCATGGCCGCCTTTCGTCTAATTTTTTAATTGACCAGACATTCCCGCATCATGAAAAGGCTTCCGTGTTATAAAACAATGAAGAAACGCATTTCTTGCTTGTTCAATCATGGACTGTTTGTTACAGCAGCACACAGTAAAATCCCTCTAAACCGGAATTCTAGTAGAAACGAATTTAGATACGCATAGGCATGTGACTGCTTAATGTAGTATTATAGTGAATAAATGTTGTGCAAAACATAACATTTATATGAGGTCTGATCTGTTCAGTACAGGTGCATTGAATCTGCTAAACAGATATATCTTATCACATACACAGTACTTGGCAAGTTGCCATACTTCAATGCACACCACTAAACTAAATGACCAATGAGAACTTGTATATTTTCTAATTACAGCGTCCAAGAGCTTGACCACTTCTGTCCCGCTCTTTTTCCGGTCTTGCTCACTTTGTTTGCTATTTCTTTTGGAGAAAATCGTTTAATTGAAGTTTCTCAGCAGTTGCAGTATTCTGTCTATTAAATGTGAGTGTTTGTTGTAATTTATAATTATTTTAAATATTCATTTTATCTTCCATTTATTGTAGGAAATGTGTATGTTGATTTATTAAATATTTGTCTAACATGAATATCAAGTATACTTTCTGTATAAGAGTATAATCATGTTACTTATTTGATAGCAATGTAATAGTGTTACTGATAATTATAAATTATGTATATACATAGCTTCTGCAAAATGATGTTGCTTAACGTTACTTATATATGCATTTCAATTTATTGCAGAGCCTTATTTCGCTTATCCAAATAAATTGGGAAATCGAACTACGTTGTGTTTGGTTTATGCCTCAACCACCATTATATAATATTAATGCAGGGTGAAAGTCATGCAGACTGTGTGATTTTCACCCTGCATTAAGCTGCCACCTGTCTACAATACCGATGATTATACCAAGTTTAACGTCTGGTTTAGATGAAGAAAAGTACAAGAATGAGTCATGCAGGAAACACCACATACAGAACAAACAGCCGCCCGAACAGCAACACAAGGAAACGGCAAATGTACATAACTATAAAAAACATCAAGAGACGCACAAAGACAAAACAAACATACAATAGGGGGAAGATGGAAGTACCGCCTTGGAACAGTCAGTTACAAAAGGCACTGGGGGTTAAACCGGTTTTTGGGCGCCCAACCTCACACTTATTCCATCCCCACCCTAAAAGACAAACAGTGTAAATAAACGTATCCCCTCTCTGACTAATCTACAAGACGGCCCTCTTTCAGATCTATTCTACGTGCCAACTAGGAATGAGAAACTAGTCTACTGGCATTTGCTAACAGAGGACTTCTAAACTAGAATGACACGACCGCAAAGTGCACACTATAATTCACGAGATTAATACAATGTCTAAATGTGAACTGACAGAGGAAGATGGCTAATCAGTTATTATTTAGTAGACTATGTTACATGTATGTTCTCATGCGGGTAGCAGCAGCTACGAAACTTTTGTAGATAGACAGGAGCACACCTCGATAGTTTTAAACCGATAAAATATTAAATTGTTTCTTCTTTATCCGACCTAAATGAGAAGCGAACGTGAGGACAAACTTAATTAAGTAGAAAGATATGCGGAACTATTCTCTTTCTGAATACTTAATATGTCTGGAGTGTTACACAAGTGTACAATTCTAAAACACAAAGTGATATAACCCATATATGTGGGTAACACAAGTTAGCAGTAACACTGAAATGAAAACAGTAAGTCATTTATAATTGCCTCTTAATGTCAATAGTATGCCCACTCAAACTTGGAATAGTTTATCAAAATGATGAAGTGTCTAAAAACGGAAGCCCTTATAGATGCAAATATCGTGGTAGCGAAAGACATTTAAAATGAATATACATTAGAACATATCTTAAGCGACATTATATTGTTTAGACTATGGACTCTTAAAACGCAGGTGGTTGCTTAATGCAAAAGTAATGTAAAAAGCTCCTAGGATCCCTCTGATCTGGTCTACAGTTGTCTGTAAATGAAAGCCTAAATGTTTCTTGCATTAAAAAAGTGAAGACAGGTGACAGCTTAATGTATCTAAATTGAAGCTGCTTGCAGGTGCCACTCAATTTGCCCTTAGCAAGGGTAATTATTTCGCTGCCAAATATTGCCTTCTGTACAACATTCGTTGTTGTTTTTTGTTTCATTTTTCTTTTAAACGCATTACCACAGTAACTAACAGATTGGATTATGATCATATACCGTGAGATGCCGTGTTACTCTGACCTAACTGTTCGCCTAGGTATTCACATGTATACGACATTGGCTACGAAAGCGTTAAAGCTAGAAATGCCGAAATATGTTTTGAGTTCCATTATCTAGTTCTAACCATGGTGTTATCTAAGTTAGCTTCATCAACATATGCATATTGAAAGTAAATAAAAGAAGTTCTACTGCCATTGACAAACCCATATATGACAAGTTCACCAAATTTACCATAGCTAAACTCCCTATTATTATATTCTAAATCACCCAATGTAAATCACTGAGGTCCAATTAGTTTTCATCGGTTTCACTGAATCAACATATTGTACGATGCAGATTGAGATAAAATAATTTAAGTGCGATATAGTTACAGTGCATTCAACTCCTAATAACTTCCAAATGTTCGAGGACTTTCAAAGTGATGCGGTTCATAAAAACCTATGCACCACTTCATTAATATATGGCGCAATTGCAATTGACGTTTTCAACATATCTTCCAACTTACAGTAAACCCCTCCATAAACCGGAATACTAGTAAAGACGAATTTAGATCAATCTGAACTAGGCTGCCACTTGTCTCCGAGACCGATGTTTATACCAGATTTAACGCATAGTATAGAGGGGTTTTACTATACTTTATGTTTTGCTTTAAGTATATTATAAGGCTAACTTTCTTCGACAGACATTACCGTCAGTTCAACCAAACTTCGATCCTATTTTCCATCTCCGATCATCGCATGTTAGCAACTAAGTACGATAATTTCAATCGTACATTCTTTCATAAGAAGGACCACAGATCTGATCTGAACCAAATCTAGTCCGGAAAGGAGAGTCGATATTTCAAGTCATGGTTGATTTACAATATACAATTCGCTGCGCTAATGGCCAATTTGAATGCTTGGCGAATAGAATGGCACTCCTGATGATGTTACACTTGTAACTTGTTCATACATGTACATAATGATGCCTTCATTATTAAGCAATACACATGGTGCCTGCTCAGATTGTGATCTGCTGTATTGTTTTATGTTATTTCCAATTATTTTAACAATTTCTCTCATATAAAACGCATTTTCACGCATTTCCAAAAAGAGTAGATCCAGATCAGACGTCTGATCAGAGTCTGATCTGTTTGCTAACATAGTTTGATAGAACAGTTTCTTTATTTTTTTAAAAAGCTACAACGCTCCACCTTCTACATTGGAATAAATATAGAACAGGGAAAGGGTTAAGCATTGAAGAAACCATTGTCTGTGTGTCAGTTATCTCGAAGCCTAGTAACACTTACTCTGCTTCTCAACTGGATCCAAACTGGTGTGCAAATCCATTCATGTCGCATATAGCATGGTAATGATTACCTGATATAGCATCTGAATGGGAAGATCCGCAACAGAATTGGAGTAAGGACTAGAAAATTTAATCGTCTTAAGTTCATGCCTAAATGTAAGGTTCTTAAGGAGGCTTCAAAACCAGTGCGTTGCCTTTTATAATCATATGATCATATGAACCAGCACTCTCACAAGCATTCTCTAAATTACATTGATAAACGAAATGTGGATGTATCACTGTTCCTACTAAATACAATATACCTTGCATTTGTACGCAACCTGGATCAGGATGAGACGCTGGGTAACTCACATCTTACCAGGACCCAAACTGGTTGATACACTGACAAAAGTTCTTCCAATCATTGAACGCATTTGAGTTTAAGGAGACAATAGTTGTTTGGTCTTTCGCTGCCAATGTCGCATCTGTGATTACCAATGCAAAAAGTTTGGATCCAGATGAGATGCCGTGTAACTCGGTGCCTCATTAGGGTCCAAGCTGTTTGTTACTGGAACTATGTTTTTTTTTAAAAATGAAGAAAAGTATAAAAATGAAAATTTAGCAGACGACAAAGTTAGCAGATGACAAAATTTGGCAGCGAAAGACTTAAGTTTGAGTAATAAGATGCTGAAATGAGCATGTACTCTAAACAGCAGAGCGGGTAACTAAGAATTTTGTACAGAGTGGATAACAATTCTACTAATGTAATGGGTGTTATACCAACTTCTTAATTGTTTCCAGAACATATTTGTGAGTGTACTTTTAGATATAATATCTGAAACTCCGGGGAGCTATTGTTCGAGAAGAAAATTTAAAAATTTAGAAAGTTCAATTAAATGTCGTAAACAATTCTGAGACAGCAATATAATTCACTCTGGGTACTGTGGGGAACACAATGCACCAAACACAAGCTACAATTAATCACAGAAATATCTGAAACTGTTGAATGTTGTAATTAATGGTTTGGGTCCTAAAAGTTATTCATGTATTTGATACAAAGTGATAATAATATATTTGAATTAATTACAGTTGAACTTCGATATATCGAACTCGAATAACCTGAACTTCTGGATAACTTTCTAAATTTGCAATTTAGAAATGTATCACTATAGTTGGATTTTGACCTGTTGGCTGTGACCTTTCGGACGAGTCCACCCGTAGAAGAAAACGCGTCACAAGCCATGTATTTGTTCCGGAGTTACCTACATTGCACAGTATAATAAAGATATCGTGCCTTCTGTATCGAAATTGAATCGATAATCCACTTTAAATAATCACACATATAGAAGCACATGTGACAGCTTAATGCATGTCGAAAGCAATGCGGAAAACACCAACTTGAGGTTTCTGCCGATTGCTTTAAAAATAGAACAGAATTTCTGTATAGATTACGGTCCATGGTCATGTGATTCACTGACACCATGCACTGAATATTTAGATTGTTCTGCTTCTTCCACGCTATTTTCCTGTGTGTATTTTTAGCAAACAAAACGTTAAATGATGTTATTTCCTATACAAAGCCTCATTTGTAACCATTTGAGAACTAATTGAGGGCAGAAATTAATTCACGTAAAAATATAATGGGACTTTAAGCATGGTATTTAATGCCGACCTCTACTTTTTTCAGAGCAAGGAGATAAAGGTGAGTTGTTAGCATGAATTAGGTTGGATCCAAACGCATTTAACCACCACAATTGAAACATGGTGTAACACATACGATAAAATACAGCGTCCAAAAGCAAGAAACCCTAACAAACTCTTGAATTACTTAATATGATTTAATTCAATGGTTTCATCAAGAAAATCACTTTTATTTCCTTCATTTCCAAAACATAAAACTTTGAAGTTTTAAACCAAACCTCAGTTTACTGCACGGTGGAAACGTCACCACATACATTGCATGATTACAGTAAACTCCCTCTGAACCGGACGTTCATCTAGTATAAATATCGGTCTAGGAGGCAGCTTAATGCAGAATGAGAGTCATACAGAAAGCTCGAAGAGGAGCTTTCTGGGTGACGTTCACCATGCATTAAGCAGCCACATGGCTAAAAGTATCTAAATTTTTCTCTAATAGAATTCCGGTTTAGAGGGGTTTTACTGTAATTTATAGCTTGGATACTCACACTTACTCCAAACAATGGTTCATATCTATATTTTGGAAACTACTCAATTGATATATACTTGACATGGATTACTATTCTAAATACAGTAGAACCTGTCTAAAGCGATTATTCATTTATTTTCCATTAGAGTCCTAAACGCCGATGGTTGTTTCATGCAGGAAGAAAGTAATGCAGGGTGCTGCAAATGGGGTTTCTGCATTAGTTTCGACTTGCTGTAAGCTACATCCTGTCTTAACCCTTTACTCCATAAATACGCATTTAATGCATTTTCAAACAGAGAATACATCCATATCAGATAGCTGAAGTAAGAGCCAACTGATCAGAGTCTGATTGGTTTTTTATGGAATTATGCAGATCGGATCGTTTCTGCTATTGCCAAAACTTCCTGTGTCCATGCGCCATTGTAAACAAGAAGTACGTCACAGTAGGTGACAAATGCCCGCAAAGCAAAACACTGACATTGAAATGTATCTTATAGGTAGGTCTGTATTATGCTATTGCTATAGGAAACTAAACTAAAATACAGCACAGTGTGACCTGCAAACCTTAAACAAGAAAAGACTAAGCAACAATACAGACAAAATGTAACATACCCATGTTTAGCTGTAAATAACTATAAATTTAAAAGTATTTCTACCACTAAGGTCAGAGGCCAAGGTCAAAGTGACCGAAAAAGGAGATATGCCCCGGAGAATATTTTCATATAGCTGAGTCACGGTCACGGTCAATGTCATAGCGACAACCTAATCATAGTACGCGACACTCTGCACTCCCAACATGTACTCACACACTGAATATTGCTTTCCTACCTCAAGTAATACAGGAGCTATGCTCCGGACAAGGTTTTTAGCTAGCTGAGTTCAAGGTCATAGCAACCTGACACTGGTATGCAACACTCCGCCATCACATGGTGTACTCACACACCGAATTTGGCATTCCTACCAAACGTAATGTAGGAGATATGTTTTTTCTATAGCTGAAGTCAGAGGTTAACGTCACAGTGACCTGAAAATGGTACACAACACTCCGCCATCACAAGATGACAAGGTCACAGCAACCTGAACATGGTACTCACACACCAAATTTGGCCAATTGTCGTTTTGCCATCGAATATGTGTCAAGTTCCGCGACAAAATATCAGTATTTGTTGTGGCTTCCTCGTCTACGGATCAACACGATAAGGAAACTGTACATTTTTATATTTGGAATAACGTTTCTGTTACAAAGGTTAGAATTACAAGTTTATGAACATTGATGAAGAAATTCGATGGCAAAACAACAATAACAAAGCATTACAAGTCTGCAATTTTTATTTTTCACATCATTGTCATTCACACCCAAAACTATGATCTGCAAATTATCAAATCACAATTAAAAATACACCATCCTGTAGCCAATATATTTTTTCGCATTTTGATACCAAATTTGTCAATGGTTTGTACTTATAAGTATAACAAAAGTTCTTCAAACCAAATGTACAGTTTCTTTATCGTGTTAGTATACAAACGATTGCGAAATGCCTATACAAATGTTATTATTCTACATTTTATAATGGTCGGTAACATATTAATCAATACAGGATTATCAATAACCAAGCGGTTACTTACTGCAGGGCAAGTTATATCATTACTGAAAACTTCGTTTTGGCTTTTTGCAAATCTCTATCGTACAGTAAGCTATCCTGACTCATGGGTCCATGCTTATAAAACGTTTTAGTTGAGTCTGAGTTCGTTCTCAAGCTTTTGATTGGTCAGATTTGAGTTCTCAAGCTTTTGATTGGTCAGATTTGAGCCAAAGGCTCAAATCTAACCAATCAAAAACTCGAGAACGAGCTCAGACTCAACTAAAAGTTTTATAAGCATGGAACCTGGTGACAGTTTTGTTTCGTTTGAATGGTTGCTGGAAACTATATATCTAAGGTGCGCTTGACTACGTTTAGACATAGACAATATTTTACCCAACATATGCGTTAACCTATGTAGCAGGTGTAAGCACGAGATGCATACTGCTTATAGGATCATTTGCCGTAGCATATACGACTGAACGTGAATATATATGTGGCTTATCAAACACTATCCATCTTTGTTATATTGTATATGTTAGTGCAACTATGGACATCCTGATATAAGCTGCAGAATCTGGCCTTCCACGGGCACAGCGACTAGTTTATAGTATGCGTTATAGATAGTTTTATATTTATTTTGGTATCACAGATATACATACATAGAGGATCTTACATGAGTGTTCTTGATTATTGGATTTATTAAATGAGTCTTTTTAAAACGATAAAAACGAGCTTTAGCGAGTTTTTTTTTATCGTTTTAAAAAGACGAATTTAATACATCCAATAATCATGAACACGAATGCAAGATTCTATTTATAACATAACACACAGAAATGTTATTTGCAGCCAATATTTTAGCAGTAACGTGGATTGTTATAAATTCTCAGCACTTAAAACATGGCATGGTTTCGCACATTTTCATCTAGGCATCCTGTTAGCTGTATGTTCATTTGAATTTACTCAGATATGTATATCACTGTGTAAAGTATCTATTATTCATAAAGTTTTAAAAGTGAAAGGTGAAAGTTTACATGCTCAAATAGCATCAAGGTAGCCAGCATACAATATGAAACAAGTAACTTTAGCAAAGTAATGTCCCCATACGCTAGAAATAATCTAATCATACAACTGGTATGTTGTTGAATTCTTTACTGAGGGGCCTTAAGCTGTAGTTATACTTTTGTGTGACATATTTGATTGCGAATAAGTTGTATTTGCCATAGATTGAGATAATGTATAAAGAGTGTCTACGACAGGTATACCACCATAAAATAGTCATAGTATACTCAATTGGGACCACGCGTTGTGTTATTTTTTGCATGATTTAAAAGCCTTTTTATACAGATTCAAGAGTTACTATTATATATGTAAGCATATTTTTGTCAGCGCTATAAGAACACAATTTACGTTCCTTAGATGCATAGTTAATGATTTCTTCATAATAAAACAAACTGTCCATCCAACGTTTATAGCCTCTGATGTTTTACAGTAATTAACCGATAACCCATTCCCTCGTAGGCTATTTTATACCTACCTCTTTGAATAAATCTACCGAAAAGGAGCATTTGCTAGAGGAAAGGACATTTTAATAAGTGTGACGTGTTGAAATCATTGTAATAAATAGAGCAGTTGCTTCTATGGAGCCAGTATGAAGGAATGGGTTAAAACCTATTTGTTATAAAAACAATATTACTGTATATATTTTTAATCATTGAATGGTTTTAAATAAGCAATAACACACCAACAATGTCTGAATACAAACAAACTTAGGTTGGAACAGGCAAGGAACAGTTGTGTAAAGGTCGTGTATATATATATATATACAAGATACAAGAAACTTTATTTACAGTCGGGTGTTACAAAATATCTTATTTAACAATACACTAATTCGAAGCTATATACCGACTAAAACAATAGTTTCTTAACAAAATACATTAACTATAACTACATGTGCCTGTGGATAAAATACATGTATAAAGAACAGGAATAGCTATACATATGAAATACATCATAATTTTGCTACCTATTATACTTGACTTAAATAAGTTGTATATAGCTGTCTAATATCACACTAATTAAACACATTTTTTCACTTAAGATTTTCACGTTACTAAAAGCTGTAAGAAAGATGCTGATCTAGACCAAAGGCCTAAAAGCTACCTTTAAAAGACAAATTAGAGACTGATTTGACAAAAGGAACACAAAAGTGTGACTAATATTTTTGTTCTAAACACAGACATCACCTCAAATCAGATTGTAGGAGAACTGATCAGCATCTTTCTCACCATAAATGGCATAGGAAAGCACTGCATGAAGGAAATGAGTGGGGTATTATATACATGATTCACATCAACCTTTACATGCATAATAGAGAGGAGGGTTACTATTCTCCCCCACTTAAGTGCATATGCGAATCAGCAATACTATCAGTTTCAAACAGGTTTGAGCCAGATCAGACGTTGAGTTGCTCCGTGTCTAATCAGGCGTTTAACTGTTTGTTATTTAGAACTTGAGGCAATTGGTTAACAGTATATCAACCGTTTACGTTACTAGTTTCTTTTGGGGATATATGTGTCGGAGCACCCAGAGCTACAGATAACGATGCGTACTCAAAATCTAAAATCGTTATTTCTCCACCAAACCCTATACTGTGACCACTCTTTAGAATCGTCTCTTCGAGACGATTCTAAAGAGTGGTCATAGTATAGGGTTTGGTGGAGAAATAAAAGAGCTATGCTTGCAAATGTTTAAATTTACACATATTATCAATAGCTCTGGAGCGCTCTTCATTTGTGCTTCTGTTGTTGATGTGGAATTTCATGTATCATTCCTTAATCTCCTGTCTGACTTCTGTTCGAGTTTTGCACGTAATCGACACGCGTCTGTATTTGAACACTAGATGACGTTTGTACCGTGCAATTTGTTTCTCTCGACGATCATCTTTTTTATGATTTGTAGTGAACAAACAATCAAAAAACTATTTAATAAGATGCAATGTTCATTTGCTGTAGCGAAAGTGTCAACAATGGACCCTGTAAACTGAATCAATGTCTGACATTGAAAATATATATGATGTTAAAATTATCTGCATTGACCTGCCATTTTCTATACTATTGTTATAGCTATCTTACTAGACTAGTTCACACTGTGTCAGTTAATACAATTGTCAGATATCGACTGCGGACTACTTAGTTTCTTAATTCCTTATAGTGCAGATAATTGGGCGATGACATTTAAAGCAATATTGTCTACAATATGGCAAGACAGGACATCGCCTGTGTGTGATATTTGGATAGCAATAAAGACAAAACAAATCACCTTGAACAATCATAAGCAACTAATTCTCCAACTACGAGAAAGCTTTAGTATATTGATACGATTTGGATAACATTGATAGGAACCAGATCAAACTAGGAAGATGTATCATTCTGTTAACATTAACGATTGCTGTGCAATGCATAAGAATTATCATTGGTTCCAATCTGAATGGCAATTCCTTATTTAAATCGCCTATCAAACGTAGTTTGCCACTTTCATGGCATACACTTAAAATACGTTTAATCTCTTCCATGTATACTCTATACATATCTATAGAGTGATCAACTGAGTGGTTTCTGCGTGGGATATATATACTTGCAATATGTAAGCATGTCCGATTGTTACTTCCATAGCAATATGCACTGGCTTTAACCCTTTACTCCATAAATGCGCATTTTTACGCTCTTTCAAACGCCTTTGTTCCCATGGGAGCCATCTAATATGGGTCAGTTCTGTTTGCCTTTACAGTTATATACATATCATTTTACAGTTTCTGCTATAGCCAAATATTTCTGTTTCATTGGGCTACTTCAACAGCTAATCTAATTTATATTCATAATGTCATTATTTCTATGAATATTCGTGGAGTACAGAGTTACAATCTAGTGGAATTTAATGCAATGCACAAATTTTAAAACTCTGGGAACATATGGCTTATTGCATAGGACTCTGTATAGAACCAGACCAGTTTCTGCATGTACACAGTCTGTCTCACTACAAAATATGTAGTAAATTGTTCTTTCCATTTTCACACAGCACATAACCTGGACCGATAACTCATTATGGGCATGTCTACAACGTATGCAAGGCAATAAAAGCCATTTTCCAAGAGTGCATCTGTTTTGCTTTTAGTGTCCCAAGAGTTCGAATAGTTCAGAAGATCAAATGTTCGAATTTTTTTGAGCTGCAGACTGGGAGAGAACAAACATTTACGTCATCAACAATTGATGACGTATTGAAATGACGTAGTAGCTGTGGTCACATGACTTCCACCCTTTAATCATTTCCCCGTTCTATATTTATTTCATATTCAATACCTACTGAATATAGATAGACAAAATAGTTATAATGAAATATAACAGGTGGTATAGTTTCAGCCACTGTAAAGCAATGCTATTAAAATAAATCCAGAATTATACTCTTTTGAATGGTCGTATTAGCATGGCTGTACTGTAATTTTAAATTGACGGGGGATTTAGCTTTACGTTGATTACAAGTAAGAACTTAATGACACTAACATATTTACGTTTAATCCTCATTATTTCTGACATAAATGTTAAAAAATGAGAAAAAGGTTAAAAGCATGCTGTTGTTCAATGCATGGCAAAAGTAATGCACACAACTCCTATGGGAGCTTTCTGCATATTTTTGTCCTGCATTAAGCTATCGTCTGTTTTAAACGTATACTGTGTTTGGGTTGTTGTCCTTACTGTATTACTCGCGAGACAATATGAATGATCTAAGATTACCGGATGATCAACAACTTCTCCCTCAAAAGCTATTTTACAACCAAATAAAATTGCACTTCTTGTCGAACGGTGATACAGTAAAACCTCTCTATAATGGTCAATAAATTACATCATGTATTTTGTGTTAAAGGCAGGTGGCTGCTTAAAGTAAGTTGAAAGTAAAACAAAACGATCCTACAGGAGCGTTTTGTTTTATGTTCCCCTTGCTTTAAGCAGCCACCTGCCCTAAATATCAAGTAATCAACACAATTTAGTGGCCGTTATATAGAGATTTGACTGTATTGCAATAACGTTATTTTCCAGACAGTCCAATCTCGGTAGGTAGAAACAAGACATAGATTGATGTATTTATGGTACAAAACTTGAATGTTATTGTACAGTATACAGAGTGTGTACTATTTATTTATTTCTAAAAGTACAAGACAGATATCAACTGAATTGATATGTTCATGTTGTAATATTAACAATAATTATTTTAATAACGTATATGGCAACATTTTATCGACTTTTAAAACAATGTTATCCGGGTTTCTGTTGCAGAGTGGTTAAGGTTTTCGACTGACAATTACTTCTGAGTGGAGTCCCTCACAGCTGTATTTTGAATATCGGTTTGGGCATTTGAATTGTTTCATGTGAGGAAGCCTCCGAGGGGCTAAGTGATTTTCAGTTAAAACCTTAAGTACATAAGGTGTGTCTCCAAACTAATTCTTGACAATATGCACAATGGCGTTTTTAAGTTAAAATAAAACGAAATATACGGTGGTTTTGGTTGACATGTATGGCAATGATATTGCATCGTCTGTACCTTTACCCTTCAGAGACGATTCTAAACAGTGGTCACAACATAGGATGTGGAGAAATGACGATTTTAATACTTGAGTACGTACTTCTGTTTCTCTGATCTAATATAAACACTTTGTTCCCGCTTTGCAAACAGAGTAGCCCCAGATCAACAGCTCCTATAAAAGCTGTCTGGTAACGGTCTGATCTAATTGTGTGTCAAAGTACAATAGACCTGACTCCACAGTTTTTACCAATACCAAAAATGCCTGTGTAACAAAAAGTCAGCTTATAAATATTCACGATGTTGTTATCTCTTACATGGATGGATGATAAATAGGGAGACTTTGAAAGAATGTGGGGTGTTAAAAGCTGAAGTGATAGCATGCATCAGGAATCAATTAGAAGAATTTTAAACTATAACACGCGGGTACCCATAACCCTGAATCAGCAGAATAATTAAAAATGGCTCCTCCTTTTCTGAATATTAATTAACCCTTATACCCAGTTCTTTGTTTATTTCAAATTTCAATACCTATTGAATATTCATAGACAAAATAATAATAATTAGATATGGAAGGTGGAATACTGTAACCATTTTAGAAACTAAAGACACAGATCTTTCAAATTCCATTAGCAAACAGAGCAGACCCTGATCAGACGGCTCCTACAGGAGCCGTCTGATCTGGGTCTGCTCTGTTTGTAGATGCATTTAAATGCGCTTACATAAGGGAAAGGGTTAAACAAAAGTGTATCCAAATTTATCACAGTCGAAAATTTTATGACAAACAGTGCAGATACTAGTACAATGTCCTCCAGTGAAGCCCTTCGGTACAGTGCTCCCTCCCTACAACGGCCCTCTCAATAACGATTCCCTCCTTACAACAACGCATGTCACTGTTTCCGAAACAACGATGCTCCAGAAACAACCTATTTCCATCGTATTTTCTTTGTGCCTCCATCAAACCCTATGTTGTGACCACTCTTTAGAATCGTCACTTTGTGACGATTCTAAAGAGTGGTCACAACATAGGGTTTGATTGAGGCATAACAGTTTTAGTTCTCGAAATACACCTTATCTGGGGATCTGCAAACAAGCTAATTATGTTTGATTTTCCCTCCCTATAACAACTCCCTCTGAACAACACATACAATCTTCGTATCCCAAAGGGTGTCGCTGTAGAGAGGGAGCACTGTATTGATAAACGCTGTTTGCAAATGTCCTATATACTTCATATAGTTTATAGTTTCTGCACACAATGCGTTAAATTAGCAGTAGCTGTTAGCAACGTCACTGCATACGCGTTATGACGTGTTTGTTAGCCATTTCCCTGTTACCAATTCATGTAAGAAATCATGACATCATGACTATTTATTAGGTGAATTTTTATGATTGTATATGTATACAGGGGATAAGTCGGTGGTGGTAGAAAGTGTAGAGTCACGTTATAAGCAAACAGTGCAGACCCTGATAAGACGGCCCCTACTCTGTTTGCAAAGGCCTGAAAACACGTTTATATCAGGGAAGGGGTTACATGCATAACATATATTGTTTAAAGAAATAAGTATGTGATTAGGAAATTAATTTTACATTCGAAAAGTTATTGCTTGATGAATACGTTATATAAACACTGTGAAACAAATGCTGGCACATACTTTACGATAATTGCTTTCTTTTTAATCTTCAAATTCCATACTCCATTTATTTGATCATGTTAACCCTTTCATCGCCAATGTCGCATAAATGCACCACGACAAATAGTGCAATCCCAGATCAGACGCCGCCTTGGAAAGGCGGCGTCTGATCAGGTACTTCACTTTTTGTCTCAAACTCTGTCTATATTTGTATTTTTCCATTGGAATTTGCATTTATTTGTCTAATGTCCTTATTTTTCCGAATGATTTAACAAAACTGGATTGCAGACAACAATCGAAAGGGTTAAGATGGGTACTGAAGCCAAGTTTGTGATTAAACTGTCGATCTTATGCATAGTCTAGTTAAATCTAATGCATATTCTAGCTAGATCTTATGCATAGTCTAGTTAGATCTTATGCACATTCTACATGTAGATAGATCTTGTGCATTGTCTAGTTAGATCTTATACATAGTCTAGTTAGATCTTGTGCATAGTCTAGTTAGATATAATATATACTAGTTAAGTATTATGCATGGCCTAGTTACGAGTAGATCATATCTTTGAAAGTGTTCATTGTGTTGGTAATGGTAATTCAATTGTACATGGGTTTCTTTAAAACAGAACACTAAGAGTGTGTTTTTTAACCTTACTAACCATTTCGTCCACTACTTTGGACATCGTCAGAGCTCCGACAATGTCCCCTATAGTGGACGAAACTGTTAGTAGGTAAAACAAACTTTTAGAGCTAGGTTTTAAAGAAACTCATATACAATAGTTAGGTCTTAGTTTTCACGAACTGCGCGAATAGCTGCGCAAGTTGAAATCGAGCTTATATGTGTTCTGTGAATAACATGACTGGGTGTGGGCAAACTTCCACCTTATACTAGTGCTCACGCGGAACTTTTTTCTGTAGGTATGGTAGAGAGTTTTAGTCATATTCTTGTTCACATGGAAACAGTCAATTCTATGGTTCTTACTCATCCTAATCACAAACTGTTCTCTATCCCTTCTAATCCTAATCTCAAATTGTTTTCTATTCGTGCTAATCTGAAACGGTTTTCTGTTCCACCTAATCTTAAATTGTTTATTGCTCCTCTTAATCTCAAACTGTTTTCTACTCCTTCTTATCCTAATCTCAAATTGTTTTCTATTCGTGCTAATCTGTAACCGTTTCCTGTTCCTCTTAACCCATTTGCACCTAGTGGATTCTTCCATGTTTATATATTGGATTAGTCCATTTTTTATCTAAGGGATGCCTGGTCTAAATTTTCAATTTCATTTTGTTTTATATTGAAATTCCTATCATCAAACAGTGTAGACTAATCAGATGCCGCATTATACGGCGTCTGATCAGAGTCTACACTGTTTGCATATGTCCCATATATGGGATCGTGGGAACAAATGGGTTAATCGGAAACTGTTAACTGCTCCTCCTAAGCTCAAACTGTTTTCTATTCCTTGAAATCAAATTGTTTTCTATTCCTGATAATCCAAAACTGTTTTAAGATCTTCCTAATTTGAAACTATTTCCTGCTCCTCCTAATCTCAAACTGTTTTATAATTTTCCTAGTCTTAAACTGTTTACAAACGTTCGGTGCCAATTCCTTTCAAAGTTTACAATAAACTCCGAAATATCTTAATACATCTGGAAAAAAAACTGAAGAAGAGTAACCATAGTCATTTTTGTCATTCGTTTTAAACCTTTCCGAAACATTTCTGCACGATTTGATCACTCGATCACATCAGCAATTTGCATTAGCTTATTTAACCTTTGACCTGCTTAGGGCGGATGAGTGAATACCCATGCAAACAGTTTGGATCCAGATGAGACGCCGAGTAACTCCAAACTGTTTGACACCCTGGTTGCATTTTGGTAGACAAATTGATTATAGCTTGAAATTTGAAAATGTTGTAGGTGGAAACTTGTGTAAAATAATTTGCTCAGCAGGCTAAAAGTTAATAATGGAATATTTAGTATGACCAGAACTATATAATGTCATAAGCTAAGCACACCGAGCAGACTCTGCTACATGAACTATCTAATCTGAGTCTACGTTTTTGTAAATGTGTGAAAAAGGCGTTTATATGAGGGGAGGAGGTTGGGTTACACTAAAACCTCTCTATAACGGCCACTAAATTACATGAAGTATTTTGTGTGAAAGGCAGGTGACTGCTTAAAGCAATGTGAAAGTAAAACATAACGATCTCTTTCGCTGTCAATTATTGTCTTCAAAACTGGTCGTCTGTTACAACTTTTGTTTGTTTACCCTTCTTCCCCTTTCTGTAAAAACATGAACTGACTACATTTGGAATATACATTAGCTTATATTTTATAATGTATTATTTTGCAAGGGAAGTTGTCGATTAGACAAAATAAACGTATGATTAGAGCTGTATAAATCCATAAGTAAACAGAGCAGACCTTACAGGAGATGTCTAGTCTGGGTCTACTATGTTTTCAAATGTATGAAAAGGTGTTTATATGAAGGATAGGGTTACATTGTATATCTGTCACCGTCAAATATTGTTGTATGCAAAATTAATCGTTTGCTATAAGTTGTATTTGTTTAATTAACCTACACCCCCCCCCCCTCCACACTCACACACACACACCCAAGTTCTTAAAACAAAATCACAGATACAAACAGTTTGGATTCTGATGAGACGCCGTGATTGGCAGCGAAATTGTTAATAATAACTAGACAAGCCAAAACATACATCACTCACATACTGATGGTCATACATTTGAAGATTCAAGGACAACATTGAAGGACGGACTACGCCAAGTCTGCAACACTCTGCAAGACACGGACGATCCATATATGGACGTTTAAATGTGCACTTCTCTCATACGTTCGTAAATATTGTTTAGAATCTAAATCGATATACAGTTGAACTTCGATATCTCGAACTTTAAGGAACCATACAAATTACTTCGAGGTAACAGAAGTAGAGTTATCCGATTGAAGCTTAATGAATGATGAAAGCCACGCAGAAAGCTCCAAAGGGAGATATCTGCATCATTTGTGCCTTGCATTAAGCAGACATCTGTCTAAAAGACTTAACCCTTCGCTTGCTTTTCACGTCAATATACCTACCTGTAAATAGTGAAGACCCAGATGAGACAGCTCCTACAGGAGCTGTCTCATCAGGGTCTGCACTATTTACAAGTTGATTGTGCAACCAGTGCACTCCACAGCAGTGATTGCACAACGAAATACTTGTACACAGTGAAGATATATGTAATTATACAACAGGGCATGGATAAAGAAGGAGAAATATAGTTTAAAATTCAGCAAGAGAAGGGTTAAATTCTTCTTTATAAAAAATCAGGTTAAGAAGGGTTTTACTGTAATACATTGCAAATTATAGACATATTCTTCAAAGCAAACAAGTGCCGTGATAAATTAAAAAGTAATTTGCGTTGTATTACGCGGGTGAGTAATCGACAATGGTTTCATAACAACTGTAAATTAGTTCGAGGGAGGAAGTGTTACTTTAATTATTGGTAGTAGAAATTACGGACTCAATGCCTCTTTCTGGTTTAATATAATGTATTCTTCGCGCTGGTTGAATTGCTTAATAATCTATTCGTTGCAGAATTATATATCTGTTAAATGCAAAAACATACGCTTAATTTACATCAACGAATCTTCTTTGTTGTGAACTATTAAATCACAAAATGTTTCTCAGTTACAACGATATGTCTGCTAGAATAGTCACCATGTCGAGTGCAGTAGAGATATGCGTTTATTTAAGAAATAATAAATTCATACCAGTGTTTTATCGTTGAGATGCCTATCGGCCTCGGGGTTTAATTACTACACATCTCAACTCCTACCAGTGTTCGTTTGCACGATAAAACACTGGTATAAATTTATTATTTCGATTCTAACACTTCAATTTAACTATAATTTGCACCGCCACAACGGCACTACGTTTCTTGTCGTACGAATTTTCGAAGCCATATTACGTCACGTTAAGCCGTTAGAGCGCGTGCGGTGTTTCATGGAGAATTCAAACATAGATACGTCCCTTCTTTGATTATGTAGATGTGTGCGCGAGGTGTGTTAGAATTCAGCATAAACTCTTCATCTGATGTATATTAATGTATGTATGTAAGAAATAATGACATCATGAATAATGATTAGATGATTTTTGCTAATGACATATGAGCATGGGATTGTTTGGCGATAGCATAAACTATATATTATGAGTCCATAATCAAACGGCAAATCGTGATCAGACGGCTCCTTCAAGAGCCGTTTGATATGTGTATTGCCTGTTAGCAAGTACGTAGGTAAAGGGTGTCCACGGTGAGTAAGGCAAATGCGTTTCCTGCACCATCCTCCACCGGGTATCCATATTTGGATAACTTTAACTCTTAACTCCATGCCTATATATATGATAAATAATGACACATGTATGTTAAGAGATTAATTGTAATAATAGCTCACGGACAGAGGAATGTTTGGACATGGCTAATGCTGTAGAATCATTTTTAATATTATATCATAAGCAAACAGAGCAGACCCTGATTATACAAATCTACATAACAGAAGTTCGAGTTATCCGAATTCTAATCTGGATAACTTCTCAAATGCATACAGGAGCTTTCAGCATTACTTTAGACCTCCATTAATATGTCACGTGTTTCTAGACATGCGTAGTGATTTAATTTAAAGCAATTCTGTATTGTGAGTTTTTGGTAGGGCAAATATTTTACTACGAACTATCCAGATGTTCGAGTTATCAGAGTTTGATTTATCGACGTTCAATTGTATGGGCTAATTCAACGTCCCAAAGAGAAGGTAGTGGATACAGAGAAACCTGAGCAAGATGCCCTACTCTTAATATTATCGATATATTTTTTGATTATTATTTTAGCTGTTCAGTGCAAAGCACTGATACATCGGACTACGATTTATAAAATCTCATCCGAAGGACTTGGTCCGGCGGGAGCACCGGCATGGCTGTAGTGGCAAAATTCCTAAGTTTAAAACTGATAAAATATTAAATATTTTTTACGTTTCTTAAACGTTTCTCCGACTTAAATGAGAAACAAATGACAGTGGAAAAGAATTAAACGCATAGATGATCGGTACTTTTCCGATTACGGATAACTAATCTGTCTGATGCGTCACATCAATGTTGATTTAAAGATACCAAATGAAAGCACCAAAATGTGTGGGTTGCATACTTTTGTAGTTACAGTTGAACTTCCATATCTCGAAGCTTTTGATTGGTCAGATATGAGTTCTCAAGCTTTTGATTGGTCAGATTTGAGCCTTTGGCTCAAATCTGACCAATCAAAAGCTTGAGAACGATCTCAGACTCAACTAAAAGTTTTATAAGCATGGACCCTGAATTCTGGGTCCATGCTTATAAAGCTTTTTAGTTGAGTCTGAGATCGTTCTCAAGCTTTTGATTGGTCAGATTTGAGTTCTCAAGCTTTTGATTGGTCAGATTTGAGCGCTTGGCTCAAATCTGACCAATCAAAAAATTGAGAACGATCTCAGACTCAGCTAAAAGTTTTATAAGCATGGACCCAGATAACTCGAACGTATGGATAACTCGAAGTAACATGTCTGGCCTTCCAAAATTTCCCAAACAGAATTGTTCTATGCATATCTAGAAACACATGTGACAGTTAATTGAAGGTCTAAAGTAATTCTGAAAGCTCCTATAGGAGCTTTCAGTATTATTTAAGACCTGCATTAAGCTGTGAATTTGAGAAATTGTCCATATTGAAATCTGATAACTGGAACTTCTGTTATCTCGAAGTAATTTGTATGGTCCATTGAGGTTCGAGATATCGATGTTCGACTGTATATAAGTCCGGCTTTACATTAAGGTTTGGCAATCAGTTTAGAACCAGATCAGACTCAGTAGCATGCCATATCGGATTAGTTTCTACACTGTTGCCCACAAATCAGATTCTGTTCTGATGACTTATTTGTGGCTTGAACTGGAATGATATCTAAATAGTAGCAGTAGTAGTAGTATCTAAAAAGCAATGTAAAACCTGATCAGATGCCTATTTTGTAAACATGTTTACTTATCGGGTTAACATGATGGCCTATCTGGTTCCACACTGATTGCATAGCCTGCATGTTGGTTTCCGTAAGGTAGACAATATGCAAATTCAAGACCATATCCCGGTTTTCGGGACATGGCTCGCTTTGCATACAGCTTGGATCCAGATGAGACGCCGAGCAACTCGGCGTCTCATCAGGACACATGCTTGTTTGGACACTCGGTCAATAGTTTCTTAAAATATGTTCGAATCAGAAGTAGTCAAAATTACAGCATATCCTAATTTGAGCAAACACTATTTTTTATCACAGCGGGGAAAGGTTTAATTAGTTTATTGCCATTTCAATAAATTGTTTTGTGTACTTTACTGTTATTACGATGTCTGTATACAGTAGAACCTGTCTTAAGCGGTCCTCAAAAAGGATATAATTATGGGTCTGCTGGGTAGGTGGTAGCTTAATGCAGGTCAAAAGTAATGCATAACGCTCCAATAGTTAAAGGTGCGTATCCACATGGTTTGCTTATCACAACGTTAACCATTATCTAGGTTCTGTCACAGAAACGTTAAAATTAGATTTACTAGCTAAAGCAATAGTTAACCCTTTCCCTGATTATTTACAATTTCAATACCTTTATATATTCATGGGTGAAAAAGTTATAATAAAATATGGAAGGCGAAACATTGTAGCCATTTTAAGAATCAAAGAAACAGATCTTTCAAAGTCAAAGCCCATTAACAAACAGAGTAGACCATGATCAGATGGCTCCAACAGGGGGCGTCTGATCTGGGTCCCCTCTGTTTGCAAATGCATGAAAATACGTTTATATGAGGGAAAGGGATAAAGGTGCTTTGTCAAACACTAAACTTGTAATTTCTCCACTACACCTAATGTACTACACCAAATGTACTTCACCCAATGTACTACACCCAATGTACTACACCCAATGTACTACACCCAATGTACACCCAATGTACTTCACCACTCTTTAGATGAGACGATTCCAGACGTAGTTAAAGCTTACGGAGAAATAAAAAAAAAGTAGTCTTGAGAATAATGTTTTTATTTGCGCCCCTTAAATAAGTTTCTGATACTGATTAAATGTACGTAAAATATCGTTATGAGGGTCCCCAATTCTAGTTAACTATAAATGGAACGTACGCAAGATATCAGATATCCCGTTATTCGTTTACCTTTAACCTATAATGCCACACAAAAACAGGAATGTTTTTGTCTTCGTAGAAATTGTAGAATCGTGTTTATATAATTCCACAAGAAACAGAACAGACCCTACAGGAACCATCTGAGTTGGATCTACCCTGCTTGCATATGCGTAAAAGGCGTGTGTATGATGGAAAAGGTTTATGTATAAAAGATGGCAATTCTTTACCTTGTAAAGTATGTGTCACGTATCTTCTATCTTGTTTCAATTTCGATAATTTATATCTGCTAGATGAAAGCATTGAGCCATTGGGAATATATCAAATATAATGTAATTGTTATGTTCCCAATATGTTATACTTTGAACATTAATTTGCTTACATCACACTAAACTTATAGCACAATGTCATAACCTTTTTCAGTATGGAATCGAGTCACTAATGTACTTTAAACAGTGCAAACCAATCAGGTTATTCACGGTTCGTCATGATACCGATTAAAATCAATTCTGGATATTTACATTAAGCTTGGCATATTTGTATTTTGAAATAGTCCATTACTTTTTAAAAGTCTGAAAGGGTTAAACTTGCCCACACCCGCTCCACATTAAGTCCTACCACACCCCTAGAAGCAAGGATTACGTTTTATTTTCGTTTGTAATCTTAAATCAATTGACCATTTTCATGTTTTCTATATATGTTGCCATTTGGACGTGTGTGCGTGCGTGCGTGTAAAGAATAGATATCAAATAAAACGAATAAAACGAATGCCAAATAAATAAATAAGATATGCCCTATAAGACTAAAACACCGACCCTTATCTGACACCCATCAACTAGTTTCTCAAAAGCTTGAAAGAATTCGAAGAAAAAACTGTAGCAGGCCGAAGTTTTGTCAGACATACGTATTTTACAGCATTATAAAGGTTAAAATTTGTTTAACCCTTTACTGATGAATAGTCACTTACAAAATAATGATGTTATGATTATTCATTAGCTGAATGTGTATACATTGTAATAGCTATTGAACACAGAATCGTTTGGTGTCGGTGGATATTGCAGTCTCACATCTGTGTAATTTCATATGCAAACAGAATTGCCTGATGGGACTACTACAGGAGTCGTCTAATCTGGGTCTACTATATTTGTAAATGCATTAAAAAGCGTGTGTATGAGGGGACGATTAATGTATCAATGAGAATTTTAACCCTTTCCTTCACATAAACGCCATTTCACGCATTTGCAAACTTGGTAGACCAAGATACTGCAGTCTCAGATCTGTGCAATTTCACATGACATATTAACCCATTCAGTCATAATGACTTTTGACGACTCTGTAAAATTCACTTTGTGAAACCATTGTGATAAATAGAGCATTTGCTCCTATAAGAGCAAATGCTCTATTTTATCACAATGGTTTCAAACTACAACATTCTAAATGTTTCCTTTTCTCTAGTTAATACTCCTTTTCGGTATATTTATTCAAATAGGTTGTCTAAAAAAATAGCCTATGAGGTAAAGGGTTAATACATGTCTAAAGTAATGCTGAAAAGTCCTATAGGAGCTTTCAGCATTATTTTAGACCTGCATTAAGCTGTGAATTGAGAAATTGTTCAGAATACAAATTGGATGACTCGAACCTCTGTTATCTCGAAGTAATTTGTATGGCCTCGTGAAGTTCAACTGTGGCACTGTACATAGTCGTTGTAGATCTTATACAGATCGATAGACATTCAGCTTGTTTGCGCTTAAAATGTTTAAATTAACCACATACTCCATAAATATGCATGTTAACGTATTTGAAAACAGAGTAGATCCAGATCAGACGGCTACTGTATGAGCCGTCTGATCCGGGTCTGCTCTGTTTGCTTATGGAATTATATAAATCTGATTCAATAGTTTTTGTCATGGACAAACCATTCTGTGTTTATATACAATTATAACAAATTCCTCTAATTGATATCTATGTATTGGTTATTGCTAAAATGATTATTCATTGAGCAGTGTTGAATACAGTGCTCCCTCCCTACAACGGCCTTCTCAATAACGATTCCCTCCTTACAACAACGCATGTCACTGTTTCCGAAACAACAAGGCTCCAGAAACAACATTTTTCCATCGTATTTTCTTTATGCCTCCATCAAACCCTATGTTGCGACTACTCTTTAGAATCGTCACTTTGTGACGATTCTAAAGAGTGGTCACAACATAGTGTTTGATTGAGGCATAACGGTTTTAGTTCTCGAAATACACTTTATCTGGGGATCTCCAAACAAGCTAATTATGTTTGATTTTCCCTCCCTATAACAATTCCCTCTGAACAACACATACACTATTCGTATCCCAAAGGGTGTCGTTGTAGAGAGGGAGCACTGTAGTGAGATAGTCCCTTATATGTCTGTAAACAATAAGGTATGTTCTGATCAGAATCATTTTTATTTACTTATTTCCCCTCCCACGGTTTAGAGAACCTTTTAATCATGTGTCATACAGTTTGGGTCCTGATGAGATGCCGACATATCCAAACTGTTTGCTGCTTGCATATATATACAAGTCAGTCTGCGTATAGCAACGGTTAAATAGGACTGTATTAAACAATAACTCGTTCTCACTGTTGCTATATTTCTAGTCCTTCGAAATAATGCAGTTCAGCGCTTTCATATATGACAATTGAATACTGCTTAAGCCGATGCTAGGGGTCATGCCTTTTAATTACTGTTAATCATTGCTCATGGGCAGAATTAATAAATCGAGCCTGCAATTTTCTCTTTCCGCAATGCTGCTTTTGCATCGAATCATCTCCTACATTTTCGAATTTAAACATATTTTCAGATTCTAGAAATTGCATAATAAACGTTTCTTGTATTTCAATCACATCATACCGTGACGTTGATATCGTCACAATTGATACTATACAGAAATTACTTTAAACCATTAAACTCTATCTCGACTGTAAATAAAGAATATCGCACCATCCCTGTCTAACTACCATATCGAATTTATGCATTTTTGTAATAACGTAAATTAGATATACTTTCTCGCCTGCTGTCAAATACACCAAACTAACTAAACTATAAAGTTCATAATTGGCCATTAAGACGGAACATTCAGCTGATACTAAGAACCAGTTAGATGAAATTACTCTATTGATTTCCCAATAACCGTGGGGAAATGGTAAAAACAAATCCTTAATTCTTTCAACGCTAAATGTCACAATGGAATAGCTCATCAGTACTTAGCTATAGAGTCTTCAGCGTATCAAATGTTTAAACACGATTGATGATCTTGATAAACAAACTGTGCAGACCCTGATCAGAGGGCTCCTCTAGGAGCCCTCTGATCTGGGTCTGCCCTGTTTGCAAATGTCTACGCATGCGTGTCGCGTATTTTAATGGTTAAATGTCATAGTTACACGATCACGCCTTCGGGAGATTCTTTCAACTTCGTATTTAACCCGTTCAATGAGAAAAAATGTATATTGATGCTTTACTCTTTCACTGCCAATGTCGCATTTGTGATTAGTTTTGCGAACAGTTTGGATACAGATGAGACGCCGAATAACTCGGCGTCTCATCATGATCCAAACTGTTTGTTAATGTTGTCATATTTTTTAAAGAAACGGGGAGAAAATTAAACAATCGAGATTTGTAGCAGACGACGACTTCTCCAGGCGATACTATTTGACAGTCAAAGAGATAACAATCTCTAGTCTACCCCTATTTGATGTGCCCGAGACGGCGTCATGGCATTGCTGAGTCTGCACCTTTTGTTAACTCATGACGTCAGCATCCGCAAATAATCACGGGACTAACAAAAAGAGTTCATACCGCGTCCGAAGATATTGCGGCTTGGGTGAGCACGGACTATTTGTTTCATGTAAAGCTTCAATAGTTTGGAAATATGACTAAATTGTCTGTATTTGTTGATATTATGAAAACTTAACGACACTGACTCAACTGTCAAAATTGTTACGTCATAACGTCATTGATGTCCTTGTTTAACCATTTCTCTGTTTAGTCTAATCGTATTTCTAGAAATTGCGAAAAAATGAAAGAGTAGTAGGCATTTCGTGTTGTTTTTAGGTTTCGGACTACTTTCCGAAACCTAATAGTAATGCATCGCCATGGCATGCCTCAAGCAAATTTATAAAGAAATTCATATCCCATAATGCGCAATCAGACCACTGTTATACTACGAAATATCAATTTATGCTTACAATGCATACGTTCAATAGCCCAAATGCAGAATTTTTGAATGGTTTAACGTTGACAGAATGTTTACCACATAGCGCCGATTAAACGATTTAGTTGTCTACGGGTGTATTTCACCCGTATTTATACTTTCATTTTGCCAAAAATGTGATTTTGTTAACACCCCTAGACAAAAATATAGTTCCAAGTGCAATGCGTTGGATAAACGATATCGATAATTCTTCATTTGGTATTTGTGTCAATTATTAAAATGCGGATGCAACTGTTTCAATTACCAATAATTTTGCCATGTAAAATGCTACGTTATATGATAAATTTGGTCGCGTACGAATATATACCAAAGAGCGCCGGTAAAAATGGCCCAGAAAGTAATCGAGTTCTGAAAGTCAGGCGGATATTTTGAAATCTACAAGCATTTCTTGAATTTGTCGGATTGGTACAGACAACGTTACGGAGAAAACCGTAATGAATAATGGTCGGAACATCGTCAATCTCTACACATTACACACGAACTATGGGAATGAATATAACGACTGGAAATTGCGAGATACAGTATAAACACCCGATATGACGGGTATGACTCGTATCCGCGGATATGAATTTCGCAGCCTAAAATCGGCCACAATTTAAGCGTTATTTTTTTTATTAGAAAAAAACTTTTATCGAGCTTATTCGCTAATATTGTCCATATTTATTATTTGAAATACGTAAATTTAATATCCAGTGTTGCCGCCGACTGTGCATAATAAGTAGTTATAGTTGAAGTTGAAGAAAGCTAAAAAAAAAACACATAATATTCGGCACCGACCCTTCGGCACGAAGGAGCACGGACCGTAGTGAAACGCCCCCGAGATATATGGATAACCTTGAGTCTCAAAAGCAATCTGTATTCTGAATGCATCAGAAGTATTTATGTTGAGTTTGGAAGATCATAATTATATTTTTACATCATGTGTGACACGCATCGTAAACATTGATCATAGACTTTTCAGTTCTCTAAGATCCATGTTTACAATGTGTGTAATGTCTTAGGAGACTTAATTGGTACCAGGTTGTAAGCATTTAAGGACAATTACTCCAATTATAGAGAGTGAGTAGTTATAAAAGAGATATAGTGGAATTATTTTATTGTATGTTTTACATAATGTTAATTATAACATAATTATGCTGAACGTATATAATTCTTGACAAATTTGTGTTTGTAGTGTATGTTTAAGCTTTTTCCCCAGCATTAATCTGTGTTAACATACAAGCATGCTGTTATTTTCACCCCCTGGTATTTAATAATATCCCAAAATGAAGTAGAGGGACATATTGTGTTTGCTCCGTTTCTTATTCTTATTATTCTTTCTTCCGATTCTGATTCTTCCAATTCTTCTTCTTCCGTCGTGAACTTGTCCAACGCATTTCTCAGTAAGACTAAGCCAGGGTTCCCACGGACAGGGAAAAGTCAGGGAAAAAAGTTTTTTTCAAGGTCAGGGAAAAGTCAGGGAATTTTTTAATTGGTCAGGGAAATTTGAAATTTGGCAAAAGTCAGGGAAAAGTCAGGGAAATTTGGAACCAAAGGATGAGGGCTGAGGAAATATGTCAAAAAGGAGAAAGAATGAAAATAAAAGGCTAAGGCAGTTTTTTCAATTTTGACTAAACCAAACATCTTTATACATCGGGAACCATCTTTATACATCTTTGATTAGCTTTGTATATTTCACATCCAAATTTGATAGTATATCTGTCATGAAGTCTGTTAAACCAAAATCATTGGAGAATTCTGGCACCTCTGCAAGACTCCAGCATCCATTTTGACAGCAGTGCTAGAATAGGGCAGCAATGCTAGATATTGGACATTCTACTGTAGTGTCTTCACTTGTTAGGGCAGGCTGCAGGGCAGCAGTGCTAGATGTTGGACATTCTACTGTACTGTCTTCAATTGTTAGTGCAGCAATATTTAGTCTGCTATTATGAAAACAGTGAAAATGCAGACCCTTTTCTGGCATCTACAGAGACCCATTAAAAGGACATATTTTTGCAAAAAAAGTGATGCAAAATTTTGATTAAATTGCAAAACAAGAGGGACTGAAAGGCTCTGATATCGCTCACCAGAAAATCAGAGGAGAAGATTTTCAAAGTTATCACTATGTGTTTCTATAGAAAACTAGCCGGCCCTGGGGCGGGGCCAATTTTGACCCCATTTTAATAGCATGCTATATCAGTGTCTTACACACTGTATGTACTATTTTAAAATTCAGCTTACACAGAAAAACTGAAAGATTAACAATTTCCACCATAGATACACATTTTGTCACCTTTGCAAACAGAATAGACCCATATCAGGCAGCTCCTGTAGGAGCTGCCTGATCAGGGTCTACTCTGTTTGCTTAGAAAAATATCATAAATCTGAGTTTTTACTGTAGTCTACTGCCAAAATATTTCATAACTTTGCTTAAAAATAAAATTTTACTTAATTATATATTCATAGTAGATGGAGTCTCTAATAAAACTTCATGGAGGAAAGGGTTAAGAGAGGTAGAAAAGATTGAAGAGACTTTATACTTTGGGTGCATATTAGGACCTATTTGGCATCCTGCATGTTACATTCAATATTGAGCAATTAAAAATGAAAAAGTCAAAAACATTTTTTTTAAAATGATCAAAACACTACTGCTGTATATATAGTTATCATAAAGAGAGAGGTGGTAAGGATTGGCTGATGGGGAGGACGGAGGCCAACATCTATTGATCATGCTCATAGATGACCAATTAAACTACTATTAACATGGGGTCAGGGGAAATTGAAATTTGGTCAGGGAAAAGTCAAGGAATTTTATTTTTTCTGTTTTGTGGGAACCCTGTAAGTAATTGTCCGATCCTAATGAAACTTCATATGAATATTGCTTGATACATGCAGATGTACATCCCACTTTTTATTTTTTGAAAATCACCATAACTAAATGGTTGGCTATAATTGGTCGAAATTTAGATATTGTTTGGCGAAGTTATATATCATTCGATTTTTTGCTGAAAATTGGTATCATGGGATATTTTAGTACTCCAAATCAATTGGTATGGGTTTCGAAAGTACATGTATTGGTTAATTTTGCTAAAAATTGGTATGACGGTATATTTTGGCACACAGGACTAATATGTAGGTCTTTTTTTTAAAGAATTGATTGCCATGGTAACTGAATGGTGGCTCTGATTGGTCTAAAATTTAGATCTTTTTCGACAAATTCAGATATTGTTCGATTTTGCCGAAAATTGGTATGTCGGGATACTTTGACACTCAGAATTGATTGGTATGTCTTTCGAAATGATTTCTGGTATGGAAACTGAATGGTGGGATCTGATTGGTCAAGATTCAGATATTCAAATTTGCTGAAAATTGGTATTTAGGGGTATTTGGGTACCCCAAACTCAGTCAAGTTGTTTTGAAATACTTGGTTGCCATGGTAATGGAGTGGTGTCCTCTGAATGGGTCACAATTCACATATTAGATTTTTCGGAAAATTGGTCAGTAGGGATATATATGCAGTTGTCTCAAAAGTGTTGGTTGCCATGGTAACCAAGTGATCACTAATGGCCTGTTATTGGTTGAAATGTAGATATTTTGCTCACCAATACCAGTTGTAAATTTCGTTTAGGGGACATTCTGCAACATTTTCTGTTATAATTAGATCTTGTTAACTGTATGATATTTAGATTCACATGGCATATATAATTTATCCAAACTTGGTTGTAGTGTATAGATGGATAAGTGATTGATGCACGCCAAATACTGTTACAATCAACCAGTTAGTAGCAGAAATATGACCCTTTGTTGCTTTCAGATAGCCATATAGGAAATGTGACTGTTAGAAGTCATATCTTGAAACAGCTTGATCAGATTTCATTTACATTTGACGGGGTATTTACATGGATAGGTGCATGAGGCACATTATATGACGCCAACGTCGGCCAAATAATAATAGAGTAATGGCCCTTTACTACATTCAAATATCAATTTAAGTAAACTTCAGGCACACAGTGGCAAATTGAACTATTGGAACTGCACTGTGTGCTACTAGTCATCAATGTATTTCTTTAAACAATATCTTAAACACTGACAGGTTTTTCAGAAAAGTTCACAGCAATTATGTTCAGATGACCTGTCAAATTTAACAAACAGTTCCATTAAACACCATTTTAGTTCAGGAAATAATGCTTTAGAGGTCATCTTACTATGTATCAATGGTACCAGTCCTTCCCTACCAAGCTTTTTCGTATTGTATAGTCACAATCGACATATATATGGTCCGAAACCTTCAGTACTGTCAGTACTTTGATTACATAATCT
This sequence comes from Azorinus chamasolen, assembly GCA_963576725.1. Taxonomy (NCBI): domain Eukaryota; kingdom Metazoa; phylum Mollusca; class Bivalvia; order Cardiida; family Solecurtidae; genus Azorinus; species Azorinus chamasolen. The sequence goes on along the minus strand of OY755239.1, from coordinate 65,837,950 downwards.
GGGTGTGCTGAATCCGAATATGCTGTTTGCCAAGCTGTATCTTCCATATTTAAGATACAAAATGGCGGAAAACAAAATGGCCACCAATGAGCACTATTCCCAGGCAAACAAGGATACACTATACCGAAAATCTGGGCGAAACATTAAGGTGTTCTGTTAAAAAGTACAAACGACCAATGGAAGACAATTTTAAAAGCTTAATTTCTTTTTATTGCATTCTAAATTATATCCAAAGAGTAAACCCAAAATGGCGGTAAAACAAAATGGCCGCCAGTAAACACTGTTTGCAACCAAATAAGTATACACGTTCTATATAGCAGTACATTCGACATTGTTTAAAGACTGGTTTCAAGTATTTAAGTATTCAAAAATAGGGTTTATAAACGTTGACCGCCTGTATGGTAAATATATGATTATAATGGAAAGACGGTGGAACACGTAATGGCCGCCTACGAACACTAATCAACAAACACGTAGGGCAGTTTTACTGATATTTTTATAACAGCGGAAAATACATCTGATTGAAATATTTGTTCAGTGGAACACAGAACGATTTAGGGACTCTTGTAGTTCTTATTACTGAACGAATAACACATCATTATGTTTGTCAATTTACCGCATTAGTCCTACCCAGCGAACTCAAACCTGAAAACGAGTGCCAACTACTTATCTTAATGTTAATAACACCATTTCGTCGCCCGAGTGGAACGATGCTCCATCTACCATTTTCAGCTTTGGAGAAAACAGCTCGCAAAGTTTTGAATTTAACGGATCATGCATTTATCATTAATTACGTATGTTCGTATTGACAACTAGTATTGGGAAATGTAAAAAAATAAATATACTTTTGTATTTTATGACAGTTTTTTAATTATTTGCAATATCTACGTTGGAGATAGAGCATTTTGGTGAAAAAAGCTGAAAAGTTTTTAAATGTGTACTGCTCTATTGGGAAATGGAACAAACTGACGCAGGGCAACCTAATACCATTCAATAGAATATTAACAGAAATTTATCTGTCACCGTCGTAAGTCTTTGTTACCAAGAGCAAAGAAGATACAGAATTTCTTATAATACAAGCGGCAATAATTTGTAACTGCAAAATAGTAATACAAACTTAGCTACGACGGTAATACCAAAAATCAAATTCATGATCATGTAGTGTCGGTCATTAAATTATAATAAAGAAATGGAACAATTTGCACTATAGAGATATTAACGCGGCAATGAAACAATCAAATCTGTCATAGAAATAATACCATATATGTGGTTTCAACAACTTTAGAAACAAAACATTGAATCACTAAATAAAATAAATTACAGTTGTCTAAGTATGTATACTAATTCCAATTGCATCTCAAATCTCGCCTGATTGTTTACGTAAAATAATAACTTAACAATTGCAGAAGTAAAGTGACTAGTAGTGTGGACCTAGGATCAGACCCAATATTTATGGCGTTTGATCTGGATTCAAACTGCATGAACACATTGCAGGTAATCAGAGAGAATCCAAAGAGTTATTCATTTCCCTGTAGAGCATCCATGTAGGATATAATGACATCATGAATATGTATTACCTGAATTTGTATAATGGCATACCGTGTGTGTATTGGTTGAAGCTGCAGAGTCAGGGTCCATGCTTATAAAGCTTTTAGTTGAGTCTGAGTTTCGTTCTCAAGCTTTTGATTGGTCAGATTAGAGTTCTTAAGCTTTTGATTGGTCAGATTTGACCCAAAGGCTCAAATCTGACCTATCAAAAACTTGAGAACGATCTCAGAGACTCAACTAAAAGTTTTAAAAGCATGGACCCTGATCTCTTATATTTTCATAAACAAACAGAGCAAACCCTGATCAGGTGACTCCTATATTAGGTGTCTGATCTCGGTCTACTCTGTTTGCAAAAGCGTGAAAAAGATTATATGAGTTTAATTGCTCTGCATTATAGTATAGGGATTAATTTTGAATTTTAATCTATTCCAAGAAACCAGCTGCTACCAGTCATAAGGTTGCTCTCCAATAATGTTTAGTGTATATGATTCAAGCTGAGTGGCTTATTGGAGCTTTACTGCTTAACATTATAGTATATAAGTGAATTAAATATATTTCAGGAATACTACCAGTAACATCCTTTCTCTCAATTAATGTTGGTTATATGATTCCCACAGATGCGTTTATTTGAGTTTTATTGCGATTACTGAATATGAAGATGATGCTGATGACGATATTGCAATTTACTATTTCTTGGATTTCTAAATCATCTAAGGTGCCTTCTGCTTTTCCCCGCCCACTCAATATCCCTCGAAAACATAGCCTGTTTTGGATATGATTGAGATAAACAAAATATGATAGAACAATGTAGAAGTAATGTTAAGAAATAAATATCTGAGTTCCATTTATCTGTCTAAATCAGTTTTCAATACAAAATATTTACATATTTAGAAGAGATGGTCTAATTTACCGACACTATTTGAATGTCAGTGTAGGGAGATAAACAGCTAGCTAAAAATTACTTTTTCCGCAGCCAAAGTGCAACTATTGTTGAATTAAACACATATAAGAAGAAAATGACTATGAATTTATAAAACACATTTCTGCATTAAGAGTTTTCGGCGACCATTTTGTTTTGAATGCACTAAAGGATATTCAGCTTTAACAAATTGTCTTCCATTGGTGGTTTGTAATCTTAACAGAAAATTTAGTGTTACGCCAAGATTTTCCGTGTAGTGTATCCTTGTTTGCTGGCGGCCATTTTGTTTTCCGCCAGTTTGTACCTTAGATACGGAACATACAGCTTGGCAAACGGTATATTCGGATTTAGCACCCTCAACTTATGTAAAAACTGTTTGCCGACTTTTAAACCGAAATGCCTAGTGGTGTGAGAATTTTCCAAACTCCGCCTAGGCTAGTTGAAAATTCATGTAGAGTAAACACACTCAAAACCGGATTTCTATGAGAGAATAATTTAGATACTTTTAGGCAGGTGGCTGCTTATTGCTTAATACAGGGTGAAGGTCGTCCAGAATGCTCATAGGGGAACTTTCTGCATGACTTTCACCCTGCATTAAGCTGCCACCTGTCTCCAAGGCCGATATTCATACCACATGCAACGTCCGGTTTAGAGAGGTTTTACTGTAATACATGATGACATCGAGGATGTTTATTAGGTGAATCTTTATACTACATATCGAGGGATTGGTGCAAAACTATTCTAACTCCTTCACAACGTGAAGGAGTTAGAATAGTTTTCCACCAAGCCTTCGATATATACATAGGATCTTGGTTGTACTGGTAAAATGTTAGGTCTATTATCATTTCATACGCAAACAATGCAGGTCCTGACAGCTCCTACAGAAGACATCTAATCTGGGTCTACTCTGTTTGCAAGAGCATTGAAAAGAAATCGTTAGACCGTCAGTTGGCGTTGGAATTAGTCTTGCTGTGGAAATTGTTGTATGTGCTTTAGACATTGATTTCTTCTTTAATCATTTACCGCATGCATAATTATATATCAAAGACTTCATGACTTCATGAATATTAATAAGATTAGTTTTTCAGTCTGGCATATATACACAGAATCGTTTGACCTTTGGGGAAACTTCAAAATCAGGTTGATAATATTTCATATGCAAACAAGGCAGGCCAGGATCAAATGGCTACTATAAGAGCCATCTGATCTTGGTCAACTATGTTTGACCATGCCAAAAAAGCGGGTTTATGAGGAAAGGATTCATGGCGATCGAAAATTTGAGAGTCACCTGACGATTTGTTGCATTATTTCAAAAATGCAAATCCGTGTCAGAGTTAAATGAAATATACAGTTTATGTTTCACGATTACAGCTTAAAAACAACCCTCGATTTATGTAAGATATTCTGCGTGAATTAATTTGAATACATATCTGATCTAAGGCTGCTCTTCAATATTGCAATATGCTGATTACCTTGTAACCTGTGATCCATCAAACGTGATAGGTAACGTCAAGTTTTGCTAAACTCTTTACTCCATGCATATTACAGTAAAACCTCTCTATAGCGGCCACTAATTTGTGTTAATTAGATGGTATTTAGGAAAGGTGGCTGCTTAAAGCAAGGTGAAAGTAAAACAGAACGCTCCTATAGGAGCGTTCTGTTTTACTTTCACCTTGCTTTAAACAGCCACCTGCCTTTAACACAGAGTATTTGATGTAATTTAGTGGCCGTTATAGAGAGGTTTTACAGTAATTTAAAGAAAAGAAGGACAATATGAATATCAATGTGTATAATAGCACAAGAACACTGGTAGTTTTGCCCATGGCAGAACCTTTATAATCAGATATATATCATTACGTAAGCAAGCATAAGAGAATTTAATCAGACGGATCTTACATTGACCGTCTGATATGTACCTAGTCTGTTTGCAAATGCGTTACAATAAGTATCTATGGAGTAAAAGGATTCACCCTTTCGGTGCCAAATTTCTAATTGTCGTCTGCAATCCATTTTTTGTTAAATCATTCGGTACAATAAGGAAATAAGATAAATAAATGCAAATTTCAAAGGAATAAAGAACAGATATAGAACTAGAGATTGAGACAAAAAGTGAAGTCCCTGATCAGACGCCGCTTTTAAAAAGCGGCGTCTGATCGGTGACTGCACTATTTGTTGTGCTGCATTATGCGACATCGGAAATGAAGGTGTTAAACGATATTTAACGCAATAAGACGTTTACTGCTAACATTAGATTTCATTTAAATTGAAATGTCTGCATCACACATTCCTTGTAACTATAAACCGCTAAACATAGTGTCGCAGCAACTTTAAAAGAGGAGTAAAATTTCACCGACTATTTCCGATTCAGTCTAGCATTGTCTAAAATAGGCAAATTTATTTTTTATACGTTTAGCCAAAATTATTTTTCTTCTGCGGTGCTGCGCCCAGCTCTGATACTGCTTATTCCTATACGATAATCTCTGCTGCTTGTGTTTGCATTCAATTCAAGATAACCTTTTCTTTCCTATAAACACATTTTCCCGGATTTGAGCATTTACAAACAGAGAAGACCCAGATCAGACGGCACATGTAGGAGTAGTATGATCAGGGTTCGTTGTGTTTGCTTATGACATTATAATAGATCTGACTCTACATATACTACCAATATCAAAACCCCTGTGTACATATACCAAAATATTCAGCTAATAAATATGCATGATGTCATTATGTAAACAGGTAATTGGTTAAGCATGCTTTACTGAGGTTACTGATGGGGTACAAATACTGGTACTTATTCAAGTACAGTTGATATTCGATATCTCGAACTCCAAAGGACCATACACATTAGTTCGAGATAACAGAGGTTCGGGTCATCCGATTTATAATCTGACCAATATCTCAAATTCACAGCTTAATGCAGGTCTAAAGTAATGTTGAAGGCTACTGTAGGAACTTTCAGCATTACTTTATACCTACATTTAGCAGTCACCTGTATTTCTAGATATGTGTAGTGATATATTTTCGATCAATTCTGCATTGTAAAATTTGGAAGGACCGAACTTTTAACTCGAGTTATTCCGAAGTTCGAGTTATCCGAGTTCGAGATATCGAAGTTCAGCTGTACTATTTTCAAATATTCACCAGTACTAATGTATCAGTAGATCTATGAGTACAAGTATTCGTATTATCTCCAGTACTTTCCAGTACTCATCTGTACTCTGGTTCAGTAACAGATATGAGTGCAAATACTCGCACTTAGTCGAGTACTTAGGTAAAATGTAGATGTACAAAACACGACGAAAGGAAAGTGCTTATACATGTAATTCAAATACATATCTTATGACGTTCCTTGGTTTGCCTCTCGGTCTGGACATTTGGATTTTTCATGTGAAGAAGCTTGCAGCTGGCTTGCGGTAGGTCGGTGGTTCTACCTGGATGTTCTTTTGTGCACGATACAGTGCGATCTGTTATGTGCACAGAAGAACGTCTGGGGTCTTACTCCACCTGTAACTTTTCGACTGCTCATTGTTAAGAATACTAGAGATAAAGAGTATGTTAGTCATCTATTGACGGCACACCGTGTGCTATTTTAATAATAATGCCCACTGTTTAGATCCATTGATGCACTCTGGTAAAACTTTGGCTGAATATAAGCAAATGCACTGAGCTTAAATACATGTATGATGAAGATAATGCTATTATAGAGAGATGAGTTGGAGTTCAAAATTAAAATGCTGATGGAAATTAGGATGAACGTTGACCTTAAAGTTGACATTGACATAGTACCGACGGACCTCAAAATCAATAGAGTCCATCTACCTGTCATGCCCAACCTTTCAAATAACTACGGGGACTCTACACGACTTTCTGATCAAGCCAACATATCCAAACCATTGCACAAAAGAATAAAACATAAAGACACTTATCATCATATTGACTTTATAAATGTACATTTAAATAAAACAAATGCATTGATACTGAGCATTCAAAATTGAATTACCCATCAGAAAATAACTACATTCAAAAAGAAACGCTTAACCCGTTCATCGCCAATGTCGCAGAAATGCACCACGACAAATAGTGCAATCCCAGAACAGACGCGGGCCGCCTTTTCAAGACGGCGTCTGATCAGGGACTTCACTTCACTTCATCCGAAAACACAACGACAAAATACTTAAACCTTATTTTCTCACTCGTCATCACTCAATAACTTTAAGAACAATATATATAAGAATCACATGTCAAAGGAATCCTACATGTACCATTCGTATCACGGCTTATCAAAAACTATTATATTTGCATTGATAATGGGATTACAAATTATTTATGTACATGTTTTAAGTAATCGAACATTCTTGCTAATACCGTAATAGGTTTTTAAGATAATAAGACATTCCTAACGACCGATTCTTAACTGCGACTGTCAAACGAACATTGACAAAGCGGACACTAGAAATGTTTTAAACTTCATGTCAGATGAAAATCGCATGACAAATGGAGATTGTCGTTTCTCGCATAATTCCATTTTTGTCAATGTTAAACCACTATCACGAACTTCCCTTTCTCCCACATGAGTATAATTACACGGCATTCATAAACAATCATGGCTGGCCCAATTGTAATGTCAAAATTGACACGCGCATTACATTAACTTTAAATTGATTGTTATAAAAAATGAATAACATTGAACAGTGAACAGTTTAAAATAGTTTATTTGGAATTACTTTTTAGGTGACTGAACACACATGGTTAAATCATAAAGGTGCGATTCGGTCACTGGAAGCCCAAGCAACTTTTTGTACATGGTTGTTGCTAAAATACACCGCTGTTTATCTGTGAAAAAGAATCCATCACTCATCGTTCTTTGAGTGAAGTTGATCTTGATCTCGTTAGAAAATAAAAAGAAAACTATTCAGCTTGTCGAGGTTGGCTTAGTAACATTTCTTTTTTAGACTTACTCAAGACTGACCCTATATATCTGATGCATTATAACTTAATGATCAATTACGAAAACCATGTGAAGTAGAATACTCTATATGCTGAACAAAGGTAATACAGTAATATGAAAGCCACATTTTATTTTAACCCATTACCTCATAGGCTATTTTTAGATACAACCACTTTGAATAAATCTACCGAAGAAGAGCATTAACTAGAGAAAAGGAAAATTTTAGATTTTTTAAGTTGGAAACCATTGTGATAAATAGAGCATTTACTGCTATGGGAGCAAATGCTCTATTTATCACAATGGTTTCACAGTTTTACTTTTACAGAGTCGTCAAAAGTCGTCAAAATAAGGGAATGTGTTAATTGAGGTCTCTGTAGTTATTTGCAAAAATGAAAAATCTCCCTTTACAATTTGAATGCTGCTGGAAACGAGTATATATTTGATTACGGTGTAAACCAAGAGCAGAAGACTCACAGAGGAGCACTACAATCAGGGTCTGCACTGGTTGGCATTCAAAATCCTCTAGCAAATTTGAATCACTCCTGGTTAGTTTATATTGTTAAACTGAGATGGTCAATTCAACTTTGTACATCCAGCTCTCAACGGATCAATGTCAAATGTAGTTGAACTTCGATATCTCGAACTTCAAGAGACAATACAAATTAGTCGAGATAACAGAAGGTCGAGTTATCCGATTTCTGATCTGGATAATTTGTTAAGTTCACTTTGTTAAGCTTAATGCAGGTCTAAAGTAATGCTGAAAGCTCCTGTAGATATGCGTAGTGATACATTTTAGAGCAAGTCTGCATTGTAAATTTTGGAAGGACTGAACATTTAGTTCCCGAAGTTCGAGTTACCTGATTCGAGATATCGAAAATCAACTGTATGTTAGCCTATCAAAACAGGATTAGGTGATACTTGTGTTCAACAACCCAAATTCAAGTATGATATATTATGTCCAAAGCTACTTTATTGTACTAGATTGTTATTACTCTTACGTTAATAAATTCAATATTCTAAAGGGATTAGATATAACGTAGCTGAATCCAAATGTAATATGCGAACCGTGGTTATAGGGGCCCGGGGAGAATTGTGTAGTTTTTAAACCTAAAGGAGAAAATTCTCTATTTATCACAATGGTTTCAAATCGTCACTTTTACAGAGGCATCCAAATGCGTAATTATGAGGGAACGGGTTAAAGATTGCATGACAAGACAGAACGTTTGTCAAAGTCTATCCCTCCACTTTTTCTAGCCTTCGATTTTTGATCCAGTTTGGCTATAGTTATGTTTTCATATTTCAGATTAATTATACGCACGTGCGTAAGTGCGTATCGCTAAGTTCTTAACCAAATCCTATCACGCTGCAACTCATAAATAAGAGCCATCTATCCGAGACGAGTGTAATGAATTGCAACAAGAAAATGATTGGTGGAGAAATCTAAACAATTATTTTCTAAACTGTCTTCTATCCACAGCCCTGATTCTACATATACTTTGCATATAGATATCATAGTTGCTGTTATTAACAGGGAACAGCAGATATCAGTGAGAGGGTTACTAACTAGTAGCATGCTGATACCCTTTGAAAAGATTATTTCATTCGTATTTCAAGATGTAACATGTGTTTTTATTCAAAGTGTGTTAGCTTCAAACACATTTTCTGAATGCTATACACCTTGAACCATGATTCAAATTTGATACCTCAGCGTCCTTGCTTGTGATTGTAATAAAATGCTCGCCCGTAGTAACCAACATATTAACCTTTTGCTCCATGCATATTAACCCTTTCACCGCCAATTCGCAAACATGCACCACCACAAATAGTGCAGTCCCAGGGACTCAACGTTTTGCCTCAAACTCTATTTCTATATATATATGTTTTACTCCTTTGAAATATGCATTTATTTTCTTATTTACTTATTTGACCGAATTATTTCACAAAATTGGATTGCAGATGACAATTAGAAACGTGGCAACGAAAGGGTTTACGCAACAAATAATGACATCATGAATGTTACTTGAATGAGTTTTTATAATGGCACTATTAACCCTTCGCTTGCTGGATTTTAAAATACATTTATCCATCTTTACCCATGCCCTGTTGTATAATTACATACATTTTCACTGTGTACAAGTATTTCTCTGTGCAATCACTGCTGTGGAGTGCACTGGTTGCATAATCAACTTGTAAATATTGCATACCCTGATGAGACAGTTCCTGCAGGAGCTGTCTCATCAGGGTCTTCACTATTTACAGGTATGTATATTGACGTGAATAGCAAGTGAAGGGTTAACAAATTAAAGGATTTATTTATCATTACTGAAACCTTAGTATCAGATCTATATTATGTCATAAGCACACAGAGCAGATTCTGATCAGACGATTTATACAGGAGCCGTATGATCATGATCTGTTCTACTTAAAAATGCGTAGTTACGGAGTTAAGGATTCAGGCGTAATTCCTCATCTATTGTCCGTATGTATTTCTATAGATGAATGAAATGCAACATGAGTTGGGTTGAATAATGGCTGTTATGCACTCCAGTGTGCTTTCGTTAAGCGATTGTGCAGTGGAAAATACTCGAATATTTACGGGTTTAATCAAACTTCGTTAATAAAATGCAATTGTTAAGATGGTAAACTTATTGAAGAGAAAAAAGGGAAGACGTTTTGTTTAAAATCAATAGACATTCAAATTGGTTTTAGTAGACAAAAACAGGCAAATTGTTTCATAACGTTTTGCATGTTATAGTTTAGTCATGAAATCATGTTTTCTAAGGAAAAAAACAGTGAAATGCAAAACATTCAAACACTTTAGTAAATTCCGTAACAAAACATGTGATCTGCTGCAAGAACAATGTACATATTGTCCCATTTCTCAGTTCAACACACGTACAATTATTTGTCAAAATCTCTGTATCTAAAAACACATCGAACCATTTTGCATATTGTCTGGATTAAAACTGTTTGCAAAATTATCAGAAAAATGCCAAACCGTTGAATGGACCGGGACCCCATAACTCGACAAGCGCGAATGAATACATTGTATCTCGTATCAAGATATTCATTGTCCCGATATTGCGCATGACGCTCAGGTTACAGATTGCCAACAACTTACACGGCGATAACAACTTAAACGTGGACAAAGTTAATCTGAAAGAACACATTGTTATACCTATGCTCAGTAACAATGGAGGTATTCGGCTTAAAAATATTGAAGGTAAATTGAATTTCTGTTTTTATCATAGTTACCGTGGGGATTTAGCCCTTTTGATGGTGAATAATATTGTCTATGCAATCTCTGATTTAAAATTCGACCAAAAGTTGATAAACTATTGGTCGACTGTCAAACAGCTGAACTCCTGATAGACACCGTGTTCTTTGGCGTCTCATCTGGATTCAAACTGTTAGCAACAGCAAGTCAGGTGGCGATAAGCATAATGTTAACTCTTCGCTTGCTATTCACGTCAATATACGTACCTGTAAATAGTGAAGACCCAGATGAGACAGCTCCTGCAGGAGCTGTCTCATCAGGGTCTGCACTATTTACAAGTTGATTGTGCAGTCAGTGCACTTCACAGCAGTGACTGCACAGCGAAATACTTTTACACAGTGAAGATATATGTAACAATACAGCAGGGCATGTGTAAAGAAGTAGAAATGCTTTTTTTTAAATTCAGCAATCGAAGGGTTAATATTAGCCATTAGAGACATATGCATATAATTGAACAGTGTTGATACGATATCGTTTGTGTGAAATACAGTAACACCCATCTAATGTGACCACTAAAATGGGGCATAAGTCTTGGTGCTAGAGGCAGGTGGTAACTTAATGCAGGACGAAAGTTATGCAGAAAGCTCCTGTAGGATCTTTATACAATACTTTAGTCCTACATTAAGCAGCCACTTGCTTATAAGGACAATTATGTTTATCCATTAAGTGGTCGCATTAGAGGGGTTTTAGTGTAAATTGTTTCAGCTCAAAACAACAGTTTTGCGGAAGACACTGATGCAAACATGTCGTAAGATCGAAAGCGATGACTGAATTCATAACGACAATGGAACACAGTATATTGTTTGTAAATAATATGGAATGGAAATGGAATGATAAGTGGTTGGAATGAGGGATCAACGGATGGATGGATGAATTGGGTTGGGTGGGTGTTGGATGGATGCTAACTGGTAATACTCGTAACCAATACTTCTCTTTCTGAAACTGCTTGTTTCTTTGTACTTGGAACTGATGACTGTTTACTATGTCAATGCAACTTTCTATTTATCATTTCAACTATTTCGATAGCCCTTTCTCCGCTGTGAAGAAAAGAAAACTATAACTTAAATTTGGAACTGGTGCAATTTGAACGTATTCCGATCTAATCAATCTTTTGATAAGTTATTTTCATTGTGTCAAACAGCTTAGATCATTATGAGACGCCTAGTAACTCATCTCGATAAAAACTGTTAGCAAACAGGTGTTAGAAAGCGGATAGCAGGATATGTATTATACTATGTTCGTAACAAGAAACCGCCAATGTCGGTATGGCCGGATTGCCGATTAAAGTGATATAGATGAGCAGTCAATCATTATACATTTCTGCATCAGCAGATGCTGAACGCATCATAAATAGTTAAACATATTCCAATATCTCAAAGAGATGTTTGTAAAACATGTATACCCCAGACCCCTGACCTTTGATCTAGTGACCTCAACTATAGGGGTCATCTAGTGGTCATGACTAATCACCACAGCAACTTTGACGATCCTAAACCAAACCACTTATCATTTACTGATCTGAAAACATTTCACAAGTTAAGTTCGTGGTGACCTTGACCTAGTGACCTCAACAACTATAGCGGTCATCTAGTGGTCACGACCAACCACCACAGCAAGTTTGAAGATCCCCAACCAAACCATAGGGCAGTTATTAATCGGAAACCATTTCACCAGTTAAAGTCATGGTGACCTTAATCTTTAACCTAGTGACCTATAAAAACAATAGGGGTCATCTAGTTGTCATGACCAACCACCACAACAAGTTTGAAGATCCTAAGCCAAACCCTTGAGCAGTTATTGATTGGAAACCATTTCACCAGTTAATGTCATGGTGACCTTGACCTTTGACCTAGTGACCTAAAACAGGGGGTCATCTAGCGGTCATGACCAACCACCACAGCAAGTTTGAAGATCCCCAACCAAACCCTTGACCTCAAAAGCAATAGGGGTCGTCCATTTAGCCAGTTAAGGTCATAGTGACCTTGACTATAGGGGTCATCTAGTGGTCATGACGAAACACCACAGCAAGTTTGAAGATTCCAAGCCAAATCCTTGAGCAGTTATTGATCGGAAACTATTTCGCCAGGTAAGGTCATTGTGACCTTGACCTTTGACCTGGTGACCTCAAAAACAATAGGGGTCATATAGTTGTCATGACCAACCACCACAGCAAGTTTCTAGGCCAAGTCGTTTATTAGTTATTGATCGGAAACAAAAAGGTCAACCTGGAAATTCTCTAAGTCATTGAAGCGTAAAAACTAGGTCACAAAGGGTTCGTAATAACCTACTAACCTATGACATGTAATTTGACCCTCATTCTGAACCCACGTGCCAAGTTTGGTTACTGTAGGTATTATACTTTGGCTATAACTAACACAAAGAAAATGGTCAACCTGGAAATTATCTAAGTCATTGAAGCGTAAACACTAGGTCACAAAGGGTTCATAATAACCTAATAATATATGACATGTAATGTGACCCTCATTCTGAACCCACATGCCAAGTTTGGTTACTGTAGGTATCATACTTTTGCTATGACTAACACAAACAAAAAGGTCAACCTAGAAATTATCAAAGTCAATGATGCGTAAAAACTAGGTCACAAAGGGGTCATAGTAACATGCCAACCTATGACATGTAAGGTGACCCTCATTATGAACCCAAGTGCCAAGTTTGGTTACCGTAGATGTTATATTTTGGCTATAACTAACACAAAGAAAAAGGTCAACCTGGAAATTCTCTAAGTCATTGAAGCGTAAGTACTAGGTCACAAAGGGTTCATAATAACCTACTAATATATGACATGTAATGTGACCCTCATTTTGAACCCACATGCCAAGTTTGGTTACTGTAGGTATTATATTTTTGCTATGACTAACACAAACAAAAAGGTCAACGTAGAAATTATCAAAGTCAATTAAACGTAAAAACTAGGTCACAAAGGGTCATAGTAACTTGCCAACCTATGACATGTAAGGTGACCCTCATTATGAACCCACATGCCAAGTTTGGTTACTGTAGGTGTTATACTTTGGCTATAACTAACACAAAGAAAAAGGTCAACCTGGAAATTCTCTAAGTCAATGAAGCGTAAAAACTAGGTCACAAAGGGGTCATAGAAATCTGCTAACCTAAGGCATGTAATGTGACCCTCATTCTGAACCCACGTGCCAAGTTTGGTTACTGTAGGTATTATACTTTGGCTATAACTAACACAAACAAAAAGGTCAACCGGACGGAGGGACGGACGGGCGGATGCCGGACGGCATTCGCCAATATATAAGCATGGAGTGCGAGCAATCCGGCCAAAAATGGATAATTTAGACACCTAGGCTAAATGCTTATATCAAAGAAATAAACCGCAGACACAGAACTAGAGATTGGAACAAACACCATCTTAAATTGGACTGTACTGCCCACTGTACGATCATTAAATGTCGAAGCAGAACAGAAAAACTATCAGAAACGACAAACTATTACATACATATTAATGTTGACAAATACCTCCTGCTAATCGAGTGTAAATCGTAAATATTTCATTTTTGTAGAGTGTTTATTGAGTAATCGTATGATATATTATTCGTGTACGCCAACCCGAAATTCAAGTCGGTGTTTAATCTTAAGTGATCTTAAGTGACTTTCAGCCAGATTTGTTTTGGTAAGTAAAACTTCCTGGTTTATTCAAATATTTACCGCCCAGATTATGAGCCTCAGTACACAATGCACGGTGATATTAACGATAAGCGCTGTAAATCATGCAATGGTATCGTGGCGCAGAGAGAGATCACGGTTCTATTACAGGTTAAACTCTAACATATTGAGTATTTTATCTGTTTAACCTTTTCGGTGCCAAATTTCTAATTGTCGTCTGCAATCAAGTTTTGTTAAATCATTCGGTAAAATAAAGAAATTAAATAAATGCAAATTTCAAAGGAATAAAGCACGTCTATAGAAGTCGAGTTTGAGACAAAAAGTGAAGTCCCTGATCAGACGCCGCCTTGAAAAGGCGGCGTTTGATCTGAGACTGCACTATTTTTCGTGGTGCATTTTTGCGACATTAGCGGTGAAAGTTTAATATTTATTCTAATTGAAAGTTAGTTCGAATCTCGGTCGGGCACATAGTTCAATACATGGCGCCTTTTGACACCTTTACAAACAATTACAGAGTAGACCCGGAGCAGATGGCTCTTGTAGGAGACGTCTGGCTGTATCTGCTTTGATAATGTGCCTTATGACACCTTTATAAACACTTACAGAGTAGACCCAGAGCAGATGGCTCTTGTAGGAGACGTCTGGCTGTATCTGCTCTGATAATGTGCCTTTTGACACCTTTATAAACACTTACAGAGTAGACCCAGAGCAGATGGCTCTTGTAGGAGACATTTGGCTGTATCTGCTCTGATAATGTTGTTCCCCCAAATTTAAAAAACTCCCTTTTTCATTTTCCATTTTCATTGATTCTGCTCATGAATATTCATGAGGTAAAGACATCTTGAATACATATGAAACAGGGAAAGGATTAACAATAAAATGTGAGTATGTTGCATACTGTTGGTAGATCGTCATTAATGATGTATGTATGTATGTATGTATGTATGTATGTATGTATGTATGTATGTATGTATGTATGTATGTATGTATGTATGTATGTATGTATGTATGTATGTATGTATGTATGTATGTATGTATGTATGTATGTATGTATGTATGTATGTATGTATGTATGTATGTATGTATGTACGTACGTATGTACATACATACGTACGTACGTATGTACGTATGGATGTATGTATGTTCCTTTTTTAGAAAACTGATGCAGTACCGTTGTATTTTTCAGGTTCTTAGAATATGCATGCTAGTTTTCTTTGTGACTTCTGCAGACAGATCATTAGGTAATTGTTTAATACAGTTGAATAAATTCAATATTTACAACTAACACAAATTGCATCTTATAGAACATTCGATTGAATGATAGTCGTAGGAATAGCGGTTACAGGTACTAATTCAGCGCATGTTGAGTTATTCTACATGCCGCTGTTATTGATAGTTTCTAACCTATCATGGTAACTTCTTAACATATTCAAATACAGTGTCGTTAATAATAAGCGAAAGAAAACACACTCAAACCTTGAAATTGAACTGCGTCCTGTGCAGTAGAAACCTTCAATTTTCATTTGTAGTAATTCTCATCAGGTGTTGTGGTAAATTTAATAAATTACGGTATTTTCAATTGTAAGAATGTGTCTCCTTTCATATGATTCATATGGGTATACGTACACATATTAACGGGAATATTTGTTCACACAGCTATGTATTCAGAATTATTTTGCAGCTTCACAATGCGACGTCAACGTTAACTGTTCCTGTTGTTCTGATCATGGTTTAAACTGTGCCGCAGAAAATGATTACGAATGCAAAGGACCTTGTGTGGAGGGTTACTGGGGTGCAAGGTGCATAAAAAAATGTCCGAGTGAATGCTTATCATGCAATCAGAAATTTGGAATAACAAATGAATGTTTCAATTGCATCGATGGCAGATATGGACTGAACTGTAATAAGACATGTGCAAACTGTCAAAGATGCGTGCAGGACACGGGTGTTTGTTCAAGTTGTGCCACAGGATTATGGTTCTTCATGTCAATACAAATGTTCCGTACACTGTTTGGACATGAATTGTAGTTTTACTACTGGAAGATGTAACGAATGTACAATTGGACATTATGGTGAGACGTGCAATCAGACGTGTTCGAATACATGTGTTGGTTCGTTATGTGACAGGGGTTCAGGCAAATGCCATGCTTGCATTGACGGTTATTACGGTGAATACTGTCATAATATATGTAATTCAAACTGTCGCGGTAGCGTGTGTGACATGTCAACCGGAATTTGTAACGCATGTGTGGAGGGAACATTTGGACCCCTCTGTGTGAAAACATGTCCACTTACTTGCACAGACTCACTGTGCGACCGTAATCAAGGTATTTGTACTAACGGATGCATTGATTATTTCAGTGGAAACAAGTGTACGGAATGTCAAATAGGAAAACACGGACATGACTGTAGCCTAGATTGTCCTTTGAACTGTTTGAACAATGTTTGTCATAGGGTTAATGGGACTTGTGTTTTTGGATGTAAATCAGGATTCTCCGATACCCACTTCTGTTGCGCTAACACAACAGATTGTTTGTTTTGTTCATCTGATATCAACTGTACACATTGTACAAAAGTGACATATGGGCCTACTTGCGAGCATGAATGTTCAATCAATTGTGACGGATCATGCGACCAAATTACCGGTGATTGCAGTCGATGCAAACTAAATTACTACGGACGCACATGTGAGAATAAGTGTGCTGAAAAATGTTTGACCGCTGATGATTTGATTTCACGATGTAAATATGATAATTGGAATTGCTGGTTTGGATGCAGGTCAGACTTTTATGGTCAAATGTGTGAATACTCATGTTCAGAACATTGCAATGAATCTTGTTATCAACACTCGGGTGAATGCAAAACTTGCAAATATGATCGTTTCGGAAGGTTTTGCGAACATATATGTTCGATGTCTTGTATTTCAATCAACGGCGAAGAATTATGCTCCAAGGAGACAGGTCGATGTATACATGGCTGTACAGATGGGTTATACGGTGAACGATGTGACAAACACTGTAGCTACGATTGTCTAAATAATGCATGTAATACAAGTACAGGCGCCTGTTTACATGGATGCAGGAATGGTTTCTACGGTAGAAAATGTGACAGTAACTGCAGTTTAGGTTGCATAGGCATGACGTGTAACAGCAGCACAGGTCAATGTACAAGTGGATGTGCTGGCGGCTTTTCCGGATTGTTTTGTACAGCGGCAGCAGGTGTATATCTCAAAGGCGATCGATAAGTTTTGTACTTTGTTATTCTTAAAAATAAAATGTTATTAGCCTTACCAAGGGTTATTATCCCCTGCCAAAGGCAGAGGGGTATTTTGGGGGTTTGTCCGTCCGTCCGTCCTTCCATCCGTCCGGTTTCCGTCCGATGACATATTTCTGTAAAGGATTGATAGAATTCATTGAAACTCAATATGAATATTTGCTATCACTGAGACATCGTTCCCATGTATTACTTTTCCAGATAACTTGCGGTATTTAAGAGTTTTATACGCAAAAAAGCATATATTTTCCCGTCTGATGCCATATCTCTGTAACAGATAGACAGACTTCAATAAAACTCGACATGAATACTTGTTATCAAAAAGGCATCCTTCCCATGTATACTTTCACAGATCACTTGCGGCATTTAGGAGTTATTGCCATTTTATACGCAATATCCAATGTAACATGTCTGTCACAGAATGATAATTCAATAAAACTAGACAAGAATATTTGTTATCACTAGGGTATTGTTCCCGTGTATTGCTTTTCGAGATCACTTGTAGCTTTTAGGCGTCATTGCCCTTTGATACGCAAAAATCACACATTGCTTCCGGTCAATGACATATCTCTGTAACGGATTGACATAATTCAATGAAACTCAACATACATGAATATTTGTTGTCGTCGTGGCTCATTCAGTATCAAAACATGTACACTATTATTAAAACATGTATTGCCATAGAAAGCTGTAATTTGGCTAAATATTCATAACGTTGGTTATCTATTTAAGGCTTTTTGAATTCATCAAAGGCAAGTTAAACTTGGTTGAGCGACCCAGGGCTATTACAGTCTTCTTGTTTTAAATTGGCTATCTAGACATCCACCCCACCCCCAATTATTTGCCGTTTTACTAGGTAATACATGTAGCAAGGTATATCAATTATATGAATTGGCTTGTTTATTTTACTTTAATATTACTGATACCTATATAAAGCAGGATTGTTTTGTTTAAACACATGTTTATCGTGCAAACACTTTCAAGACATTGATAACGAAAACACAATATTATCTATGCACGTGGGTAGACTTCAAGTGAAATGATATGATCATTGGGTTATTTACCTTTTTAACAGAGATGACTCAAACGGAATCAGAAGTCGGTCCATCCCTAACAATAGGTGTATCAGTTGGACTAGTAGCTGCGTTGTTAATTGGAACTATTGCTGGTGTCGTCGTATTCAGAGATAGGTAGGTGTTCTAATAGTGTGTGGCAAATGGTATTCGAAACACGTATTGCGCAATATCAATAGTCAAATATATCAAATATTCCATTTCCTTTGAAACTATTTAGTAGGGAATATTACTAACGTTGAATGTATGAATATTAAAACGTGTTATATATTTCATTTCTATTACAGGTTAGTGAAAAAACTAAAACGAAACAGAGTTCCAGTAGGTGAGAATACCTACGATGATCTACAAAACGACTTAAGAGAAGCAGATGCGCCTTACTCTGACATGTCATCTGCTAACAGTGGGTATACAGTACAACCTCTCTAAACCAGACATTACATGAATTATAAATGTTGGCCTTGGAGACAAGTGGCAGCTTAATGCAGGGTGAAAGTCACGCAGAAAGCTTCTCCAGAAGTTTTCTGCATGACCTTCACCATGTATTAAATTCTCCTCTAATAACATTCCGGTTTAGAGGGGTAGATCGAACGTTTTTATTTCAGTCATTTCATGGTAATGCTTCAAAGAAGGAATTTTGTTCATCAGCGTATACTTAATAGTTCAATGTTCGTATAAATTAAACTAAGGGTTTAATACATGTATATATAGTACTGCTTTTAAATTGTAGGTATAAGCATTGTTACCATTACATGGCAAATTGTTGTTATTAGTCATGACATTGAAATTATTATACTTAGGTAATATACCAATACCGATATATAACAGTTTACATCTCGTATTTTGACTAGTTTTGAATTTTGAGTTTGTTCAAATTAAAATTTAATTTCAATCACTTTTCGTGGCGGAAGTGTCCTCCAAGAGAAAGGTGTATTGGTGGCACTTGGTATTAGTTGTATATCAAACAGTGCTGATACTATTCAGAGAGACCGATCTGGGTTTTCACTATTTGCCTGTTCCAATGTATAGGATCACCGGTGTGGTTTAAATAAAATTGGATCGCGTATATCAACTATTGATTTATTTATGCACTGGTGGTTTTGGTTTTAGTGCCCTTAACACTATTCCAGGACACAGAAATACTCTGCAAAATAGACTAAGACCTGTCGATTTAGCTTATTCTGACATCTCATATGATAACACTGGGTATATAAAGATGGCTCTTGTAAATACACCAGCATCGGTAGTGCGGAGTGCAAAGTACACAGCGTCAGTTTCGAGGGAGGAAGGTCGCGAGTTCGATACGAAAAGTACTTGTATGAGTCATGCAGGAAACACACAGCCTCCCGAACAGCGCCGAAGCCGCAACTACCAAAGACATTAATATGGCACCATTGGTCCTTTGTTTACGCATAATACTAAAATAGGAAGTGTTAAGACTGGTCGTTTATGTGTCAATCGTACAAGAAGTGTGCGTCTACATAGTACTATCACCGTTTGGCGCCGTGTCTGCTTTCAGCTTTATAAATATTATTCCGATATATTTAAGAAATGCCATGGGGCGAACACTCAAATTAAAACAAAACACATACAGTATCAGTTATGTTATTTGTGTAATAAGTTATATATGATTTATATATCATCAACACTTTTAATTAATTAATCAGTACACCATTAATATATTAATGAATATGGCACACGATAATGTCTGATAAATGAGCATTATATCATATTACTACGTTACTGAGAACTCGTAAAAGTGGGTCTGATTTAAAAGACTTTGTTCAAATTATTTGTAACGTCATTTGCAGATCACATCGTCGGCGAAAGTCGAGTTTACATTAATACAACAATACAGCGGGGTGACGATGGCATTACAGATGTTACGGAGGCAAACAATTACGTGAACATGCTATAGGACACGCAGCAAGACGTTTCAGATTAACATCGTATATGAGTTACAACTCAAATAGTTCAACCAAGACAAAACCAAACAATTAATCTGCATGCATGTTAAGCATGATCATTGTAGATAGGGGCAAAACATGTAATTGTGTTAAACAAACACACTATGGTATTTGTTTATAGGATGATAATTATACTGGTGAATGGATAAACTGATAGATGAGAATAACGATGAATGCATGGATGCATAAAATGAAAGACTAATAAGTGGATTTATGAGAGCGGATATGTGGACAGACAGGGAGGTGTGAGACTTATTCAATATAAATTGAAGAATACACGGATATTTTAATAAATATGTCGAAGTTTAAACGTATTAAGGGATTTTGCAATTTTTGCTCTCGGGGATCACCTCCCTTCAGAATTTATAATATTCACAACAGCAGATGTTAAGTACTTGTGTGGCGGCCGTAAAACGTCGCCCCGTACTTCATTCTCAGTGTTGTTATACCTTCTGATCCTTCGAGATCATGAATTTCAGTACTTCTTGTTCTGAAAATTGAATACGGCTTAAGCCGCTGCTAGGGGGCGTGAGCAGTGTTGCACTTTCAATTACTGTTCATGAACAGACTCAATAAAACCGAGTCTGCAATTTTCTCTTTTTGTGTTGCAATTTTTGCTCTCGGGGATCACCTCTCTTCAGAATTTATAACGTTCTAGACTGATTAAAATATGATAAATTGTAAATGTTACATTAACTATCAGCGAATAACAGGATGTATTGATAGACCTGTGACAGGATAACATAGAAGTAACATAGTGTGACGAAAGTACTACATACAGGTGAAATGAAAGATACTTCCGTGGATGTTGTCGACATTTTTATCTGACATCTGATTTGTATATTGAACAACATATGTCATACGTTTTCAGATCATAAGACGAGTATGCTTACGAAAGAAACATATTAAGATATAAACCAAATGACACGAAAAAAGCAAAAACAAAGATCAAACAGGTGATAAGACAATCGCTATGCAATGTATAAATACGATAAAATTTATCTACATATCATTAGTTTTTGGCATCAAGGTAAAACATAACATTAATCTGCTGATTAAAATGTCGACAGAAGAATTGACTATTCAAATTTCAATTATGATTTATCATACATTTGTTTTCTTTGCAATTACGATAAGACCCGATTAGTTGAGGGCTTTATGTTTTACAGTATACGTATCAAGATTATTTACAAAAAGGCACCAATGCATTCAACTGAAGTGGGCTAATGATATAGATACGTTTATAAATGTCATATATGAACATACAGTATATGGAAAGTAGTGCGAACCAACAAACCAATCTACGTACAAATAACCGACTTGTCATCGAACATTAGGGACATGCACCAACGGTACTAATGGGAGTTAATCGGTGATAATAAGGTTCAATGTATACATTGAACGATTTATTTGTCTGTATGCATGTATGACTGGCTAGTTGTCTTGTAAGACTGACTAAGTGATTGGCTTGTTATTTGAACGCCTGATTTTCTTCATGTAAGTCTCATGTTTCTGCGTTAGGTCTCTCTTCGATCCCTTAGCCTGTTGAAAGGATAATCTACATTCCATATCTGATTTGCTACAGGTTTGTTTACTTTCTTCCTAGTTGTTAACAACTGTTAACAATCACCGAGGTGTAGAGCAACTTGGATTCTAATGAGATGCCGATATACTTGTCGACTCAACAAAAGATGTTTTCAAATGTCAGCGGAATCGCGATTAACCGGCAAATGATTAAACTATGGTACACAGTAAAACCTCTCTATAACGAATACTAAATTGTTTCAATTAATTGGTATCTAGGGCAGGTGGTTGCTTAAAGCAAGGTGAAAGTAAAACAGAACGCTCCTAAAGGAGCGTTCTGTTTTACTTTCACCTTGCTGTAAGAATCCACCTGCCTTTTACACAAAATACTTGATGTAATTTAGTGGTCGTTATAGAGAGGTTTTGACAGTCGGATCGCGATTAACCGGCAAATTGTTTAACTAAGTTATACAGTAAAACCTCTCTATAACGAATACTAAATTATGTTAATTAATTGGTATCTAGGACAGGTGGTTGCTTAAAGCAAGGTGAAAGTAAAACAGAACGATCCTATAGGAGCGTTTTGTTTTACTTTCACCTTGTTATAACACAAAATACTTTATGAAATCAGTGGTCGTTATAGAGAGGTTTTACTGTATCTGACTTTTGTATCTATAAACAAGTACATCGGTCTACAAGTTCAGTACATGTATGTGGTACATTATTTTAAAGTGAAAACAATCAGTAATGCTTTACATGAAACGATATGTTCTAGTGTATACTCTGATCCGCATGCTTACTTTATAAAGTAGATTCTTTGTCATAATGTCAAATGGCAAATATTGAGTATAAAGTAGAACCTGTCTTAAACGGTCATCAAAGGTAGGTCTAAACCGTCTAATTATGGGTTGTAATGCAGGCGGTAGCTTAATGCAGATCAAAAATAGAAGTATCCAGCATTACGTTTGTCCTGCATTGAGTGAATACTGCTTTTTAAGACTTATGTCCAATAAATGACTGGCCGCTTAAGACATTTTCTGCTGTAAGTATGTTTTTGTTATTTAAGCTATTGTCCATTTTGCACATATTTTCAAGTCGAACTCATCTGAAAAATGATACATTTGAAACACTAATGAAATTATTTCTGTGAACCTCGCTGTATGACATCGACCATCTGTGTATTAGGTTTTTACTTTGACGTAATATGTTGCCAATTGCAGATGTTATCTGTACGAGGAAGGTGTACCTAACAAACATGTTTCTAACTTTAACTTAACATACTGCGAATAAGCCGGTAAATTCATATCCGGACAGTTTGAAACCAGTCTCTTCAGCATCAAGGCTGAATTCCGCATGGTTGTATTTGGAAGAGATAAACAATTAACCATTCGCTTGCTGTTCACGTCAATGTACCTATCTGTAAATAGTGAAGACCCAGATGAGACAGCTCCTGCAGGAGCTGTCTCATCAGGCTCTGCACTATTTACAAGTTGATTTTGCAAACAGTAGATCCCACACCAGTGATTGCACAGCGAAATAGGTGCACACAGTGAAAATGTATGTAAATATACAACAGGGCATGGGTAAAGACAAAAAATGTATTTTAAAATTCAGCAAGAGAAGGGTTAAGAAAGTGGACGAGTTTCTCTTAACTTTGCTTCCAAATGACGTTGCCTCGCCTTTGTTCTGTGCGCCATTCCTGTGAGAGACTGCTGATTAAACTTTATAACACCATAGGCCAGGGTCCATGCTTATAAAACGTTTGGTTGAGTCTCGTTCTCAAGTTTTTAATTGGTCAGATTTGAGTCAAAGGCTCAAATCTGACCAATCAAAAGCTTGATAACTCAAATCTGATCAATCTAAAGCTTGAGAACGAAACTCAGACTCATCTTAAAGCTTTATAAGCATGGACCCTGTTGTTATGATATTGTGAATGAGATTAGATGTAGATGATACACTGAATAACTAGATTGATTCTTGATTTGAGTTGGACAGATATTGAAAGAAGTTTCGACATTTTATCAGATGCCAGTTCCTGACAACATGTGTCCAGCATACTAAATATCCATCGCAAGCCCTGTCAATGAAGCCACGAGGCGGAAATAAAGTACATATATTAACCTATTTTCAAATTTGATATATACGTTGGCGTGTCGAGCAAATGAGACGCCCACTGAAACCTTAGCACAATCTGTCAGGACAAGGAAAGCTGTCTGTAAATTGACATATGCTTGGGAAGCTACAACTCTGAATATATATTTGTGGAGAAAGATGTACAGACTGTCCTCAACAACTTTGAGGAAAAGTACAACAAACTGTCCGAGGCAAGGCGACTGCAGATAAAGTACTCGGCCTGCCTCACTGTAAACGTGCACATTCTGCAACAGACAGATTTCAATTCCTACAGCCGTGCCGGTGGTGTGCCCCTTATCATGCATAAGCAATAGTTTTCCGAGACTTATGGATGCCTATAAACATACAGCAGTAGAACTAGTCACAAGCGTGTATTGAACATATCAGTCTAAAAACGCAGGTGGTTAATACAGGACAAAGATAAATGCAGAAAGCTCATATAGAAGCTTTATAGGAGCTTCTCGCATGACTTTCACCCTGCATTAAGCAATCACCTGCCTAAAAGTGTCTAAATTGTTCTCTATTAGTATTCCGGTTTAGAGAAGTTTTACTGTTAATAGTATGGAGTTAAATAGGATGGCTGACCAGACTACATTACAATGTACATTATTTACAGACAAAATGGTGTGTACTTTGCTAAGTGGGGTTTATTTATTTGATATTGAGCCCGTTTGTAAACGAGCTGGATACAAACCAGATTGAATAATTAATTGACTTGTCCTAATCAACAACCTGCTGAAAAATATGTTTGTTGTAACCCTTTACTATATAGGCTATTTTTAGACACAGCCTCTTTGAATAAATGTACCGAAAAGGAGCATTTACTAGAGAAAAGGAAAACTTCAGAATTGTATAGTTTTGAAACCACTGTGATAAATAGAGCATTTGCTCCTATGGAGCAAATGCTCTATTTATCACAATGGTTTCAGAAAGTGACTTTTGGAGGAAAGGGGCTAGCCCTTTCCCTTATACATGTATAAACGCTTTTTCGCTCATTTCCACAGAGAGTTGACCCAGTAACACATCAATTAGTTACAGCTCCCTGTAGTGCTGTCTGGCACTTACATCATCTGTCAACAAATAACACACTGCAACTAACAGTATCCTTGGCCCACGACTTACTGTAGGTCGTAAGACTAGGATGATCGTAAATCATTATTTACGCCAATTACTACTACTCTCATAGCCGACGCCGGCACATTTTCTATCGTGCATCACTGAAGGTTTGCATTGATCACACTTGAAAATTGCTGTCTTCGTTTGTTACAATTTACGGTAATTGCAGTCGCGCGCGCTTTAGTAAGACAGGGACCTATTTATAAGGGTGGACGGTGGCATAAACATCGGCACAATTGCATGTATCAACTCTTTCGCTGCCACAATTTGTCGTCTTCAATTTTTGTCGTCTGCTTCAATTTTGTTTTCTTCATTTTTGATTTCACAACATGGTCACACTAACAGTTTGGATCCTGATGAGACGACGGGTAACGTAACTCTGTGTCTCATCTAGATCCAAACTGTTTGCATGGGTAGTTGCAGATGACACAGAAAGGGTTAAGGCAATTTTCAATAGTGCACAATTTATTAAATTATATTGTACTGTAAAACCCCTCTAAACCGGAATTCAAGTGGAGAATAATATTACTCTTTTAGACAAATGCAGGGTGAATGTCATGTAGACAGCTCCTAAAGGAGCTGTCTGCATGACATTCACCCTGCATTTGCTGCCCACCTGTCTTAAAGACCAATATTTATACAATATTTATCGTCCGGTTCAGAGGGGGACTACAGCACAGCATGGTAAAAGCTACATACAAGTACACATATGCATAACACACTTTTTCCACATCAAATCTGATCCAGATAACTGTCAATGTTTCGCTTCACATAATATTTAACCCATATTGTGACATGATCTGAATGTCATTCGCAAACAGCTTCGATCCAGATGAGGCGCCGATTAATTTGACGTCTGATCTGAATCCAAACTGTTTGATACTTGATCTGCAGTTTCGCGAAGGTTTCGACGAACCTAAAGTAAAATAATGTCATAGAAATCAGTTGGAACAGACAAATGTTTGTTTGTTTGTTTGTTTGTATGTATGTTTTGTTTTGTTTTGTTTTGTTTTGTTTTGTTTTGTTTTGTTTTGTTTATTATTTGTTGTTTTGTTTGTTTGTTTTGTTGTTTTTGTTGTTTTGTTTGTTTGTTTGTTTGTTTGTTTTGTTTGTTTGTTTGTTTGTTTGTATCGGGGTTTTATGTTCCACTCCATAAGGGTTAACAGATGATATATCTACTGAACTCCGATATCTCGAACTTCAGGGAACCTTACAAATTACTTCGAGATACCAGAGGTTCGAATCATCCGATTTATAATCTAAACAATATTTTCTCAAGTTCACAGCTTAATACAAGTATGTATTGTAAATTTTGGAAGGACCGAACTTTTACCTCGACTTATCTCAAAGTTTGAGTTATCTGATGGACCTTTATCCCGCTTTCTACGACTTGATTCACATTTACAAACAGTGTGGATCCAGAATGAAATATTGGCCTCTCATCAGGATCCAGCCTGTTTGACGCTGGGCCAATAGTTGCTCAAAAACTTGTTCTAATCGGAAAAGCCGAAAGCATTATATGCTATTACAAGAGATCCACATTTGAGCAAATGTCTTTTTTCACGATGCAAAGAGAGAGGTTTGAAACAGGTTGTGTTTTGTAAAATTAGCTTCTTTAACAAAATGAACGAATTCTATCAGTATCCTCGCGTATCCACTGTCCAATGTGACATTTGTATATCGCGTGTACACAATAAAGTAAAGCTCCTCAGAACCCGAATTCTAATTGAGAAAAAATAGATACTGTTAGGCAGGTGACTGCTTAATGCAGGTTGAAAGGCATACAGAAAGCTCCTAGAGGAGCTTTCTGTGTTACTTACACCCTGCATTAAGCTCGCAACTGTCTCCAAGACCGATATTTATATTAACTTTAACGTCCAGTTTAGAGGAGGTTTACTGTATTACAATGTACTGACAGGAAACATCACTCCATCAAAACCACTCTGAAGCCAGTTCCTCGGATCTATTTGTATTTGATCAATTATCTTCCAGTGTTCTTCTAAAAGTCCAGATGATACGGAAACTTCAGATTAAGAAACACTGAGAAAATTAGTCTGGATAACAAACGAAATGAGCTGTCCATGGCTGACGTTAATGACGCAGTGTTAGAAGCGATTTCTAAAAACATTTATTCAGAGCCAATAAAACGTATAGGATTTTATTTATATGTACATATGTGACACCAAAACATAGTCTGTCAAATGATAATAGTGTTTAAATGTCTTGGAACAATGTGTAATTACTTTTCTGCCAGTGTCAATAGATAACGGTGGGCTGTGAGGCAACGTATGTGCAGTGATGTCGCAATATACTTCAATCCTCTCATGAGTCGAGTCACGTCAGTGACACCAGTCCTGTCTACATTAATTTCTCATCAAAGAGATTTCAGGATATATGTTATTGGTTTTGTTGAAAGGAAGAGACTTATTATGATCTAGACGTGTTTCTAGACTTATGCATTTATAGTGTGAATATAATGAATGATGGTACACGTACGATATATAGTAGTCCTACACATCGTTGCTGTCTGTAGAGGTTCAGATAAGGTGTGTAAATTAGAACATTTTCAAGAATAACTTCCTTATTTCTCCACCAAACCCCATGTTGTGACCACTCTTTAGAATCGTCTCTTCGAGATGATTCTAAAGAGTGGTTACAACATAGGGTTTGGTGGAGAAATAATGATTTTAGAATGTGGGTACGCACTCAGATGGCACTTTCTCTTCGAGACGATTCTAAAGAGTGGTTACAACATAGTGTCGCGTTGTGGGCTTCATTTACAACACATTTTCAGTCTCAGATATTTTAATACAACATATTTCATACACTCTAATACAGCAACACATATTTAAAGTTCTCTAACATGACTGTCTCTATTCGTTTCTAAGTCGATACTGGCATATGCCTGCCACGTACCTTGCAGTCCCTAACTCACATAATGCATTTCTAGATCTAATCTCCCCAACTGATCTAATCTAGACTGACTCTCCAACTCAACGCCCAACCTCAACTCCCCCGAATGTCCACCTTTTGACAGTATATATCACTAAACAAGGTGACAGACATTTCCTGTTTGCCGTGCAATGTCCCATCTAAGGACAGTTGCCATAGCAATATACCCGGAAGCTATATAATTGTCAAGCAAAGCAGGTAACCTAACCAAGTAAACTGATTCTATTTCCTGGTTTATATTTAAGTATTTCCTGCTTACAGAGTTCTCCTATTTATATAATGTTTGGATCCAAACCAAGATATTGGATCCAAATCAAGAGGTTAAAAGTCACTACGTGACACTCGCCTCTTCCTTCATTTCAGATTTCATTGAGTCAACAATTAAATCTGATTAATACGTGTTTAGCTGTATCGCCCATGAAAATATAATATTGACCTTATTAATGTAAAATTTAAAACCCCATCACCACATCTTAATTACGCAATACTGTATACAGTAACTCTCTATCGCTATGTTACGATTTACAAAATTTCTCAGGATTGTATAAGGCATTCACTAGTGTCAGTATTTAGCTTAAGGCTTCAAATGTCAGGTTCATAACACACAATAATTAACACACAGTTCAATAGTTCTTCTCACACAGGTGTAATTCACTGTTTTGTCTCTGTAATCCGTTGTGTGTAGGTAAATGTTCAAGTTCACAATGTCTCTCGCCTTTAAGCCGCAATTTTGCCTTGTCCCTGAGGAGAGATCTGTATACAGTCTTTCTAACTTCTCATGTCTTCTGCAATGATAAAAATCAAAACACGAAACAGTAACGTACTTATAATTTATATGACTTAGTTACTTAACATTCCATTTTACTCACTAAACAGACAGTCAAACTCAGAATTGAGCGGATGCTCGTAACATCTCAATTAATTAACACCTTTCTTAATTAACTTGAGTATAGGAAATAATGGTGTTAAATGAGTACCAATTAATTTTGACACATTTGGCAGTTACCAATTGTCACCTTTAAGCTGAGTAATGAGTTTTAATATCCGACCTAATTGATATTCTTTGCGTATAAATTCTCTAACTAACTAGTTATGTAGCATAAGCATTTTGACAGTGAACATATAAAGTCACATTGAATGGCTTTAAAACTGAAACTAAACGAATTAAATGGATTCTATACATGTAACAAGTAAGTAAATATCTTATGAAATTAATTACAATTACGTAACTTCTACTAATGTCTGCTTGTCGATTTCGGCTGGTCCTGCTGTGGGTTGCTACTGTTGCCATAGTAACCGCTCATTCGTCCCTGGTTGTCTCGACTGGCTTCCATTGTTGTTTGCTTGTTGTTGTCATGGTAACCACGGACTCGCCTTTATCTGGCTGGTTCAGGTCTCTCTGGTTCCCACGCTCTGCGCCGATTCAATGCTGTCAGACAAGTCTCTTGTATATACACGCATGTATATATGAATAAAACAATAGACAATGTTCATATCTGGCTATTTACACAAAAGTTAATGACCACAAGTATTTCACAGTTCGTCTCCAACTCAAACAGAGAGATTTTTCTCCGTTTAATTTCTCCTCTTCTAATTGGTGTCAAAGTCTATTTAACTCAACCCTTGAATGCTCGATGTAAGCACACCATAACATGGTCACCATTTGGAGAACTGTTTCACCCGCTTGTGTATTTCATGGCATATCAATTATTAATAAAACATATTCCTATGTATTTACTCACTGTTAATAAAGATAGTTTCCGCCTTGAAATCTTTTCTTATGCAGAGGAGTACCTAGACCCAATTATTTTTCCAATTCTTAACCTATAGCTACAACTCATTTAAAACAGCAACTTTCTTACAGTATCTTATTATTTTCCTTGTTGATGCCCGCCCGAATTTACAATTAGCTAGTTAAGTGGTGGGTTTTATGACGTGCACTCGTGCATATTAATTACCGGTCAAGCTTATGGGTTACCTCATGACCGTACACATTTTACCCGTACTACTGGTCACATGTCATTCATTTACATATCAGTCCGGTCAATCTGTCATATACCGGCCCTACTAGATATGATTCTTTTACATAACATCTATTTACACTATGTTGAAGTCTTATTTGCAAACATACACTCATTAACCCTACTTAGAAATCTTGTTCTATAAGGAATCTAATAGAACAGTGAGACAGGAAGCTAAAGCCTTTTTTACAGTCTGCTTGCCAGGCTTTGCTTTCCGCTTACGCCTACATTTGGGTACAGTTGAGATAGCATCTATCTCCATATCATCTGATTCTCTGTTGTCAGAAATAACCCTTTGAGTCTTTAACTCTACTCCTGACCTATCAGATAGATTATCTGTTTCAGTGTCACCTACAGCCTGATTCTGAAAACTATTTGAATTTTTATTTCGCAAATGTTTCTGCAGTTCTGCAAGGGGAATATTTTCACTATCACTAGAGTGATCATGTCTTTGACGCAGTTGCTTAGTTACCAGTGGCATTTTATGACCGTTGTCTGAATTTTCTGATTCGGATGTTGTTTCTGGTGCAAACGCCAAATTTGCTTTTCTAATCGGCCTTTCTGTTTGATTCTGAGGAATTTCCCAATTATCTATATTTGCATGCCTTATCTGGGAAGCGTGACATTTCACTGTTGAATTGTCAAGCTGGTTTTTGATCACATACGTCAAAGGGGATTTTTGCTGTATAATTCTATAGAAAGGTTTGAACTTACTAGCGAATTTATTTGTTCTTTGAAAATTCTTATAGTAGACAGTGTCCCCTATTTCGAACGTTATATCTTGTGCAGTGCGATTCGCAAACTCCGCGCGCTTTCTCTTTGATTTCTTTAGCTGCGCCCTAACCTTTAAAAATGATTTGTGCTGTTCTTCCAGAATCACCTGGTGGAATTGCTCACCCTGATATTTACGCCTAGGTTTTAGTAAATTGTCCACCGGCAAAATTGCTTCTCTGTTAAATAGCAGAAAATATGGTGTATGTTTTGAAGTTTCAGAGGTAGAAAAACGCATGGCCGCTAGCGTCATGTTTAAATGCACATCCCATGTTTGTACGTTTTCCTGCACACGTTTAGCTAAAATATTGTTTAATGTACTGTGACTGCGTTCATTAGCCCCATTTGCAGCTGGATGATAAATTGTCGTTTTAACATGATCTATATTTAACGCCTTTAGCGTTTCTTGGAATGCTGAGCTAGTAAATTCCTTTCCATTGTCGGAAATTAGTCTGAGAGGGCAGGAGTATCTACTGTATATTTCATTCATTAGAAAATGAATTACGCTTTCGGAAGTTTTGTCTGGAGATGGAAATGCTTCTATGAACCCTGAATACATGTCTACAAACACTATAATGTACCGATTATTTGAAAGTGTTAATGGATGCGGGCCAGTAATATCTACTGAGACCACACTAAACGGGAACGGAGGGACAATTAATTCATCTGACATAGGTGCTTTAATAGCAGTTATATTGCGAGTCTGGCAAATAACACATTTGTTGACATATGCATATAGCTCTTTAAACATACCCGGCCAGTAATAATTCTGTTTAATTGTATGAAATAGTCTTTGACAGCCCGGGTGGCCATTCTCGTCATGGTATTGTTTTATTACCATTCCAGTCATATGTGACGGAACATATAATCTCAGACTGGGTTCGTCATCTACATTTGAAATATAGTGCAATATATTATCTACCTCAAGAAATCTATTTTCTTCTGTTTTGCTCGGCTTCTCGTGTTTCAGTCTCATCCTTAACTCTAGAATTTTGGGATCTTTGTTTTGTTCAATTCTCATGTCACATTCTGACACTTCTTTGAGTGGCTCTATGAAAGAATCTGGCAACTCGCATTCTTTATCAACAATCTGCTTTAGATTTAGGTGCGTTGAGTCAATTAGGTTAACGCTTTGGGCTTTTTCAGAATTGCTACCTTGTGGGGAGATCTCGTATGTTTTATCATTGATATCTAACACACATTCTTGATCTAATTCACACCCTTCTTCATTATTCTGATTACTCTTTATGTTACAAGCAGGCGGTCTGCTTAAGAAATCAGCAACTATATTCTGTTTGCCCGGAATGTATTCAATCTTACAATTGTAACTGGCGATTGTTAAGCTCCATAAAGCTACTTTCTTATTCTGTATTTGCGTTTCTAACACATATTTCAGTGGCCTGTGATCTGATCTTATGATAAACTCTGCGTTATGTAGATAGTGATCAAGTTTATTTAGGCTATAAAAGATACTATAGCATTCTTTTTCAATTGTACTCCATCTAGTCTGGGTTTCTGTTAACTTATGTGACAGGAAATAGATTGGTTTTTCCCCTACAAAATCCCCAGTTTCATCAGCATCACATTTCTGTGTAAGACATGCTCCGATATGCCGAAGCGAAGCGTCTGCATACAAAGTATATGGCTTATTTGGGTCCGGATAGGAGAGATACGGAATTTGGGTTAACACGTCCTTCAGTTGTCTGAAGCTATTTTCACACTCTTCGGTCCATTCAAACTGTATTTTCTTTCTAGTTAAATTGATCAAAGGTTCCGCTAATTGCGAGTAATTTGGACAAAAGCGCCTATAAAAACCTGCCATACCTAAAAGTGAACGAACATCCCTCTGACACTTGGGTTGCGGTAAATTTCTGATTGTTTCTACTTTTAATGGGTCAGGCCTTACGCCTAATTTATCAATTATGAAACCTAAAAATTTCGTCTGCTCCTGAAGAAACTGACATTTCGTTATTTTCAACTTTAGGTTATGATTGTGCAAGCGTTCTAATACGGTATTTATATGTATCAAGTGTTCCTCAAGGGTTTCAGAATGGATAAGAATGTCATCGATATAAGATGAGCTAAAGCTTTCGCAGCCTCTAAGAACAGTATGAATCAAGGATTGAAAATTCCCCGGGGCTGTTGAAATCCCAAATGGCATCGTCTGGAACTCAAATGCTCCCTTGAAAGTACTAAAAGATAACTTCTGTTTATCATTTTCCTCCACTGGAATCTGCCAATACCCAGAAATTAAGTCTAAACTTGTGAAGTATTTGCTTTTCCCTAAGTTAGCTATACAATCATCTATGTTTGGAATCGGGTATGCAATTGGTTTGATAATTTTATTGAGCTGCCTAAAATCAACACAAAAACGTTTGCTTCCATCTTTCTTATCAACAATTACAATGGGAAAGCTCCAGGCAGATTTAGAAGGTCTAATTATATTTGCCTCTAACATTTCGTCAATGGCTTTATCAATAGCAGCTCTGTTATTCAGTTGTGTACGATATGGCCTTAACTTAATTGGTGGATGATCTCCTGTTGGCACAGTCATTTTTACTGTGTTGGTTTGAGTTAGTTCCAAATTATTCCTAGCAAACAAATGTCTGTGTTTTAGAAGCAGTGGCAAAATTACATCCTTACGATCTTCAGAGCAATTTAAACCCGCTAAAATCTCTTCTTCAGTTAAACCTGTATTTGTTGAATTATTTCTAGTGATTTCTTCCACTGAGCTAATCTCTTGATCATTAATTGAATTAATCTTTCCTAGTGCACACCTTTTTCTAAGTTTAATTGTCTTGTGACTATTGTTAATAACCAATACTGGAATCGTTCTGTCTGCTCTAAGCTCTACCACGGAACCGACAACCTCTAATTCTGGTTGATTATCAAAAAATGAATTGCTAATGTGTTTGAAGTGATAAGTGGTTTTTGTCTTAAATCCTTCATGTTTCTTTAATTTTGCAAAAACAACATTGACAGTTTGTGGCTTTAATACTGCGCTTTTACTTAATCTTGTTATTGAAGCAATGTGGTGATCTTCTTCTAACGAAACATAGCAGTCATCTATTCTCATACAGCCTAGATCGAAATATAATCTAACACCATTTTCTTGTAGAAAATCTCTCCCTAGAATCATATTTCTTACATTATCGACAACTACGAATTTGTGAACTTTTTCAATCTTCCCAATTTTGAAATTAAGCAATGTACACCCATGTATTTTAAGAAAACCTCCATTAACCGATTTTAATTGTATGTTTTCTGGCATTAGTTTAGGTCTGTTCTTTAACATTTTATACGCTTTGAGACTTATTAAACTCACACCAGCACCCGTGTCTACCAACGCTCTGAAGTTTTGTCTGCCCGTTCGTATTAAGCACGAAGCAGGAATTCCGCATAAGTTAATTGTGTACGTTTGCTTGTTTGAACTTTCGTCAACGACTTCATTATGACGAAAGTTTTCCCGTTTAAAGATTTTCTATTGCATCTCGATCTAGAAACTCTAGGCTTTCTACAAACCCGCTTGATGTGCCCATTAAACCCACAATTCCAACATTTAAAATTAGGCCGCCATTTATTTTGAGTTTGTCTCTTTCTAAATCTCTTATTTCTTTTCATTGAGAACATTTTATTGCTTTTAGTCCTATGTCTACAGTCATCAACAACATGTCCAATGTTCCTACAGTGTGTACAATATTGTCTGGGTTTTAAGCTACCAGTTTTCTTTGTTCTCGTTTTAATTGTCGGTCTGAAATTCGAGTTCTGTTCTGAATTGTTTCTTAATTTAACTCTTTCTCTAACTGTGATCTCATTTGCAACAAAAGTAACCGCTTTTTCAAAACTTTGAGGTTTTAGTTTCATAACTTCAAATTTTATATCCCTATCTGCCAGACCATCAATAAAAAACTCTGTTAACTGTGTTTCAATGATTTGCAATTCTCCATTATCATTTTTGTATGCCTCTTTTGCCAAATTCCAAATTCTTTCTGCATAAATGTGAATATTTTCTCCTGCATTTTGTTTAATTTGACCTAGTAATTTTAAACAATAGTGTGCGTCATGAACCTCACCAAATCTTGCTTCCAAATCATTTTTCAAATCTTCCCACTTTGCTTGTGGATTTTTAGACAAATATCTCTGAATGTAGTCGCTAACAATATCTTTACTTGTTTGAAATGCTGTTAATTTGAGCTGATTTCCATTTAATCCATAAACAACTCCATACTTCTCAATTTGCTTCACCCAGTTTTTAAACAATTTTGAATCCCCGTGAAAATTAGGTACATTCTCTGCAATACTGCAAGCATTTAAAGACGTGGAAACGTTTTGCAATAATTTTGAAATATTCTCATCTGCCATTGTAAAACACAAAAGAGTTTAACAGTACTCACGATTCTCCTGGTTTCCTCCTTTCTCATCGTATATAGTGGTTTGTACTCGCTTCGAATCCTGGTCCAACGGCTCCATTTTTATACGTGTCGCGTTGTGGGCTTCATTTACAACACATTTTCAGTCTCAGATATTTTAATACAACATATTTCATACACTCTAATACAGCAACACATATTTAAAGTTCTCTAACATGACTGTCTCTATTCGTTTCTAAGTCGATACTGGCATATGCCTGCCACGTACCTTGCAGTCCCTAACTCACATAATGCATTTCTAGATCTAATCTCCCCAACTGATCTAATCTAGACTGACTCTCCAACTCAACGCCCAACCTCAACTCCCCCGAATGTCCACCTTTTGACAGTATATATCACTAAACAAGGTGACAGACATTTCCTGTTTGCCGTGCAATGTCCCATCTAAGGACAGTTGCCATAGCAATATACCCGGAAGCTATATAATTGTCAAGCAAAGCAGGTAACCTAACCAAGTAAACTGACTCTATTTCCTGGTTTATATTTAAGTATTTCCTGCTTACAGAGTTCTCCTATTTATATAATGTTTGGATCCAAACCAAGATATTGGATCCAAATCAAGAGGTTAAAAGTCACTACGTGACAATAGGGTATGGTGGAGAAATGACGATTTTAGGCACCTTTATCTGTGAC
The DNA here is from genome assembly GCA_963576725.1 of Azorinus chamasolen. Lineage (NCBI taxonomy): Eukaryota > Metazoa > Mollusca > Bivalvia > Cardiida > Solecurtidae > Azorinus > Azorinus chamasolen. Next base: position 65,801,714 of record OY755239.1, on the reverse strand, counting down.
GCTGTATCTGCGAAATATTTAATTATTTGCATGATACCGGCAGATTCCCCTGCCATTTCTAACATATCCAAACGGTTTGGAAACAGATCAGGCCCCACAAAACGTGGATTCTAATTTGTGGTCCAAATTGTTTGTCACCAAGGCTCATCTTCTGCAAACAAAAAATAGAAATAAAATAGATAATTTAAAAATATTACAGGTGACAATTGAGCAGTAGACAATTGAGCGGACGACAAAATTACTTAGCATCCAAAGAGCTATACACAAAACAAAACGTTCAATGGATATGTGAGGAGTGTCCGTAATTTATCATTGTTCTACAGGACGACATGTAATACGCAAATCTATTCTGAAGCCAAACAAACCCCATCCTACAATTCCAAAACTGACCTGACTTTACAAACAGCCTGGATCTAGACGAGTCGTCTAGTAACTCGGCATCTCATCAGGAACCAAACTGTTAGACACGCAGTAAACAGTTTCTCAATAGTTTGTTTGAATCGGAAGTCGTCCAAATTGCACCAGATCCTAAATTGAGTTAGTGAGTGAGTTGGGTTTTACGTCCGACCAACAGTGTTTCAGTTATAAAATTGAGTAACGGGATTAAAAGTTATCCTGCTAGAAACCTGCTAGTCAGAAGCGTAGCTGAATCCAAATGTAGAGAACCCACCGTGATTATAGGGATCCGAGGGTATGCCTGCCTGGAAAAAATAGAATTGTGTAGTTTTGAAACAAATGTGATAAATAGAGCATTTGCTCCTAATCGCCATTTTTCAACCAAAGCCTATGTTGTGACCACTCTTTAGATTCTATAGAGTGGTCACAACATAGGGTTTGGTGGAGAAATAATGGAGTTATTCTTCAAAATGTTTTAATTTACGCATCTTATCTGGAGCTCTGTTAAAATAGCCTGGATTCTGATGAGACGCTGAGTTGTTCGGCGTTTGATCTGGATCCAAGCTGTTTACAAATACCAGTCATGATACGCTTAGCAAGTGAACAGATGGTATGTGCTGAGCGAAAACGCTAATATAGAATCAATTTTCACGGCATTGGAGAGTCATTGTTGATTCTACATGCACGTTACTGATAAGAGAAGAAGATTTGTATATCATCGCTAATACGACCACTAAAAAGAAGTCTAATTCTGGAATTTTAACCCATTCCCAAATAGACTATTTTAGACCCATCATCTTTGAATAAATCTACCGAAAAGGAGCATTTACTAGAGAAAAGGAAAATGTTACCGTTGTGGTGTTGAAACCATTGTGATAAATAGAGCATTTGCTCGATAGGAGCAAATCCTCTATTTATCACAATGGTTTAAAGGAGTGACTATTACAGAGTCGTGGAAATGCATATTTATGAAGGAAAGCGTTAAAACACGTTCGTTGCCAAAATTTGTCGTTTGCAAATTTTTCGTCTGCTACAAGTTTTATTTGTTTTTATTTTTTATCGTTGTTTCAAAACAATTACAGTCGCAAACAGTTTGGATCCTGATGAGACGCCGAGTTACTCGGCATCTCATCAGGATCCCATAGGCGGATCCAGGTGGGGGCGGACCCGGCGTACGCCCCCCTAAAATCGTCGACGTAAAATTATGTTTGTGCCTTGAAATCCATTTTTGTAGCATAGAAAAATGCAAAAGTATTTTTTTCTGCGCGCCAAGTGCGCAGTTCACAAATAAACATATCAATCATTTTCCACTGATGGTATTTGCGCTAATATACTCAGTCGGTTTAAACTCTTATCCCGCTACTCAAGTCGAATTTCGCAATTCAAACGTAGCCTATCCCTCTTTTTGCACATTGATTGTCTTTTCGCTGATTTTTATGCCAACAATTTGAAGATGGGTGCAGTCAACTCCGCATTAAAGCATATCAAAAACAATTTGCTTTCCCAATCCTGGTCGGCAATGAATGAAGATAGATTTAATGCACGTGCATTAATGCTCATGAATACATAAGGATATTGACATAGATATCAAGGAGGTTATTAACCTCTATGCGACAAGACATCCTCGTAGGATGCTGTTGCTTAACCCACTGTCTGACAGTTAAGTGTAATTGAAAATCAAATTTAATAAATGCAGGTTTTTAGGTGACCGTAAGACTGATAGTTGGTGTCATATTCTGTTTCTCTCAGTGTTGCTGTTATAGTGAATAAATTCTGAAAGTGGGAGATCATTCGAAAGCAAGTCAATATTTTACTCCAATTACAAAAGAAATGTCTTAAAATGGTCAAAATTTGATGAGTGAAAGTCCATCAAAACATCACCAGAAACCACTACACACACGACACCGCCAGACGATAAGGGGCTGTGTCCCTCTCTTGCTCTCCACCTCCCTCCTGCTTCGGCCCTCGGCCCATACCTTCGGCGTGGGCTTCATTATATGTTATCTGAAAATGGGTGATCCTTCGAAAGCAAAAGTAGAAATGCAAAAAGAGAAAATTGCAGATTCGGTTTTATTGAGTCTGTTCATAAGTAGTAATTAAAAGTGCAACACAACTCACGCCCCCTAGCACCGGTTTAAGCAGTATTCAATTTTCAAAACTAATAACATCAAAACTTAACATCCCGAAGGACCAGAAAATATAACAACACTGAGAATGAAGTACGGGGCGACTTTTTTACGGCCGCCACACAAGCATTTAACAGCTGCTGTTATGAAGTACATTTAATCTGAAAATGGGTGATCCTTCGAAAGCAAAAGTAGAAATGCAAAAAGAGAAAATTGCAGACTCGGTTTTATTGAGTCTGTTCATGAGTAGTAATTAAAAGGGCAACACTACTCACGCCCGCTAGCACAGGCTTAAGCAGTAGTCAATTTTCAAAACTAATAACATCAAAACTTATGATCCCGAAGGACCAGAAAATATAACAACACTGAGAATGAAGTACCTTATAGCATATCTTCTGGCTAAATCCAAAGACCTGTCCTGTTTATAAAATGCCATGCATTTTAGCACGTTACTCTGATGCAAGCACACAATACTCGACATGCTCGAGGAGTGCTTGTCTAAGTATTCAAAATCACTAAAAACAAGGAGCTTCAGGGGGGCTTCGATCCCCTGGACACCCTACCAGGGCTTTGCCCTGGACCCACCAGGGGCCCTTGCGGCCCCTAGACCCCAAGCATATATTTCAATTTAACGCCCCCTCTATAAACAATTCCTGGATCCGCCCCTTGGATGTATATTAATGTATGTATGTAAGACATAATGACATCATGAATAATGATTAGATGATTTTTGCTAATGACATATGAGCATGGGATTGTTTGGCGATAGCAGAAACTATATATTATGAGTCCATATCAAACGGCAAATCGTGATCAGACGGCTCCTGCAAGAGCAGTCTGATATGTGTCTTGTCTGTTAGCAAGTACGTAGGTAAAGGGTATCCACGGTGAGTAAGGTAAATGCGTTTCCTGCACCATCCTCCACCGGGTATCCATATTTGGATAGCTTTAACTCTTAACTCCATGCCTATATATATGAGAAATAATGACACATGTATGTTAAGAGATTAATTGTAATAATAGCTCACGGACAGAGGAATGTTTGGACATGGCTAATGCTGTAGAATAATTTTAATAGTATATCATAAGCAAACAGAGCAGACCCTGATTATACAAATCTACAAAACAGAAGTTCGAGTTATCCTAATTCTAATCTGGATAACTTCTCAAATGCATACAGGAGCTTTCAGCATTACTTTAGACCTGCATTGATATGTCACGTGTTTCTAGACATGCGTAGTGATACAATTTAAAGCAATTCTGTATTGTGAGTTTTTGGTAGGGCAGAATTTTTACTACGAACTATTCAGATGTTCGAGTTATCAGAGTTTGATTTATCGACGTTCAATTGTATGGGCTAATTCAACGTCCCAAAGAGAAGGTAGTGGATACAGAGAAACCTGAGCAAGATGCCCTACTCTTAATATTATCGATATTTTTTTTTGATTATTATTTTAGCTGCTCAGTGCAAAGTACTGATACATTGGACTACGATTTATAAAATATCATCCGAAGGACTTGGTCCGGCGGGAGCACCGACATGGCTGTAGTGGCAAAATTCCTAAGTTTAAAACTGATAAAATATTAAATAGTTTTTACGTTTCTTAAACGTTTCTCCGACTTAAATGAGAAACAAATGACAGTGGAAAAGAATTAAACACATAGATGATCGGTACTTTTCCGATTACGGATAACTAATCTGTCTGATGCGTCACATCAATGTTGATTTAAAGATACCAAATGAAAGGACCAAACTGTGTGGGTTGCATACTTTTGTAGATACAGTTGAACTTCCATATCTCGAAGCTTTTGATTGGTCAGATTTGAGTTCTCAAGCTTTTGATTGGTCAGATTTGAGCCTTTGGCTCAAATCTGACCAATCAAAAACTTGAGAACGATCTCAGACTCAGCTAAAAGTTTTATAAGCATGGACCCAGATAACTCGAACGTCTGGATAACTAGAAGTAACATGTCTGGCTTTCCAAAATTTCCCAAACAGAATTGTTCTATGCATATCTAGAAACACATGTGACAGTTAATTGCAGGTCTAAAGTAATTCTGAAAGCTCCTATAGGAGCTTTCAACATTATTAAAGACCTGCATTAAGCTGTGAACTTGAGAAATTGTCCATATTGAAATCTGATAGCTGGAACTTCTGTTATCTCGAAGTAATTTGTATGGTCCGTTGAGGTTCGAGATATCGAAGTTCGACTGTATATGAGTCCGGCTTTACATTAAGGTTTTGCAAGCAGTTTAGAACCAGATCAGACTCAGTAGAAATGTTTAGCATGCCATATCGGATTAGTTTCTACACTGTTGCCCACAAATCAGATTCTGTTCTGATGACTTATTTGTGGCTTGAGCTGGAATGAGATCTAAATAGTAGCAGTAGTAGTAGTATCTAAACAGTAATGTAAAACCTGGTCAGATGCCTATTTTGTAAACATGATTACTTATCGGGTTAACATGGTGGCCTATCTGGTTCCACACTGATTACATAGCCTGCATCTTGGTTTCCGTAAGGTAGACAATATGCAAATTCAAGACCATATCCCGGTTTTCGGGACATGACATACAGCTTGGATCCAGATGAGACGCCGAGCAACTCGGCGTCTCATCAGGATACATGCTTGTTTGGACACTCGGTCAATAGTTTCTTAAAATCTGTTCGAATCGGAAGTAGTCAATATTACAGCATATCCTAATTTGAGCAAACACTATTTTATATCACAGCGGGGAAAGGTTTAATTAGTTTTTTGCCATTTCAATAAATTGTTTTGTGTACTTTACTGTAATTACGATGTCTGTATACAGTAGAACCTGCCTTAAGCGGTCCTCAAAAAGGATATAATTATGGGTCTGCTGGGTAGGTGGTAGCTTAATGCAGGTCAAAAGTAATGCAGAACGCTCCAATAGTTAAAGGTGCGTATTAACATGGTTTGCTTATCCCAACGTTAACCATTATCTAGGTTCTGTCACAGAAACGTTAAAATTAGATTTACTAGCTAAAACAATAGTTAACACTTTCCCTGATTATTTCCAATTTCAATACCTACTGAATATTCATGGGTGAAAAAGTTATAATAAAATATGGAAGTCGAAACATTGTAGCCATTTTAAGAAGCAAAGAAACAGATCTTTCAGAGTCCATTAGCAAACAGAGTAGACCATGATCAGACGGCTCCTATAGGGGCCATATGATCTGGGTCCACTCTGTTTGTAAATGCATGAAAACACGTTTATATGAGGGAAAAGGATAAAGATGCTTTGTCAAACACTAAACTTGTAATTTCTCCACTACACCCAATATACTACACCCAATGCACACCCAATGTACTACACCACTCTTTAGATGAGACGATTCCAAAACGTGGTTTTATGGAGAAATAAAGTAGAATAAAGTAGTCTTGAGAATAATGTTTTCATTAACGCACCTTAAATAAGTTTCTGATACTGGTTAAATGTACGTAAAATATCGTTATGAGGGTACCCAATTCTAGTTAACTATAAATGGAACGTACGCAAGATATTAGATATCCCGTTATTCGTTTACCTTTAACCTATAATGCCACACGAAAACAGGAATGTTTTTGTCTTCGTAGAAATTGTAGAATCATGTTTATATAATTCCACAACAAACAGAACAGACCCTACAGGAACCATCTAATTTGGATCTTCTCTGCTTGCATATACATAAAAAGGCGTTTGTATGATGGAAAAGGTTTATGTATAAAAGATAGCAATTCTTTACCTTGTAAAGTATGTGTCACTTATCTTCTATCTTGTTTCAATTTCGATAATTTATCTTTAATTTATATTTTATATCTGCTAGATGAAAACATTGAACCATCGGGAATATATCAAATATAATGTAATTGTTATGTTCCCAATATGTTATACTTTGAACATTAATTTGCATACATCACACTAAACTTATAGCACAATGTCCTGACCTTTTTCAGTATGGAATCGAGTCACTAATATACTTTAAACAGTGCAAACCAATCAGGGTATTTAGTGTTCGTCATGCTACCGCTTTCTTTAAAACGATTAAAACCAATTCTGGATATTTACGCTTGGCATATTTGCATTTTGGAATAGCGCATTACTTTTTTAAAAGGCTGAAAGGGTTAAACTTGCCCACCCGCTCCACATTAAGTCCTACCACACCCCGAGAAGCAAGGATTACGGTTTATTTTCGTTTGTAATCTTAAATCAAAGGACTATTTTCATTCGGACGTGTAATGTGGTAGCGTGTAAAGAATAGATATCAAATAAAACGAATAAAAACGAATGCCAAATAAATAAATAAGATATTCCCTAAGACTAAAACACCGACCCTTTTCTGACACCCATCAATTAGTTTCTCAAAAGCTTGAAAGAATTCGAAGAAAAAACTGCAGAAGGCCGAAGTTTTGTCAGACATATTTATTTTACAGCATTATAAAGGTTATTATTAGTTGAACCCTTTACTGATGAATATTCATGTACGTAATAATGATGTTATGATTATTCATTAGCTGAATGTGTATACTAGCAATTGAACACAGGATCGTTTGGTGTCGGTAGATATTGCAGTCTCACATCTGTGTAATTTCATATGCAAACAGAAGTGCCTGATGGGACGGCTACTACATGAGTTGTCTGATCTGGGTGTACTATATTTGTAAATGCATTAAAAAGCGTTTGTATGAGGGGAACGATTAATGTATCAATGGGAATTCTAACCCTTTCCTTCACATAAACGCCATTTAACGCATTTGCAAACTTAGTAGACCCAGATACTGCAATCTCAGATCTGTGCAATTTACCATGACAGAATAACCCATTCCCTCATATTGACGACTTTTGACGACTCTGTAAAATTCACTTTGTGAAACCATTGTGATAAATAGAGCATTTGCTCCTATAGGAGCAAATGCTCTATTTTATCACAATGGTTTCAAACTACAACATTCTAAAAGTTTCCTTTTCTCTAGTTAATGCTCCATTTCGGTAGATTTATTCAAAGAGGTTGTCTCTAAAAATAGCCTATGAGGTAATGGGTTAATACATGTCTAAAGTAATGCTGAAAAGTCCTATAGGAGCTTTCAGCATTATTTAGACCTGCATTAAGATGTGAACTGAGAAATTGTTCAGAATACAAATTGGATGACTCGAACCTCTGTTATCTCGAAGTAATTTGTATGGCCTCTTGAAGTTCAACTGTGGCACTGTAGTCGTTGTCGATCTTATACAGATCGACAGACATTCAGCTGGTTTGCGCTTATAATGTTTAAATTAACCACATACTCCATAAATATGCCTGTTAACGTATTTGAAAACAGAGTAGATCCAGATCAGACGGCTACTGTATAAGCCGCCTGATCAGGGTCTACTCTGTTTGCTTATGGAATTATATAAATCTGATTCAATAGTTTTTGTCATGGACAAACCATTCTGTGTTTATATACAATTATAACAAAATCCTCTAATTGATATCTATGTATTGGTTATTGCTAAAATGATTATTCATTGAGCAGTGTTGAATACAGTGATCCCTCCCTACAACGGCATTCTCAATAACGATTCCCTCCTTACAGCAACGCATGTCACTGTTTCCGAAACAACAAGGCTCCAGAAACAACCTTTTTCCATCGTATTTTCTTTATGCCTCCATCAAACCCTATGTTGTGACCACTCTTTAGAATCGTCACTTTGTGACGATTCTAAAGAGTGGTCACAACATAGGGTTTGATTGAGGCATAACGGTTTTAGTTCTCGAAATACACCTTATCTCGGGATCTGCAAACAAGCTAATTATGTTTGATTTTCCCTCCCTATAACAACTCCCTCTGAACAACACATACAATATTCGTATCCCAAAGGGTGTCGTTGTAGAGAGGGAGCACTGTAGTGAGATAACCCCTTATATGTCTGTAAACAATAATGTCGGTTCTGATCAGGATCATTTGTATTTACTTATTTTTCCCTTCCACAGTTTAGAGAACCTTCTAATCATGTGTTATACAGTTTGGGTCCTGATGAGATGCCGACTTACCCAAGCTGCCTGCTGCTTACATATACAAGCCAGGCTGCGTATAGCAACGGTTAAATAGGTCTGTATTAAACAATACCATATTCTCACTGTTGCTATATTTCTAGTCCTTCGAAATAATGCATTTCAGTGCTTTCATATATTACAATTGAATACTGCTTAAACCGATGCTAGAGGTCGTGCCTTTAAATTACTTTTAATTACTGCTTATGGGCAGAATTAATAAATCGAGTCTGCAATTTTCTCTTTCCGCAATGCTGCTTTTGCATCGAATCATCTCCTACATTTTCGAATTTAAACATATTTTCAGATTCTAGAAATTGGATAATAAACGTTTCTTGTATTTCAATCACATCATACCGTGACGTTGATATCATCACAATTGATACTATACAGAAATTACTTTAAACCATTAAACTCTATCTCGACTGTAAATAAAGAATATCGCACCATCCCTATCTAACTACCATATCGAATTTATGCATTTTTGTAATAACGTAAATTAGATATACTTTCTCGCCTGCTGTCAAATACACCAAACTAACTAAACTATAAAGTTCATAATTGGCCATTAAGACGGAACATTCAGCTGATACTAAGAACCAGTTAGATGAAATTACTCTATTGATTTCCCAATAACCGTGGGGAAATGGTAAAAACAAATCCTTAATTCTTTCAACGCTAAATTTCACAGTGGAATAGCCCATCAGTACTTAGCTATAGAGTCTTCAGCGTATCAAAGGTTTAAACACGTTTGATGTTATTAATAAACAAACTGTGCAGACCCTGGAGACCCGAGTAACTCGGCGTCTCATCATGATCCAAACTGTTTGTTAATGTGGTCATATTTTTGAAAGAAACGGGGAGAAAATTAAACAATCGAGATTTGTAGCAGACGACGACTTCTCCAGACGATACTATTTGACAGTCAAAGAGATAACAATCTCTAGTCTAACCCTATTTGATGTGCCCGAGACGGCGCCATGGCATTGCTGAGTCTGCACCTTTTGTTAACTGATGACGTCAGCATTCGCAAATAATCACGGGACTAACAAAAAGAGTTCATACCGCGTCCGAAGATATTGAGGCTTGGCTTGATCTCCATTGGGTGAGCACGGACTATTTGTTTCATGTAAAGCTTCAATAGTTTGGAAATATGACTAAATTGTCTGTATTTGTTGATATTATGTAAACTTAAACGACAATGACTCAACTGTCAAAATTGTTACGTCATAACGTCATTGATGTCCTTGTTTAACCATTTCTCTGTTTAGTCTAGTCGGATTTCTAGAAATTGTGAAAAAATGAAAGAGTATTAGGCATTTCGTGTTGTTTTTACATAATCTGAGTGTGCTGAATCCGAATATGCTGTTTGCCAAGCTGTATCTTCCGTATTTAAGATACAAAATGGCGGAAAACAAAATGGCCGCCAATGAGCACTATTCCCAGGCAAACAAGGATACCATACACCAAAAATCTGGGTGAAACATTAAAGCGTTCTGTTAAAATGTACAAACGACCAATGGAAGACAATTTTAAAAGCTTAATTTCTTTTTATTGCATTCTAAATTATATCCAAGGAGTAAACCCAAAATGGCGGTAAAACAAAATGGCCGCCAGCAAACACTGTTTGCAACCAAACAAGTATACACGGTCTATATAGCAGTACATTCGACATTGTTTAAAGACTGGTTTCAAGTATTAGAAAAAAATAGGGTTTATAAACGTTGACCGCCTGTATGGTAAATATATGATTATAAAATATACATTTGTATTTTATGACAGTTTTTTTTATTATTTGCAATATCTACGTTGGAGATAGAGCATTTTGGTGAAAAAAGCTGAAAAGGTTTTAAATGTGTACTGCTCTATTGGGAAATGGAACAAACTGACGCAGGGCAACCTAATACCATTCAATAGAATATTAACAGAAATTTATCTGTCACCGTCGTAAGTCTTTTTTACCAAGAGCAAAGAAGATACAGAATTTCTTATAATACAAGCGGCAATAATTTGTAACTGCAAAATAGTAATACAAACGTAGTTACGAAGGTAATTCCAAAAATCAAATTCATGATCATGTAGTGTCGGTCATTAAATTATAATAAAGAAATGGAACAATTTGCACTATAGAGATATTAACGCGGCAATGAAACAGCCAAATCTGTCATAGAAATAATACCATATATGTGGTTTCAACAACTTTAGAAACAAAACTTTGAATCACTAAATGAAATAAATTACAGTTGTCTAAGTGTGTATACCAATTACAATTGCATCTCAAATCTCACCTGATTGTTTACGTAAAATAATAAGGGATATCAGACCCAATATTTATGGCGTTTGATCTGGATTCAAACTGCATGAACACATTGCAGGTAATCAGAGAGAATCCAAAGAGTTATTCATTTCCCTGTAGAGCATCCATGTAGGATATAATGACATCATGAATATGTATTACCTGTATTTGTATAATGGCATACCGTGTGTGTATTGGTTGAAGCTGCAGAGTCAGGGTCTATGCTTATAAAGCTTTTAGTTGAGTCTGAGTTTCGTTCTCAAGCTTTTGATTGGTCAGATTTGAGCCAAAGGCTCAAATCTGACCAATCAAAAATTGAGAACGATCTCAGACTCAACTAAAAGTTTTATAAGCATGGACACTGATCTCTTATATTTTCATAAGCAAACAGAGCAAAACCTGATCAGATGACTCCTACATTAGGTGTCTGATCTCGGTCTACTCTGTTTGCAAAAGCGTGAAAAAGATTATATGAGTTTTATTGCTCTGCATTATAGTATATGGATTAATTTTAAATTTTAATCTATTCCGGGAAACCAGCTGCTACCAGTCATAAGGTTGCTCTCCAATAATGTTTAGTGTATATGATTCAAACAGATTGGCTTATTGGAGCTTTATTGCTCAACATTATAGTATATAAGTTAATTAAATATATTTCAGGAATACTACCAGTAACGACATTTCTCTCCATTAATGTTGGTGTATATGATTCTAACAGATGCGTTCATTTGAGTTTTATTGCGATTACTGAATATGAAGATGATGCTGATGAAGATAATGCAATTTACTATTTCTCGGATTTCTAAATCATCTAAGGTGCCTTCTGCTTTTCCCCACCCACTCAATATCCCTCGAAAACATAGCCTGTTTTGGATATGGTTGAGATAAACAAAATATGATAGAGCAATTTAGAAGTAATGTTAAGAAAGAAATATCTGAGTTCCATTTATCTGTCTAAATCAGTTTACAATACAACAATATTTACATTTTTATTCCAGTTAAAGCATTTAAATGTAGCTCCATCACCTTCTTACATGTTTCGTTTCAATTGGCGATGGCCAGCAATGTGCTTGAGAAGAGATGGTCTAATTTACCGACACTATTTGAATGTCAGTGTAGGGGATCAAACAGCTAGCTAAAAACTACTTTTCCGCAGTCAAAGTGCAACTATTGCTGAATTAAACACATATAAGAAGAAAATGACTATGAATTTATAGGACACATTTCTGCATTAAGAGTTTTTGGCGGCCATTTTGTTTTGAATGCACTAAATGATATTCAGCTTTTACAAATTGTCTTCCATTGGTGGTTTGTACATCTTAACAGAAAATTTTAGCCAAGCTTTTCCGTGTATTGTAGCCTTGTTTGGCTGGAAATAGTGTTCGTTGGCGGCCATTTTGTTTTCCGCCATTTTGTACCTTAAATACGGAACATACAGCTTGGCAAACGGCATATTCGGATTTAGCACCCTCAAATTAAGTAAAAACAACTGTTTGCCAACTTTTAAACTGAAATGCCAAGTAGTGTCAGAATTTTCCAAATTCCGCGTAGGCTAGTTGAAAATTCATGTAGAGTAAAAACACTCTAAACCGGACTTCTATGAGAGAATAGTTTAGATACTTTTAGGCAGGTGGCTGCTTACTGCTTAATACAGGGTGAAGGTCGTGTAGAAAGGTCCTAAGGGAGCTTTCTGCACGACTTTCACCCTGCAGTAAGCTGCCATCTGTCTCCAAGGCCGATATTCATACCACATGCAACGTCCGGTTTAGAGAGGTTTTACTGTAATACATGATGACATCGAGGATGTTTATTAGGTGAATGTTTATACTACATATCGAGGGCTTGGTGCAAAACTATTCTAACTCCTTCACAAAGTGAAGGAGTTAGAATAGTTTTCCACCAAGCCTTCGATATATACATAGGATCTTGGTTGTACTGGTAAAATGTTAGGTCTATTATCATTTCATAAGCAAACAATGCAGGTCCTGACAGCTCCTACAGAAGACATCTAATCTGGGTCTACTCTGTTTGCAAGAGCATTGAAAAGAAATCGTTAGACCGTCAGTTGGCGTTGGAATTAGTCTTGCTGTGGAAATTGTTGTATGTGCTTTAGACATTGATTTCTTCTTTAATCATTTACCGCATGAATAATTATATATCAAAGACTTCATGAATATCAATAAGATTATTTTTTATAGTCTGGCATATATACACAGAATCGTTTGGCCTTTGGGGAAATTTCAAAATCAGGTTGATAATATTTTATATGCAAACAAGGCAGGCCAGGATCAGATGGCTACTATAAGAGCCATCTGATCTTGGTCAACTATGTTTGACCATGCCAAAACAGCGGGTTTATGAGGAAAAGATTTATGGCGATCGAAAATTTGAGAGTCCCCCGACGATTTGTTGCATTATTTTTTTAAAAAAATGCAAATCCGTGTCAGAGTTAAATGAAATATGCAGTTTATGTTTCACGATTACAGCTTAAAAACAACCCTCGATTTATGTAAAATATTCTGCGTGAATTAATTTGAATACATATCTGATCTAAGGCTGCTCTTCAATATTGCAATATGCTGATTACCTTGTAACCTGTGATCCATCAAACGTGATAGGTAACGTCAAGTTTTGCTAAACTCTTTACTCCATGCATATTACAGTAAAACCTCTCTATAACGGCCACTAATTTGTGTTAATGTGTTAGTATTTAGGGCAGGTGGCTGCTTAAAGCAAGGTGAAAGTAAAACAGAACGCTCCTATAGGAGCGTTCCGTTTTACTTTCACCTTGCTTTAAACAGCCACCTGCCTTTAACACAGAGTATTTGATGTAATTTAGCGGCCGTTATAGAGAGGTTTTACAGTAATGTAAAGAAAAGAAGGACGATATGAATATCAATGTGTATAATAGCACATGAACATTGGTAGTTTTGCCCATGGCAGAACCTTTAGAATCAGATATATATCATTGCGTAAGCAAGCATAAGAGACTTTGATCAGACGGATCTTACATTGACCGTCTGATATATACCTAGTTTGTTTGCAAATGCTTTACAATAAGTATCTATGGAGTAAAAGGATTCACCCTTTCGGTGCCAAAAATCTAATTGTCGTCTGCAATCCATTTTTTGTTAAATCATTCGGTACAATAAGGAAATAAGGTAAAAAAATGCAAATTTCAAAAGAACAGATATAGAACTAGAGATTGGGACAAAAAGTGAAGTCCCTGATCAGACGCGTCTGATCTGGGACTGCACTATTTGTTGTTGTGCATTATGCGACATCGGAAATGAAAGTGTTAAACAATATTTAACGCAATAAGACATTTACTGCTAACACTAGATTTCATTTAAATTGAAATGTCTGCATCACACATTCCTTGTAACTATAAACCGCTAAGCATAGTGTCGCAGCAAATTTAAAAGAGGAGTAGAATTTCACCGACTATTTCCGATTCAGTCTAGCATTGTCTAAAATAGGCAAATTTGTTTTTTATATGTTTAGCCAAAATTAATTTTCTTCTGCGGTGCTGCGCCCAGCTCTGATACTGCTTATTCCTATACGATAATCTCTGCTGCTTGTGTTTGCATTCAATTCAAGATAGCCTTTTCTTTCCTATAAACACATTTTCCCGGATTTGAGCATTTACAAACAGAGAAGCCCAGCTCAGACGGCACATGTAGGAGTAGTATGATCAGGGTTCCTTGTGTTTGCTTAGAACATTATCGTAATAGATCTGACTCTACAGATACTACCAATACCAAGACTCCTGTGTACATATACCAAAATATTCAGCTAATAGATATGCATGATGTCATTATGTAAACAGGTAATTGGTTAAGCATGCTTTACTGATGTTACTGATGGGGTACAAATACTCGTACTTATTCAAGTACAGTTGACATTCGATATCTCGAACTTTAAACGACCATACAAATTAGTTCGAGATAACAGAGATTCGAGTCATCCGATTTATAATCTGACCAATATCTCAAATCCACAGCTTAATGCAGGTCTAAAGTAATGCTGAAAGCTCCTGCAGGTACTTTCAGCATTACTTTATACCTACATTTAGCCGTCACCTGTATTTCTAGATATGTGTAGTGATATATTTTCGAACAATTCTGTATTGTAAAATTTGGAAGGACCGAACTTTTAACTCGAGTTATAACGAAGTTCGAGTTATCCGAGTTCGAGATATCGAAGTTCAACTGTACTCTTTTCCAATATTCACCAGTACTCAGGTGTAAGTAGAACTATGAGTACAAGTTTTCGTATTATCTCCAGTACTTCTTTCCAGTACTCATCTGTACTCTGGTTCAGTAACAGATATGAGTGCAAACTTGTACTCGTACTTAGTGAGTACTTAGGTAAAATGTACAGTACTTACGAGTATTCAACAATGCGCATGGTAACTTGTTTCTTCTTTTGATTTAAAAGAAACTTGTACATGTACAATACACAACGAAAGGAAAATGCTTATACATGTAATTAAAATACATATCTTATGACGTTCCTTGTTTTGTCTTTTCCCGGTCTGGGCATTTGGATTTTTCATGTGAGGAAGCTTCCAGGTGGCTTGCGGTAGGTCGGTGGTTCTACCTGGATGTTCTTCTGTGCACGAAACAGTGCAATCTGTTCTGTGCACAGAATAACTTCTGGGGTCTTACTCCACCCGTAACTTTTCGACTGCTCATTGTTAAGAATACTGGAGATAGAGAGTATGTTAGCCATATATTGACGGCATACCGTGTGCTATTTTAACAACAACGCCCACTGTTTAGATCCATTGATGCACTCTGGTAAAACTTTGGCCGAATATAAGCAAATGCACTGAGCTTAAATGCATGTATGATGAAGATAATGCTATTATAGAGAGATGAGTTGGAGTTCAAAATTAAAATGCTGATGGAAATTAGGATGAATATCATATGGCAAAATCAAATGCCCGCAAACTTATATAGTTTAAACGTTGACCTTAAAGTTGACATTGACATAGTACCGACGGACCTCAAAATCAATAGAGTCCATCTACCTATCATGTCCAACCTTTCAATTAACTGCGGGGACTCTACGTGACTTTCTGATCGGAAACCATGTGGTTTTCAAGCCAACATATGCACTTCTGTTCTCTTATTCAGAGAGCGGTCTACAATCGGGTCTAAACATTTAACAAGAATATTGTGAAAAGAGGAAACCGTACACACTGAAAAGACGAAAATCTTAATTTTCAGGAAAGGCGGTAGACAGAATAGGTATCCGAACTTCACATTCGATGGCAAGAACTTAGAAATCGTTAGTAAATTTAATCATTTAGGGGTCGTATTTTCAACCGGAGGGTCATTTAAAGAAACACACACTGATCTTAGCGAACAGGCAATAAAGGCAATTTATAAGCTTAAATCTTATCTGTACAAATTTACAGATATATTTGTCAGACATTAACTTGAGCTCTTTGGCTTGTTTTACTAATCTTAAACTATGGAAGCGAGTTTTGGTGGTTTAGCAATGAAACTAAGCTCGAACGTGTCCATTTACATTTTTGTAAACAAATACTCGGGGTACGACAGTAAACACAGAACAATTTTATTTATGGGGAGCTGGGTAGATTGAACTTAAAAGTACACAGGTTTACCTCGCTTATTAGATACTGGTTAAAAATTACATAATGCTCTGATTCGAAATACATCAAAGTTGTTTACAATATGATGCTTACTGATATGGAAATATATCCAAATTCTTGGGCATCGAAACTCAAGTATTTACTAGAGAACTTAGGACTAAATTATGCTTGATAAATCAGGGAGTGGGTAGTGACGATTTATTCTTGAAACTGTGTAAACAGAGATTATCTGATCAATTCATTCAGTCATGGAACTCAGAGATTAGTAAGTCAACGCGCGCAGATACATACAGACTGTTTACAGATTTTGGTTTCAAATCGTACTTGAATCACGTAACAATTACATAATTTAGACAAGACTTAACTAGACTCATGCTGTCCTCACACAGATTAGAAATAGAAACGGGGCGCTGGCATAAACCTAGAAAATACCCTAGGAATAAGAGGAAATGTCACATATGTAACACACTCGAAGACGAGTTCCATTTTTTATTAGAATGTACTTTATACACAGAATTGAGTAAAAAATGTATATTAAGCCATATTTCTGGCGAACCCCAAATATTCCTAAGTTTATAGAACTAATGCAAACGGAAAATCCAGAATGTAGCCACGTATGTTTATCAGAGTTATAAAATAAGAAATGATATACTGTATATGAGTGGTACATCTAGGTCTACACGAGAAATCCCTTAGAGAAAACATGTTACTCTGAGCTGGCACAAAATATTTCTGTAAGTTTTTTTATCCAGATCAGACGCCTAGTAGCTAATCGTCTCTTCAGGAAACAAACTTTGTAACATCAAATAAGATAAAAGCGAAATAAATTACTGTCAGATTAAATTAAAAATTAAATTAAATTAAAATTAGTTCATTTACTGCAAGTTAGTCGCTGATTTGAGCTGATGAAGTTTATTTAATTGCAATAACTACATTTCGTGTTTTCAAAATACTAATTCAACTTGTTTAGAGAGTTATCTCCCTGTCGCGGGTAAACATCTTTCACGGTCAGCGCGTACTTACTCTATTTTTGTTTGTTAACTGCTAATGCAAACGCTACATTTTTCATTCTACAGAGTGCTGATCGTGTAACTGAGTGTCTGTGACAGCCGGAACTCTGACTGATGCTTATATAATATCATCACGTGAAAAAATGCCGGAACAAAATAAGACCATTTTCCTCTCGAACACGTTGCATGCGTATGATTGTTGGAGTGTATGGAGAGTATATGAGGATCTTTAATGATCAATCAGTCTGTTGTTGACCATGTAATAATCATTATTTGCTACCTTGTACTGTTGGGCCTATGGCCTTTGTACTCAATAAAGTATCTATCTATATATGCAAACTATTGCACAAACATAAAGACACTTATCATCATATTGACATCATATGTACATTTAAATAAACCAAATGCATTGATACTGAGCATTCAAAATGGAATTACCCATCAGAGAATACATGTAACTACAGAGGTCATTCATAAAGAAACGCTTAACCCTTTCACCGCCAATGTCGCATAAATGCACCACGACGACTAGTGCAGTCCAAGATCAGACACCGCCTTTTCAAGACGGTGTCTGATCAGGGACTTCCTTTTTTTTTTTCATCTCAGTCTCTAGTTCTATATCTGTGATTTATTCCTTTGAAATTTAAAATTATTTATATCGAAATGTTTTACTAAAACTCGGTTGCAGACGACAATTAGAAATTTGGCATCGAAAGGGTTACATTTGCAAATGAAGGTGAATATCATTCTTACTATTCAGTCTGAAATAAAATAAACTGGGACAAAATAATTAAGCCTTAGTTGTTTCACTGGTCGACTCTCAATAACTTGAAGAATCACATGTCAAAGGAATCAATATCTACATGTATCACGGCTTATCAAAAACTATTATATTTGCATTGAAAATGGGATTACAAATTATGTATGGACATGTTTTAGTAATCGAACATTCTTGCTAAAACCGTAGTAGGTTCAAAATAATAAGACATGTCTAACGACCTGATCTCGTCTAGAAAAGAAAAAATAGAAGTATTCAGCTTTTCGAGGTTGCCTTAGTAACATTTCCTTTTTAGAATCATTCAAGACGAATCATATACATCTGGTGCATTCCAACTAAATGAACATATACAAAATCCTTGTGAAGTAGAACACTGCATAATGAACAACGGTAATGCAGTCAGTAATATGAAAGCAACACTTTATTCAACCCATTAACTCATAGCCTGTTTTAGATACAACCTCTTTGTGAATAAATCTACCGAAAAAGAACATTAACTAGAGAAAAAGGAATCTTTTAGAATTTTAAAGTTGGAAACCATTGTGATAAATAGATCATTTCCTCCTGTGGGGGCAAGTGCTCTATTTATCACAATGGTTTCACAATTTGACTTTTACAGAGTCGGCAAAAGTCGTGAAAATAAGGGAATGGGTTAATTGAAGTCTCTGTAATTATTTGAAAAATGAAAAATCTCCTTTTACAATTTGAATGCTGCTGGAAACGAGTATACGTTTGTTTACAGTGTATACCAAGGTCAGAAGACTCATGGAGGAACACCACAATCAGGGCCTCCTCTAGCTAACTTAAATCACTCCTCGTTATAGGCTGTGTCCTAGTAGTGGTTACCGTAGCATCCCCCCTTAGACTTTTTTTCATGGGTAACAAATTGTTCCTTGGGGTCCTCAGAACACATTTTGAACATGCCCCCAGAAATAAGTTTGTCCCAGCTATGTTTTATTTAACGGTTTCCATGGTAACCCGAGGTAATTTACGAAACTACCTTGGTTCAGAAAATGCATCATAACTTTGCTTTTAGAAGCAATAGAAGGACAAAACAAGTACCTAAGTAAAGCGGAGACATATAGCTTGAATATGATTTATGATTTAATTAATATTCATAAATGCATTCTTATTAATATTAATGAGGAATTAAAAAAAATTGTTGTTTAGTTTGATAGGCTTATTAATGCACAGAAATTATTGAATTTCGGTTTAAATTGTTTGTTGGGGTCCTCAGAGTACATTTTGGGTATTTCCCCAAATACTTGTGTCCAATCTATGTTTTATTTAACGGTTTCCATGGTAACCAGAGGTAAACTTCGAAACATCCTTGGTTCAGAAAATGCGTAATAACTTTGCTTTTAGAGGCAATAGAAGGACAAAACAAGTTCCAAATTAAAGCAGAGATATGATTTTATTGATATTCATAAATGCATTGTTATGAATATTAATGAGAAAGTAACAAAACTTTTTTTTTTAAAAAAGGGAGTTTGTTGTTTAGTCTGATGGGCTTATTAATGCACATAAATTATTGAATTCAGGTTTAAATTGTTCGTTGGTTCATCAGAACACATTTGAGCATGCCCCCCAAATTAATTTTGTCCCATTTATGTTTTTAACGGTTTCCATGGTAACCCGAGGTAAATTTCGAAACATCATTGGTTCAGAAAATGCGTATTAACTTTAGAAGCAATAGAAGGACAAAACAAAAACCAAAGTAAAGCAGAGACATATAACTTGATTATGATATATAATTTTAATAATATTCATATATGATTGCTTATGAATATTAATGAGGAAGTATGACAAATCCGCCTTTTTAGAAAAAGGAGTTTGTTGTTTAGTCTTAGAGGCCTATTGATGCACAAAAACTATTGATTTCAGCTTTAAATTGTTCGTTGGGGTCCGCAGAACACAAATTTGAGCGTAAAATACCAAGAACAAATTGTACCAAAACAGACGAGAGCAGAGGATCATTACTTTGTGTATATAAATGATTTGTTCGTGTCTTTTGAATATAAATGCCATATTTATGAATATTAATGAGATGTAAAAATAAACACACTTAAATCAGCTGTTCTTATCTGTTATTTAATTAAAATCTAAAAATTTAAAGTTATTTAGTAGAATCCCCTCTCTCTGGAGAGAGGAGGCTGTCGACCCAGAGGGACGCGATAGCCCTTCTCTACAGTAGAGAGAGTCAAAGGGTCCTGAGTGATAGTGCGCAACATTGATGAAGGGTCGGATCGGAAGGGGCAGAAAGCGCGTGTCCCTAGGGTTGGGCATAGAAGGCCAAGAACCCCTAGGGCGGGCAGGGAATGACCCCTGAGATGCCAGTCCTGAGTTATGGGGAAAAGGGAAGGGTCATAACCGGCTCTTGGCCGGTCCCCTGAGAGGCAGAATAGGGTCTGGTTGTCTTACCTTTCTTGGGAGGTCCCGTAAGAGGCTTACATTCAACCTTAGGATTTTTAAAAACAAAACACAGACCCGAAGCGGTAGGGTTTCTGGTAGAAGCCCTGTCAGCTCTTTCTCCTTAACGTTGCCACCGAAAAGTAGTTCGGAGGCAAGGAGATACGCCCACAGCTCATCATTCGACTTGTCCTGCAGACTAGAGGAAGGTGTCACGTATTCGCTGTCGATGTAAGCCATTGACCCAAGGCCAGTTGGGTCGAACGGCCCAGATGGCATGAACGGCACTTAGTAACTTCGGATTAAAGCTCCACCGAGAAGGCCGCAGATATGAGGTCAGTGTTTGAAGCGAACCCCATCTGTTGGATGCAATTCCCGATGCTAAAGAAGTAAATGAGAGAGAGAGAGAGAGGGAGAGAGAGAGAGAGAGAGAGAGAGAGAGAGAGAGAGAGAGAGAGAGAGAGAGAGAGAGAGGAAGGCCTAATGCCCGCCCTTGGGCTGTTAGAATCAAGCGAGGGGATCTGATAAAACATCCCAAGTCGATTTTCAATTGAAGCCAGGGAGTCCTTGCCCGTAAGAGTTTAGCAGACATGATCCACCCAGTTGCCGGGCTGGCGCAAAAATCTTCGCCCTGTTCAGGCAAACGGGAAAGAAGTCCCCTGGAAGGAGAAAGAGACTCCCTAGATTTAATTAGGTTGGGGTCCACTTTTTCGACTGACACTAGCACGGAAGAGGATAGAGGATCCCTGTGAATAGGATTCAGGGGTCTAGGTCAGACAGAGGGTGGGAGGATTCTAAAACAATCTTCACACACCTTCTCAGTAGAAAAATATTGATGTTCAGAATCATCTAAGGACGAAGAGGACTAAGCCCTGTTTATATCTGAGTGTCTTCCAGCTCTCCCTCAGAATCCGCCCTGGTGAACGCCACGGATGGCATCGCCCGGGAGGAGTGGGACCCGCCACAGACATAGAAGTGTTGACTGTGGGTTCACGTGAGAGCTATTCTCCCTCTAGGGATGAACACACAAAGTGGGGCGTAAGCCAGAACGGGCTTGGCCGGGGGACTATAGGAAAGGGGAATGGGGATCACTGAGGGGAAGTCCCATTACCTTGCTGGTCAGGTCGCCAGTAAGGTGCAGCTTGCTGGTTCCCAGAATGAGTGTCGGCTAGCGAGAGCGACCAACAGGCGAATCTGAGGAGGAAGAGCGATGTCTTCGCATAGAAGAGTAATGGTAAGACCTCGATCTGCGCCTGCAATGAGAGCGGTGCGAGTGCCGGTTCTTATTAGAAGAATAAGAAGGGTTTTTACGCCTCCTACGGGGTGGGGTGGGATGGGGGCTGGGGGAGTACGAAGTGTACTCAGAAGATGAAGAGTACATGTAATTGCAGGGTCTAGACGACCAAGAACGTCTAGACTTAGCCAGAGCAGCTTCCTGTTGACTTTCACCACTGTAATGCGGTGTAGAGACAGAGTGCCCAGGAGAAAAGATTGGACTGGTAGATTTACCGGTCCACTTTGGTATCCCAGTCCAAAGGACCGGACCGGGACACCGGAGGCCCGTTGGAGAGCAAACTTAGGGCACCGGGCCAAATAATAGACAGAGACATCTTTGGGCCGGGTCTCGGTGGACCGGTGTGCCGATGACGTCATGAAACGGTAGCACTGACACCTGGCAACAATATTACCTGGGACCAGAACAAAGGGCACCATTCAAGTGGTAAACGGGGAACCCGCACCCACGCCAGCAGTTGGGTGCTGAGCTGCAGCTAACCACTGGGGAATCGACTGCACCACATGGAGTGTTGACGAAAGAGATTCTAAAGAAAAAGAAGGCTTCTTCTGAGCTTTAGAAGACAGTGATTTGTCTGTTGCTAAGGAGTCGCTGACCAAAGAGAGGAATGCTTCTCCTGTCGGGCAGCAAGCTCCCACGTCTCCCATGTCCAGAGGGATGAAACTGGACAGGGAGCTGAAGCAGAGCATCCGCAGCAGGCCAGACACACTTAATGACTTGTCCAGCCTGCCGCGAAATGCCCGCAAGAAGCCTTGCGTTGCTCTGGCATGCTGTGGTAAATAATCAAGCAAATGTAGAAGACATCGCGAGTAAGTTCGAAGTCATGCAATGCTAATATGGGTAAACATAAGCTGATGATTGCAGCCGAGATGCTATATATTGTTCCTTGTATTGCAAAACATTCATAACAGTAACATTCCTCATAAAACATGCATGAGGCTCAATTCCTCCGCTGTATTTTCTTACAAGAAAGGTGTTGGTCACATACATGTATATTGCAATATAATAGAAAAACTTACTTTCCTACAACAGTTTACATTCTCATGATTTGGAAAATAATATTCATTATCTACATATTTATATACATGAACATCAATATCTCTGTTTCAGTCAGTATCAAGCTCTGTACTGGTTAACTAAAATACTCTCAGATAAATAGAACAGCTCATTCAAGTGTGTTTATGTTTACATCTCATTCATATTCATAAATATGCATTAATATTCATGAACCCAAAGTAATGACTCTCTGCTCTTGTCAATCTGTGTTCAATATCTGGTATTTTACGTAAAATAAATAATAGAAAAGATAGTACACTCGAAACAATGCTACATTATAGTGCTTATGTTAAATTGCTTATTCATATACGCACGTTATATGCAAATTAGCTTAAATATACATGTTTTTAGAAATATTACATGAACCAATGATGTTTTTTTTCTTTGTATGATGATATTAAAACATTTAAACCTGCATTCAATAACTCTGTATATTATTAGGTTTTACTAAAAACGCATCTTTTACTTCCTCGTTAATATTCATAAGAATGCATAATGAGTATTAATAGATACATATCGTAATCAAGCTATATGTCTTTGGATCTTGTTTTGTCCTTCTATTGCCTCTAAAAGCAAAGTTATGACGCACTGTCTTAATCAAGATAGTTTCGAAATTTACCTCGGGTTACCATGGAAACCGTTTAATATAAACATAGCTGGGTCACAATTATTTTGGGGGAATGCTCAAAAAGTGTTCTGAGGACCCAACGAACAATTTAAACCTGAATTCAATAATGTATGTGCATTAATAGGCCTCTAAGACAAAACAACAAGCTCCTTTTTCTAAAAATCGATTTTTTACTTCTTCATTAATATTCATAAGAATTCATTTATGAATATTAATAAAATCATAATCATATTCAGCCGATATGTCTCTGCTTTACTTTGGTACTTGTTTTGTCCTTCTATTGCCTCTAAAAGCAAAGTTATTACGCATTTTCTGAACCAATGATGTTTCGAAATGTACCTCGAGTTACCACGGAAACCGTTTGATAAAACATAGATGGGACAAAATTATTTGGGGAAATACTCAAAATGTATTCTGAGGACCCCAACAAACAATCTAAACCTAAATTCAATAATTTCTGTGCATTAATAAGCCTTTCGGACTAAACAACAAAGTCATTTTTTCTAAAAAAACCCGCATTTTTTACTTACTCATTAATATTCATAAGAATGCATTTATGGATATATAATTAAATCATATATCATATTCAAGCTATATGTCTCTGCTTTACTTTGGTACTTGTTTTGTCCTTCTATTGCTTCTAAAAGCAAAGTTATGGCGCATTTTCTGAACCAAGGTAGTTTCGAAAATTACCTCGGGTTACCATGGAAACCGTTAGATAAAACATTGCTAGGACAAACTAATTTTTGGGGGCATGCTCAAAATGTGTTCTGAGGACCCCAACGAACAATTTGGTACCCATGAAAAAAAGTGTAGGGGGTGATGCTACGGTAACCACTACTAGGACCCAGCCTATTAGTTTATACTGTTAGACTGAGATGGTCAACTTGGTATATCCAGCGCTCAACGGATCATTGTCAAATATAGTTGAACTTCGATATCTTGAACTTCAAGGGACGATACAAATTAGTCATGATAACAGAAAGTCGAGTTATCCGATTTCTGATCTGGATAATTACTTAAGTTCACCACTAAATGCAGGTCTAAAGTAATGCTGAAAGCTCCTGTAGATATGCGTAGTAAAACATTTTATAGCAATTCTGCATTGTAAATTTTGGAAGGACTGGACATTTAGTTCCCGAAGTTCGAGTTACCCGAGTTCGAGATATTGAAATTCAACTGTATGTTAGCCTATCAAAACAGGATTAGGTGATACTTGTGTTCAACATCCCAAATTCAAGTATGATATATTATGTCTAAAGCTACTTTATTGTACTGGAGTGTTATTACTTTTACGTTATAAATTCAATATTCTACAGGGATATAGATACAACGTATTTGAATCCAAATGTAATATGCGAACCGTGGTTATAGGGGCCCGGGGAGAATTGTGTAGCTTTGAAACCTAAAGGAGCAAATGCTCTATTTATAACAATTGTTTCAAATCGTCACTTTTACAGAGACATTGAAAGGCGTCATTATGAGGGAATGGGTTAAAGCTTACATGACAAGACAGAATGTTTGTAAAAGTCTACCCTAAACCTTTTTAGCCTTCGATTTATGATCCCGTTTGGCCATAATTATGTTTTCGTCTTTCAGATTGATGTTACACACGTGTGTAATTGCGTATTGCTAAGTTCTTAGCCAAATCCTATCTTACCGCAATTAATAAGAGCCATTTATCCGAGACGAGTGTAATGAGTTTCAGCAAGAAAATGATTGGTGGAGCAATCTAAAACAAATATTTTGTAAACTATCTTCTATCTACAGTTCTAATTATAAATGCACTTTCCATTTAGATACCACAGTTACTGTAAGAAACAGAGAATAGCAGATCTGAGTCAGGGGTTTACTAACTAGTGACATGCTGATAACCTCTGTCGTTATTTGTGAATGTAATAAAACGCGCGCCCGCAGTAAGCAATATATAAACCCTTTGCTCCATGTATATTAACGCAACAAATAATAACATCATGAATGTTATTTGCATGAGGTTTTATAACGGCACTATTGATTAAAGGTTTTTTATCATTACTTTAACATAAGAATCAGATCTATATTATGTCATAATCACACAGAACAGACCCTGATCAGACGATTCCTACAGGAGCCGTCTGATCTTGATATTTTCTACATAACAAATGCGTAGTTACGGAGTTATGGGTTCAGGCGTAATTGCTCATCTATTGCCCGTATGCATTTATATAGATGAATGAAACATGAGTTGGGCTGATTAATGGCTATTTATACACCCCAGTGTGATTTTAGTTAAGCGATAGTGCAGTGGAAGATACTCGAATTTTTACTGGTTTAATCAACATTGTTAATAAAATGCAATTGTTAAGATGGTTAAATCATGGAAAAGAAAACCATGGAAAATGTTTCATTATGCTTAAAATCGATAGACATTCTGATCTGATTGGTTTTAGTAGACAAAAACAGGCAAGTTGTTTCATTATGTCTTACCTGTTAACGATGAGTCATGAAACCATGTTTTGTAAGGAAAACCAGTGAAGTACAACTATATCACGTGACATTTAAACATTTCAATCATTTTCCGTTACAAAACATGTCATCTGCTGCAAGAACAAAGTTCGTATTCTTCCATTTCTTAAATCGACATACGGACACTTTTGTGTCAGAATGTGTGTATCTGGAAAATACATCGACGCATTTTGCATATTGTCTGGATTAAAACTGTTTGCAAAGTTATCCGAAAAATGCCAAACCGTTGAATGGATCGGGACCTCATAACTCGTATCTAGATATCCATTGTTCCGATATTGCGCATGACGCTCAGATTACATATTGCCAACAACTTACACGGAGATAACAACTTACATGTAAACGTGGACAACATTAATCTGAAAGAACACATTATTATGTCTATACTCAGTCACAATGGACGTATTCGGCTTAAAAGCATTGAAGGTAATATTATTTTATTATTTTGAATTTTTGGTTTTAACATAGTAACCATAGGGACTTAACCTTTATGTTTAATAATATTGTCTACGCAATATCTGATTTCAAATTCGATCAACAGTTGAGAAACTAATGACCAACGGTCAAACAACTAAATCCTAACAGACACTGTGTTCCTTGGCGCCACATCTGGATTCAAACTGTAAGCAAATGCAAGGCAGGTCGCGATGAGCATAATGCTAATAATGGGCATTATAGACATAATATTATGCATATATTTGAACAGTTGTTGACAGATATGTGTGCCATAAAATAAAACCCCTCTAATGCGACCACCAAAAAGGGGCATAATTCTAGGAGCTTTCTGCATTACTTTAGTCATGCATTAAGCAGTCACCTGTTTATAAAGACAATTATGTTTACTCATTAAGTGGTCGCATTAGAGGGGTTTTATTGTACATTGTTTCAGCTCAAAACAACAGTTTGGCGAAATACGCTGATGGAAACATTTCGTAAAATAGAAAGCGATGACTGAATGGGCGTCTTTTGTGGGTTATCTCCCCAAATTCAATTCATGGGTGGCGTTCGCACCGGGTAGGTCCCTCATCCGGATAACTTCTGATTTTATCGATCGCCATTGTATGTGTTTACTGAATTTATTCATGATAAGATCGATAAAAAAAAATGATTTAAATCATATAGATAAAATGAAATTCCTTATATTTTGAACATAAATATTGTTCTTTCAACCATTGTGCACAAACAGAGAATGGGGGGGGGGGGAGGGGTAGACATTATACTTTCAGGACCGGTCATTACACTTCCTCTCGCATAATGTAAACTCGATGATATTGTGTATATGCCCTTGACAGTTGTTTGTTCGATATAGTTTTAATCTTAATATTTCTTCATTTTTGTTCATTTGGGAGTCCATACTTACTTGAATTAATGCAAGTAAAAGTTTACCTTTGCATACAGGGTAGACCCACATCAGATGGCTCCCGTACAGTGTAGGGGCTTTCTGATCAGGGTCTGCTCTATAGTTCTATAGTTTCTACTTTCGCAAAACATCCATGTGTTAATCTGCTATTTTAAAACAAATATAATTAATATTCACGATGCCACCATTTCTTACATGACATGGATTAAATGGTTAACACATTTGAAAGCAGTTTGATCCAGATCAAAATGTAAAAAAAATGTTTAAAAACTAATTAAAATTCACACTATTTGACCGTACACTGTGCTTTTGTTGGGTTCCGAGTATAGTTTATATATATATAAGAAATCACCTCAGATATCAAATAAATTTAAATATTTAAGCCTTACAAAAGTAGGAAATCAGTCTATAAGACATCAGCTAACTGTAATGACCGTGACGAGTGGTTGTTTTTAGAGGTTTTCTCATCAGCCTCTGCAATTTTTATTTTTGCAAACAGCATTCGGTTGTACCACTGTAGGTTAAAACTAAACTCTTTTAGTCAGAAATTTGACAACTTCAATTAAGAACTAAGCCTTCAAGACATTGAACTTCTCTTGCAAATTTCAGTGACTACATAAAACGGTATGGACCCAGATAAGACGTTTATTTATTAAAAATAGAACAGTCGATTAGTATTCTTTTATATAACAGCTTCTGATCAGTATCCGATATGTATTGTTTGTTTCTTCTTTTTGTATGGTCTGTTTTTGTTTGCTTAAATCGGACAATCAAACGTTAATTGCATAAGTAAAACGAAATATTAATAAAGCTTAAGTTTGTTTGTTTTAATTGTGATATATGTCAAGTACAGTACAAGCCCCGCGGACTTTTTGTTTTCCGCGGCCCATCGCAATTTTATCCAACGCGGACACGGGTATTTTTGTCCGCGCTGATATGCGGTCTTCCGCAATCGAGCGCGGGTTGTGATGGGTCCGCGCTGGTCCCTCCACAGGGGCACTCGTCGCCGGGCGCGATCGTTATCACCGCAGGTCGCGGTGGTATCATCGTGGACCACTGTGTACCACTGCGGATCGCGCTGGACCTTAGCTGGATTGATATTTATATCCTTTTCATCCTTTTATATCCATTTTCACGGCTTATCTTTCTCTTTACATGTACATACAACTATATACGTCCACATTTTGCAAAATTGATATGAAATGTATGATATAAAACACTCGAGAAATGGTTCGTTTAGACTAATTCCAAACCGAAACTGTTCTGCATTCGGCAAACACAAATTAATTCATCCATTATTTTTGGCGCGTTTGATTGTACTGGAATATAACCTGTCCGTGAATAGTCTGATTCGTCTCTGCATAATTTGGGTGCGATATTCTAGTATGTTTTCTATTTCAATTATTTGTTGTTCAATACGTAAGATGTTTTATATAGAAACACGGAACACCCGTTAAACACAAAACACACACACACACAATAAGTTACTAGGTTGTATAACTTGTATCAGGTTTGCATACGTTTGTGCACATTGTTAGTGAATTCATCTTCATTTCGACTCTATGTTTTAGGTTCCAATTCTAATTTCCAATCGATTTTGTTTTCAGTTTCACATCAGTGTAAATTTTAATTATCAGAAATCTACTGGAAACGACCAACAAAACCTATTGATTCTGTTAGGAGAATAGTCCTGACTGGTCTTCTTATGATTTCTGTATAGATCTACATGTATATAAATATTGTTCTGGCAGACGAAAGAATTGAGGGATTTTATTTACTAATACATCTAATATCAATTCAGCCAGGTGAGTTGTAAAGTTAGAAGTTTTCTCCATTATTTAGTCTTGGTTCGGCAGCTTAAATGTACGTTTTAACCAGTTTCAATAGCCATTTGAATAATACTTGTATGGTTGTTTTATTACCCTTGTGCTTAATATTTTACTGTGTACAAATGTACCTGTGTACATGTTTTGTCTATCTGCTTGATGTACATGTACTGCATGTTTAGATTCTGCTCAATCGATTCACTGCCATGATGTACCTGCATCCTATGGATTAAAAAAGATAATCCATTTTTTTTCTAAAAACGTAGATATAGATGTAAACCAGTTTTTGGTTCTGGTTTGATAATGAGATATTGGACGTCTGGTCTAGATCTAAAGTGTTGTTAATGTCATGGCAACCGAATTCTGGGAGTGAAGGGGCATACGAATTAAATTAATCAAGCGTATACAGTATGTACATGGTTTATCAAACCACGGACCTCGTACACCCACATACATGTATGTCTAAACCAACGTGTCGCCTGCTTAAATTCCATGACCTATTCCTTATTTAGAAATAGATCACAATTAATGAATTTCCCCATTGTAAGTTGTATTTACTATTAAACCCTTCCATGTCAAACTTGAAAACTCTAATGTTTGCAAGCAGTTTGGATCCTGATCAGACGCCGCGTCTGATAAGGATCCAAACCATTTGACACTTATATTAAAGTTTCTTAAGACCCATTCCTCCATACATGTAGGCTCAATTTGGATCCAACCTCTTTGAATAAATCTACCGAAAAGGAGCATTAAGTAGATAAAATTATTGTTTTTAGAATTTTGTAATTTGAAACCATTGTGTTAAATAGAGCATATACTCCTATACGTGTAGGAGCAAATGCTCTTTTTATCACATTGGTTTCAACAGGTGACTTTTACAGAGGCGTAGAAAGGAGTATTTATGGAGGAAAGGGTTAAGTAAAAACTATCATAATTTTTTTATAAAGAAAAGTAGATGAAACATGTAAGCAGACAATGATTTGACAGTGACTATTTTAGTGAATTATTACGTCATAATGACAGTGAAGGGGTTTATAGCATACAGTACAGATTACAGCAAACACCTCCTTTCAACAACACTTTAAATGAATCCCCAAAACTTACAGTGGAACCTCTCTACATCGATACATGTACAAATAAAATGTCTGTTTTAAGACAGGTGGCAGATTAATGCAGGATAAAAGTACTTTTGTCCTGCATTAAGCGGCCACTTGTATTCAAAAGATCCCAGGTATTCCTTACTGGGTTGTCTCTTGAGAGAGATTTGCCATGAAACTCCGATGAGCAACAACCTCTCTACAACGACAATACAGAAGTTTATATCCCCCAGAGTGTTGCTTTGCAGAGGTTATACTGTAGTTATCATTTATTAATAAATACGTACAGCAAAATATATCTCTCGTACATGTACGCCAACTTTCTTTCTTTTTAAAAGCATACTTCTTAATTTAAATGCCAATTTCTAGTTTTAAAGTAAGCCGGTGATCTAATATTCGATGCGTTAAAAATGTAACTGCCCCTGATAATAACAAAATTACTGCAAAACCTTATAAAACGAACCCTGTGACCATACCGAGAAAATGACCTGATTAGAGAGGTTCTCAAACCGGTAGTATAGCGAAGTAAAATAACAATTCAAAACAGTTGAATTGGCTGTCATTTAAAAAAAGGTGGTAACTAAACACAGGATACATGTAGCTCCAATATGGGTTTAGAAAGATTATCGGTTAAGGGGCGGCGATTGTAAACAACCATTCTTAAAAATGTTGATTTAACGATCGTTTAAACAGCTAATTGCAGAATTGAAGTAATTTAGACAGCTCCTTACTCTTTCTGCATTACCGATTTCCTGTGTAATCAACCGTCCGTTTTAGAACAATGTAGGTATTTTCTTTTTTATCCTTTGCGAGCAAGCAGAGCAAGTAAAATAAAATCAAATTTGAAGGGGACAAATGTCAGCCCTATCCTCCCATGCCCAAATAGGAGAACAAATGTCCTAGAGAGAAAATGACCGTATACCGAAGGGTAGATACAATGTACAACAAGAAACTGGAATGAATCGGCCTTCAGGAACGCCCTATACATTACCAGCTGAACTTTGGAAAAAAAGATCCCATGATCTGGCCTTTCTTTGAAATGGAAGACATTCTTATTTATGTGTTGGACATGCCTCATATGTCGAATAGGGGTACACTCAAAAGCCCTTGACTACAAAAGCTCCTCATCTAAAGGCCCCTCACTACAGAAGTCCCTCGATCAAAAGCCCCTCACTAAAATGGCCAAGGCTTACAAAAGCCCCCCACTATTTTTGTTAATCATTATACTCCAAATATTTGGACAAAGTGGACCCAAATCAAAATTACAGCTATCTGGATCTACCCTGTTTGCTGAATGACCAGTTTATAAAGATTCATTAAGTAAGGTAATTAGCACACTCTATACTTATAAAAGTAAACATTGTAGATCACAAGGAGGAGATTCCTTATATTTATTTCAAACAGGGTAGACCCAAATAAAATCTAAAGCTATATGATCTAGTTCAACCATGTTTGCTTTGTGACAGTTAATATAGATCCAATAGCTATGGATGATGTAATATTAGCCATATTATTTATAAATTATTATAATATTACCCCAATTAACTTAAACACAAACTTTTTCCATTTTCTAATTCCTTAACTTTCTTAAATTTCAAACAGAGTAGACCAAAATCAAAATACTGAGCAATCTGATCTGGATCTACACTGTTTGCTCAATGACAAGCTTATAAAGATTCGTTAAGTAAGGTAATTAGAACACTCCTTTTAAAAGTACACTTAACAAAGCACTTAAAGTTCAATTAATGTTAGTATTGTTTTTTGTGAGGGGCTTTTGTAAACCTTGACCATTTTGGTGAGGGGCTTTTGCAAGAGGGGCTTTTGTAGTGAGGGGCTATTGTGATACACGCGTTGAATAATTTAGATCAACAGTATTTAGAATTTTAAATCTCGTTTTGTTTTAATAAGATCTAGATATTAAGATATACATGTACAGTCTCACGGCGTTCATTTATGTGTTGTAAAATGTCTTCTTTCTGGCTACTGTAAAGTACCATATCAGATCTAGTAAAAGTATTTTAGTATAGATCTAGATCATATCAATCTAAACTGTCTTTAGAACTAGAATTCGCAATAATCTAACTGGTTTTAATCGGTAGGGTTTAATTATGCTTAGCCATAGATCTAATTAGTCAAAGCATAGTTATCTTCTATTTTTCGGGAAACTGTTTAACAAATCATAACTTTAGAAAATTGGCACATTGTTAGGTAGTTCGGTTTCATTACACGCATTCCTGTTACGTAATAATTAATAACTTTGTTTACAGTGTGTGATAGATGGCAGTTGTGTGACACTGACCCTTGCCCCCTGCTGAGAAACTGACCATCTGGCACCTTTGATCGTTACTATTTTCTTATGTCTAGCTAGTAAATTACAGCATACATGTATTTAGGCTAAGTAAGTAATATAATAATGGTGGGGTTTTGTCCGTACCCCTATAATAATATAGTCTCCAACTGCCTAACACAATTCATTTTCAGTATTTAAAACAATCAGTTTGTATTGTTAAATGCGGGAAATAAAACTACTGACATTTGAACACTGTAGAACCAGACAAGGTGGCTCAAAAAGCAACCATCTGACCAGGGTCTTCACTGTGTATTATTCAAAATCAAATAGCTAAGTTATGTCTTATATAATGAATGGAATCTACAGTTAAACAATGACGGGCCATTCCACCTTAAAATACAAACCTTCTCTAATATAAACGTGTTTTCAAGCATTTGCAAACAGCGTAGTCCCAGATCATACGCATGATCTGGGCCTGCTCAGTTTATTTATGGAATTGTAATAGGCCCGACTCTACAATTTCTACCAACATCAAAACAATCTTGTCTACAAATGCCATTCAAAACATTAGCTTATAAATATTCATGATATCATTATTTCTTACATGACTACTGAACAGGGAAAGGGTTAATCAGCAAAAGTAACAGAATTACAAGAATGTTTTCATAGTTATACAATTCATAAAACTATGTTTATTAATTTAAAACTCTTAAATGATAAGACTCAGATCAGATTTCTTAAATAAAAGCTGTTTGACCAGGAGTCTGCTCTGTTTGCTTATCCCTTTACCATATAAAAACAATGTCCATGCCTTTGCAAACAGAGTAGACCAAGATCTAAAGGCGCCTATTGGAGTCGTATGATCGGGACCAGCTCTGTTTACTTGTGAAATTATATAAGATCTGTCTCTACATTTTCTACAAGTACCAAGAAAAGTCATGGACCGCGTACCTACACCATTATAAAAATCAACTTATAAATAGCATGATGTCATCTTTTCCGACATAAATATTAAACAGGGAAATGGTTGAAACCCACCGACAACCAAACTTTAGGTTACGCTTCAGCTAGAGATCCGCACGTCTGACATGACCCGGCAACAGAAGTAAAAATTCTGAGAGCATCGACGCTTTTCACGTGCTTGCAAACAGAGTAGACACGGATACGATGGCTCTTATAGAAACCGTCTGATCAGGGTATTCTCTGTTTGCTTATGAATTTATGTTGAATCTAACTCTATAGTTTTGTTCCAATACCAAATCAGCCTCAGTACATAAGCTATTTTAAAAATAAATTTAATAAATATTCATGATATCGGTATTTCGGTTTACGGACATTTGCCCCCCGGACACTTGCCCCCGGACCTTTGCCCCTATTTGGGGCCTTAACAAAAGGATAAAATATAATTTTGAAAAAAAAGGTGGCATTTTTTCCAGTGGCATATATTCCAATGGCATTTTTCCAAATCAGGGTGGCATTTTTTCCAGTGGCATTTTTTCCGGTGGCATTTTTTTCCAGTGGCATTTTTCCGCACACCGCATTAAGCAGTCACTTGCCTTTGAAAATGATACACTAACACTAATTCGATGTTTTTACGCGGAAACAAAATTAATCGATTTTTATTTTAAAAGAAGACAGAAGGAAACCCGGTAAGAAAACAAAAAAAACATTTTTAAAAGCAAATTCTTTCAGCATAATAAATGTAGGTAACTTGGACATTCTCTATATGACCCTGAAAGTTTAAAAAGATAAAAAAAAATTATGCAGATCAACCCTTAGCCCGCCGAGCGTGGCTTCCTTAATATTTACAAACAGTTTGTATACTGAACAGATGATGAGTTCCCCAGAGTGTTACTAGGGTCAAATATGTCTGACTCTCATTTTTCTGTTTGTTTTCAACGAACTAAAGCAATGCTTATTTCATTTATTTTGCAGACTACATTTTTTAAGCGGACGATAATTCAGTATATAATGAGGGTCAAATGTTTTGGTCATACATTAAAACAATGATCGCTTTGCGTGCTCTACAATGTACGGAAACTACCTTGGTGTTTCAGCGCAGGGGGGTCATTCATTTATGGTCATCATTGTGTTAATTATTTGGTCATCAATAAAGTTCCGACAACTTTAAAGAAAGTCTATCGGGTATTTCCGCTCTTTTGCTACTATCAAGATGTCACAGCTCATTGGTTCAGTATCTTTAAGACCCACCCATTGAAAAGACATAATCCAATCAACTGTCACCTATAGGCGTGTCAATCACCAATAATTGATATTGCTCTTCATAATTGATGAGCGGCCATCTATATTTCCCACAATATTAAATATAAAATGAATGGGTATTATGTATTCAAAATTTCTTCATATTGTACTTTAACCCTTTCCCTCATATGAACGTGTTTTCACGCAATTGCAAACAGAGAAGGGTCTTCTTCTATGACCTCTTAGAGGAGCCGTCTGATCAGAGTCTACTCTGTTTGCTAATAGAATTTGATAGATATATTTCTTTGCTTTGTTAAATAGCTGCAATGTCCCCCTTCCATATTTCATTTTTAACTATTTTGTCCATGAATAATCAGTAAGTATTGAAATTTTGAATAAACATAGAACAGGGAAATGTTAAATAAAACAATCTCTATAAGCTTGAAATTGATGTCGGTGAGGGTTTGACGTTAGGTTTAAAACCAGTCAATGTTATTTTACATGTAAGTATTATTTTAAGAAATTGTTAATACAAGATATCCATCCATGCTATCAGATCGGACAAGGCCTTATAGACCAGTTATATTGAATTTGTCTGTTGTTGTCGTGGAGACATAGCATGCTACGAGCACCTGTGAATCAATACAGGAGCACTGTATTAAAATGAAATATTAATCATGTTTTAGACTTTGTTATTGTCTGATACATAATTAATAAGCCCATAGTATATTTCCTCACCGTCCCTGTCCCTCTCTCTCCGTGTACAATTGTTGTTGTTTCTAAGAAGTCCTCTCCCCCAAATAAACATTTACAATGATACGCAATCACAAGGCCAGAAGGGACGTCAAAATCTCTCTCTCCGTCTCTCTCCATCTCTCTCTCTCTCTCTCCCCTCTCTCTTTGTCCGTCTCTTCCACCTCTTACTCTCCCTCTCTGTCTGTCTGTCTGTCTATCTGTGGCTGTCCCTATCTATCTGTCTCTCTGCGTGTCTCTCTTTCTGTCTCTGTCTCTGTTTGTGTGTCTCTCTCTCCCCCACCTCTCTCTCTCTCTCTCTCTCTCTCTCTCTCTCTCTCTCTCTCTCTCTCTCCCTCTTCCCGCAGATATGAATGGATTACGTATGACTATCTATCATTTCAACTTTTATATTGGTAATGGAGTAATAATTTCCCCAGGACGAATGGCAATTTATGCTTGACAGATCCTATAAGAAACCAATGCACACCCTAATCATACAGCTTCTAAGAGCTGTCTGATCTGGGCCTGCACTGTTTTTAAATTGCGTCAATATATGCTACTAGCATGAAGAGGGTTAATATGACTTAAATGAATAACATTACGATCGCAGCTTTGAACTCATCTGAAAGACAGCGACATACCAATATTTGGCTATCTGTTATTTCAGGTGGCTCTTTTATACAGAGTAATGATTTATGCAGGCGACTGCTTTGCGCCGTTTCAAAATAAATTACAATACAATAAGCTACAATAGTTTTCATCTTAATTCTGATATCAACTTAAATCTTGTAGCTGCACTACATGGTCGGTCAAACAAGAATAGCTGTAACAGTATAGATTATTAGTGTAGATGCGGTGTATTAGTGTATTAGTGTAGATGCGTTTCGAACTTTATAATTATTTAATCAACTGTTTGCATCTCTTCGTCGAATGATACCCAGTTCAACCCTTTACTCCATAGGTACTCATTATAGTGCGTTAATCCATTCCTCCACTCAAAAATAGTTCCACTTGATACATTCATGAATATGCGCCATAAGAAATATTTTTATATCACAGTAGACGGTAGCTTAAAGCAGGATGAGAAAAACGCAAAATGGTCCAATTCAGCCTGTTTTAATCAAACATCTGTCTTCAATACTGAACACAAACTATGGAGTAAAGTGTTAAGGTTTCAAAAAAAAGGTATTTCAACAAATAATGGTTGGATACAACTCTCCACCACTTTACCCTTTCCCTCACATAAACCTGTTTTCACGAATTTGTCAAGAGAATAGACCTAGATCAGACCGCTCCTAGAGGAACCGTCTGATCAGGGTCTACTCACTTTGCTAATAGAATTTTATAGATCTGTTTATTTGCTTTCCTAAAATGTCTACAATGCTCCACCTTCCATAATTCATTATAACTATTTTGTCCATGAATATTCAGTAGGTACATGTACATTTGTATTTAAATTTGGAACACATATAGAACAGGGAAAGGGTTAATACGCGCGTGGGGTCGAAACAAATATGACCGAGTGCTCCTGATATCTATAATCTCTGCGCTACGCATTTTCTGAAAATCAGATTGTGAAAACAATTGCTGCTGATATTTTGTATCTATTTCTTTTTTCTCGAGCATTTACAGTCTGGTAATCGTTAAAATCTGACTATAAATTGTAGTTTTAGCAGAAAGAAACCGTTTCAGTCTCGGGTTTTGGGTGAAGGCTATCTATATACGTATGCTATCTAATTTCATTTTGAATTCTAGATCTGACAGTATATTCAATATGCGTTTCTTCAGTTGGAAAAAAATGCACATGTGTATTTATATATACATGTAAGCTTTTGTATATATCTTATCTAAATAATTTATACCTAAATCGATTAAACGACTGCCAGTCATAAAGGTAGTGTCCGCGGTGATGCCCCGCAATCCACGCTGATATCAGCACGGACAGCGATGGCTCGGCGGCGGTAATATCCCGTAGGGTAAATTTCGGTCCGCGGTGGACACAGAATTTGTCCGCGGTGATCCATAAAAATTGTCCGTGCTGGAAACCCGCTCTCAAATAATTTTGTCCGCGCTGGTAAAACGGAAAACAAAAAATCCGCGAGGCTTGTACTGTAGATACCACTGTTCCCTGATTGATTGGATTTCCGGTTTAGCCCCTTTCTCCTCGTAATTGCATAATAGACAAGACCTTCATAATTAAATTTGGAGGTTATGACACAAAAGGATCTCAGCAGGGTGTGTTATTTGGTGATAAAATATCTATGACATATATATGTATTATATATATATGTAAAAAATAAGTAAATGACCTTACATGCCTTTAAATATCTTCTTTATTTCTTAATAATCACTAACATGTTTCGCCTAATGGCTCATCAGAGTGTATAATGAAGCTTCATTATACACTCTGATGAGCCATTAGGCATGTAAGGTCATTTACTTATTTTTACATAATTATATTCTTGTCGCCGACATCTTTCTTTCCTTCACTATATATATATATATATATATATATATATATATATATATATATATATATATATATATATATATATATATATATATATATATATATATATGACACTGGGGGCCCATGTCACTGCTTGACTGTTACACAAACAATACTGAACGTCCCCTCCCATCCCAAAAAGGTTTATAACTTTTCGATTTTATTAACCATTCACTCTATGAATATAAATGTAAGAAATAATGTGATCGTGAATATCAATTAAACTATTTTTGTAATGATATATTAACACAGGAATTTCGGGCCATAGCAGAAACTGTGGAATCATATCTATATTTATCATAAGCAAACAGAGCAGATCCTGATTAGACGGTCCCTAGAGGATCTGTCTGATCGGGGACTACTCTGTTTGCAAAGACATTAAAAGGCATATTATCTGTTAAATGATATAATAAAGACATGTTACCATTTAAGTTGCAGTCTGAAATGTAGCCATGTATTTCTGTCGGTTTCTTAGGTTAAGGGTAAACTTATCATTTATCTGCATTTTAATTAAAGAAAAGTGCAAAATAAAACAAAACTAAAACTTCAAAATGCAAATAATATATTTCCACATGCTTCGTTATTCTCGATTTAAAAAAACACTTGTGTAATCAAATTAAAACAATCAATAATGGATAACAAAAGTGTAACAAAGGACTAGAGATATATACATGTATGTTTCAGAAAGGACCTACTCGGTGGCAGCGCCACCTGGTTGGACAGGGGCATATAACCGACAAAAGACGGTCATTCATAACGACAATGAAACGCAGTATATTACTTGTAAAGTATTTGGAATGGAAATAAAATGAGAAGTGGTTGGATTGAGGGGTGCACGGGGATGAATTGGGATGAGTGATTGTTTGGATGGGCGATGACAGTTAATACGTGTAGCCAATGTTTCTCTATCTGGAACTGCTTGTTTCCTTGTACTTGTAACCTTGTACTTGTAATGGGGAGGATTTTTTGACTATGTTAATGCCTTTCTTTATTTGTATTTTTAACTATTTCTACGCTGTGAAGAACACAAAATCAAAAAGTCAGATTTAGAAAAGGTACATTTTGAACATATTCCGATCCAATCAATATTTTTGTTATTTTCAATGTGTCAAACAGCTTGGATCATGACGAGAAGCCTAGTTACTCCTCGTCACAACTGGATAAAAACTGTTTTCAAATGGGAATCAGGTAGCGGATAGAAGGATACATGTATGTATTATACTATTTCAGTCAAACATATTTCTTGGCCAAATGCAAATATCAAAGAAATAAACCGCAGAAATAGAACTAGAGATTGAGACAAGCAGTGAATTAAGTCCCTGATCATACTTCACCTTAAATTGAACTGTACTGTTTTACGTGGTGCATTTTCGAACGCCGATCATTGAAAGTTGAAGTAGAAGAGAGAAAATATCAGAAAACACAAACTGTTACATACATGTCAATTATGACAAATACCTCCTGCTATTCGCATGTAAATCCTACATATTTCATTTCTGTAGAGTGCTTATTGAGTAATCGTATGATTTATTATGCGAGTAAGCCAACCCGAAATTCAAGCCAGTGTTTAATCATAAGTGATCTTAAGTGACGTTCAGCCAGGTTTGTTTCGGTACGTAAAACTTCCTGTTTTATTGAAATATTTACCGCCCAGATTATGAGCATCGGTACACAATGCACGGTGATATTTACGATAAGCGTTGAGCATGCAATGGTCTCGTGGCGCAGAGAGTGGTCACGGTTCTATTATAGCTTAAACTCTAACATGTTAGAGTATTTCATCTGTTTAACCCTTTCAGTGCAAAATTTCTACTTGTTGTGTGCAATCCAGTTTTGTTAAACCAGTCGGTAAAGTAAGGAAATAAGATAAATAAATGCAAATTTCAAAGGAATAAAGCACCTATAGAAATGGAGTTTGAGACAAAAAGTGAGGTCCCTGGTCAGATGCCGCCTTGAAAGTTCGGCATCTGATCTGGGACTGCACTATTTGTCGTGATGCGTCTTTGCAACATTGGCGGCGAAAGGCTTAAGATATATTCTAATGGATGTTTAGTTCGAAGCTCGTTCGGGCACATAGTTCAATGCATGGTGCCTTTGGACACCTTACAAACAGAGTAGACTCATGTAAGACGGCTCTTGTAAGAGACATTTGACCAGCATCTGCTCTGTTTGCTTATTGAAATTTAAAGACCGGATAATGCTGTTTCCCAAAAGGTAAAATACTCCCTTTTCATGTTTCATTTTATTGATTTTGCTCATGAATATTTATGAGAAAAGACATCTTAAGTACACATGAAACCAGGAATGTGATTTCGTCCAAGGCATTATGTTGCATGATGTTTTAGATCGTCATTAATGGATTATACCTACCAAATATTTTATTGAAATCTGGTCGATGGTGCTTTAGTATGCATACATGGGATTTTTTCCTGTCAGATATATTATTATAACTGAATACAATAGCCCGACCAGTCTTTTTATAGACGGGTCCTTAAAAGTAACCTTCCAAACAGATGTTGATATACGAGAAAGTGAAACCAATGTCTTCTGCGACATTCTATATATATATTGTTAATTATTCTACCAACTTCTTTTATGTATTTAGCAAATATAAAGTTGAACAACTTTGGCAGAGGGACATCTGCATATCATTATAGCATTTGTATTAAACACACTCAACGACAGTTTGAACGTTAGACATAAAATACACAAAACATCTGTTTAACCATTCTCTCTTAGGCTATTTTGACCCAACTTTTTTTAATTAATCTACCGAAAAGGAGCATTAATTATAGAAAAGGCGAGTTTTAGCATTGTGTAGGTATGAAACCATTGTGATAAATAGAGCATTTTCTCCATAGGAGCAAATGCTCTATTTATCACAATGGTTTCACAATGTGAAGTTTATAGAGGCTCAAAAATGCGCCAGTAGGGGGTAACATATTCAACCTTATGATATATCTTTATCTTTGTCTAATCTGTATTTTTAACTTCAGGCTGTTTTGTTTGATTTGTTAAATGGATAGTCTATTTATGTCGGACAATAGCTTTGAGCTAGTGTTGTATATGTTGATAACAACCGACTTTAAATAAATCTTATCTTATCTTATCTTATCTTATCTTAGGATCAACTGTATTACAATCAGTAGATATGAATATTCCTAAAAAGATATGTTTGAGTCCCTGCCTTTCTAATCCATGTCTTTCGCTTTAGATATGATTTTACATTCGTTTTTACTTTTGTCTTATATGGACACTAGAACCACAACCAGTGTTAATTAATTAATTAAATGTTGAAGACGTTTTATAGTCATTTAGTGGTCATTTGACAGAACTCAAACAGATACTAATTATATACTTAGATCCTATAGTTATTTAGATTATTATTTGAGAGTATAGATGACTTTGAAGATTTTGGATTTGCAAAACGAAAAGCGAGATAAAAGATTTGATAGGATGAGACAACAGTCTATATGCGTTATTACAAGAAACACACAACTCAGTAGATTAAGAACCGAGTTGGTCACATCAGTAGGGTGCATTTGTCAGTAATAAATGATAAAAAAAAAGTAGTGACACTTTTGGTGTTTTTCAATCACAGTGTTGTTATATGATACTGCCTAAGACGGTGCTAGAAGCTGGTGAGTTATGTTGCATTTTTAATTACTACTCATGAACAGACTCAATAAAACCGAGTCTGCAATTTTCTCTTTTTGCATTTCTACTTTTGCTTCCGAAGTATGTATGTATGTATGTATGTATGTATGTATGTATGTATGTATGTATGTATGTATGTATGTATGTATGTATGTATGTATGTATGTATGTATGTATGTATGTATGTATGTATGTATGTATGTGTGTGTGTGTGTGTGTGTGTGTGTATGTGTGTGTGTGTGTGTGTGTGTGTGTGTGTGTGTGTGTGTGTGTGTGTGTGTGTGTGTGTGTGTGTGTGTGTGTGTGTGTGTGTGTGTGTGTGTGTGTGTGTGTGTGTGTGTGTGTGTGTGTGTGTGTGTGTGTGTGTGTGTGTGTGTGTGTGTGTGTGTGTGTGTGTGTGTGTGTGTTTGTGTGTGTGTGTGTGTGTGTATGTATTATGTGTGTATGTGTGTGTGTGCGTGCGTGCGTGCGTGCGTAGGTAGGTAGCTAGGTGCGTGCGTGCGTGCGTGCGTGCGTGCGTGCGTGCGTGCGTGCATGCGTGCGTGCGTGCGTGCGTGGGTAGGTAGCTAGGTAGGTAGGTTGGTAGGTTGATTGATGGATTGATTGATGGATGGATGGATGGATGGATGGATGGATGGATGGATGGATGGATGGATGGATGGATGGATGGATGGATGGATGGATGGATGGATGGATGGATGGATGGATGGATGGATGGATGGATGGATGGATGGATGGATGGATGGATAGATTGATGGATGGATGGATGGATGGATGGATGGATGGATGGATGGATGGATGGATGGATGGATCGATCGATGGATGGATCGATGCATCGATCCATCGATGGATCGATGGATGGGTGGGTGGATGGATGGATGGATGGATGGATGGAATGATTGATGGATTGATTGGTGGATGGATGTATATATGTATATATGTGTGCGTGCGTACGTGCGTATGTATATAATGTATGTATGTATGTTCTACTTTGGTTTGGTTGCTAAGTACATAAATCCTGAACACTTATGCAATACTGTTGTATTTTTCAGGTTCTTAGAAAATGCATGCTAGTATATATTTTGGCTGCTGCAGATAGAACATTAGGTAATTGTTTAAAACGATTGTATAACTTATAAACTGATAACTTCTAAATATATTCAAATACAGTGTCGCTAATATAAACTAGTGAAACACAATAACACTTTGAAAATGAAATGCGTCCCGTGCAGTAGAAACCTGCAATTATCATTTGTAGTAATTATCATCAGACGTTGTGTTAGATTTACCGAATTAGACCTATATAGTATTTTCAATAGTAAATAATGTGTCTCCCTTCTTATGATTCATATGGGTATACGTACACATATCAACAATGAATATGTGTTAACATAATATGTATTCAAAATTATTTTGCAGCTTCATATTGCGACGTCAACGTTGACTGTTCCTGTTGTTTTGACAGTGGATTAAACTGTGGCGCATACAATGATTACTATTGTGAAGGACCTTGTATGGACGGCTATTGGGGTCAAAGGTGCAAAAACAAATGTCCAAATGGATGCTTATCATGCCATCAGAACTTTGGAAGAACAACAGTATGTTACAATTGCATCGATGGCAGATATGGACTAAACTGCAATAACACGTGTGCACAATGCCAAAGATGTGTGAAGGAAACAGGTATTTGTTCAAGCTGTAACTCAGGACGTTATGGTGATTCGTGTCAATACAATTGTTCTGTACAC
Source organism: Azorinus chamasolen (assembly GCA_963576725.1). Classification (NCBI taxonomy): domain Eukaryota; kingdom Metazoa; phylum Mollusca; class Bivalvia; order Cardiida; family Solecurtidae; genus Azorinus; species Azorinus chamasolen. The sequence goes on along the minus strand of OY755239.1, from coordinate 65,758,129 downwards.
TGTGTGGACATGCACTGCAGTATTACTACTGGAAGATGTAACGAATGTACGATTGGATATTATGGTGAGACGTGCACTCATGCGTGTTCGGATACATGTGACGGTTTGTTATGTGACAGAGTTACAGGCAAATGCCATGCTTGCATTGACGGTTATTACGACGAATACTGTCATAATAAATGTAGTTCAAACTGTCGCGGTAGCGTGTGTGACATGCCAACCGGATATTGTAACGAATGTGTAGAGGGAACATTTGGACACCTCTGTGATAAAACATGTCCACTTACTTGCAAATATTCACTGTGCGACCGTTATCAAGGTATTTGTACAAACGGATGCATTGGTAATTTCAGTGGAGAGAAGTGTACGGAATGTCAAATAGGAAAACACGGACATGACTGTAGCCTAGATTGTCCTTTGAAATGTTTGAACAATGTTTGTCACAGGGATAATGGGACTTGTGTATTTGGATGTAAATCAGGATTCTCCGATACCCACTTATGTTGTGCTACCATAACAAATTGTTTGTTTTGTTCGTCAGATATCGACTGTACACATTGTACAAATGGGACATATGGGCCTACTTGCCAGCATGAATGTTCAAGCAACTGTGACGGATCATGCGACCAAATTACCGGTGATTGCAGTCGATGCAAACTAAATTACTACGGACGCAAATGTGAGAATAAGTGTGCTGACACATGTTTGACCGTTTATGATTTTATTTCACGATGTAAATATGATAATGGAAACTGTGAGTTTGGGTGTATATCAGGCTTTTACGGTCAAATGTGTGAACATGCATGTTCAGAATATTGCAATGTGTCAATCAACGGCGAAGAATTATGCTCCAAGGAGACCGGTCGATGTATACATGGCTGTACAGATGGGTTTTACAGTGAACGATGTGACAAACACTGTAGCTCAGGTTGTAAAGATAATGTATGTAATACAAGTACAGGCGCCTGTTTACATGGATGTGGGAATGGTTTCTACGGTAGAAAATGTGACAGCAGCTGCAATTCAGGCTGCAGAGACATGACGTGTAACAGCAGCACAGGTCAATGTACAAGCGGATGTGCTGATGGCTTTTCCGGATTGTTTTGTACAGCGACAAAAGGTTTATATCTCGAAGGCGTTCGATAAGTTTTACATCCAGTTTAGAAATATTCTTAAAATAGAATGATATTCGCGTTACCACTTGTTATTTAAATTAAATTGCTTTAAGATTACTGATAACTGTAAAAGCAAGTTTAATTTGTTTAAACGTATGTAATGTCTGGCTAACATTTGTAATACACTGATACCGAAACACATTATTATTTATGCAAGCGAGGTACACTTCAAGTGAAATGACATGATCACTGGGTTGTTTTTCCTTTTTTAACAGAAATGATTCAAGCGGAATCAGAAGCTAGTCCATCCCTAACAATAGGTGTTTCAGTTGGACTAGTAGCTGCTTTGTTAATTGGAACTGCTGCTGGTTTCGTCGTTTTCAGAAATAGGTAGGTGTTCTTACAGCGTGTCTCAAATAGTATTCGAAACACGTATTGTGCAATATCAGTGGTCAAATATATCAATTTGAAACTGTTTAGTAGGGAATATACATAACGTTGAACGTTTAAATATTAAAACGTGTATCATAAGTATTTCATTTCTATTACAGGCTAGCGGGAAAACTAAACCGAAACAGTGTTCCAGTAAGTGCGAATACCTACGATGATCTACAAAACGACTTAAGAGCAACAGATGCGGCTTACTCCGACATGTCAGCTGCTAACAGTGGGTATAGATCGAACTTTGTTTCAATCATTTCATTTTAATTTTTCAAAGAAGGCATATTGTTCATCAGCGTACACTTAATATTTTAATGTTCTTATATATCAAACTAAGGGTTTATTGTATATATTACTGCTTTTTAATTGTAAATATAAGCATGGTTCCCATTACAGGGCAAATTGTCAATATGTTTCATGAAACTTAATATGTCAGAATATATTAAACTATTGTAGTTCGGTATAATACCAATATATAACAGTTCACATGTCGTTTTTTACTAGTTTTGAATTTATGTCTTGGTTAAATTAAGATTTAAATTCAATCAATTTTCACGTTGAGGGTGCCCTGCAAGAGAAAGATGTATCGGTGACACTTGATATCAGTTGTATATCAGAAAATGCTGATATCAGAGAGGCATCTGATCTGGATCTTCATTATTTGCCCTTTTCCAAAGTAAAGGATCACCGGTATGGTTGAAATAAAAATGTATTGCTATGTATGACATAATTACCTGTACTATTATACACCTACAACTATTGCTGTATTTATGCACTGGTTGTTTTGTTTTAGTAATCTTAGCACTATTTCTAGACACAGAAATACGATAATATGCAAAACAGACAGCTGTTGGTGTCTCATATGATAACACCTAGTATACACATATAGTTCTTTCAAATGCAGCCGTACCGGTAATGCAGAGTGCACAGCGTCAATTTCGAAAGGGAAATGTTGCGAGCTTGATACAAAGCCGCAACTATCAAGGACATTAATATGGTACCAGTGGCTCCTTTGTTTACGCATAATACTAAAATGGTAGTGTATGACTGGTCGTTTATATTTCAGTCTTACAGGGAGTGCACGTCTATATCGTATTATCGCCATTTCGCGCCTTGTCTGCCATCAGCTTTATAAATACGGTTTCGATATATTTAAGAAATGTCATTGGGAGATCAACCAAATGAAGAAAAACATGTAGTTTCAAATAATGCTATTTGAATATAATATCTGATTTGTACATCATAAACTCTTTTAATTAGTTAATCAGTACACAGTTAATATCTTAATGAATATGACACTGAAAAATGTCCGATAATTCTTTGAGCAATATCGACTACGTTAATTAGAACTCGTACCAGTGGGTCTGATATAACAGGACTTTGTTCAAATTATCTGTAACGTCATTTGCAGATAACATCGGCGGAGAAAGTCGAGTTTACATTAATACAACAATACAGCAGGGTGGCGATGGAATTGCAGATGTCACAGAGGCAAACAATTACGTGAACATGCTATAGGACACGCAGAAAGACGTTTCAGATTAACATTTGATATGAGTTACAACTCAAATAGTTCAACCAAGACAAAACCAAATCAATTAATCTGTATGTATGTCAAACATGATCCTTGTGCATAGGGGCAAACATGTTATTGTGTTATACAAACACACTATGTTTTTATAAAGGATGATATACTGTTGAATTGATAAACTGATATATGGGAATAAGGATGAATGCATGGATGCATAAATGGAAAAGTAGTAAAGTCAAGCAGGCAAAGCCACATGCAAGACGCAACCACCACCAAAACACCGATAGGCAGCATGACACACACACACACACACACAACCACACAGGTTGGTCTATGCTACAGAACGAGGTACATGTATTTGTACATTCATACCGAGTACCCAGCTTTCTAGACGTTGTATGCGGAGCGGTTTTTCATCAAACATCACGGAAAGGGCTAATGGTTCTGGTTATCACTTGATTATGTAGTTATTTCTACTTTTTAGACATTTGGTTCCGTACAGTAATAACGAGGTTTTGAATATTGATGAAAATATTTCCTTATATGGCAATGCACACTACCGTCATAGTGTGGTACTGAATATTAATTAAGAGACAATACATTACTAACTGAACGAGGTTTTATAACAAAACTTTTTGAAGTAGCGTAATCATTGAAAGTTGGATTCAGTTTTATTTGCGACAGTATTCACAGATATAGAGGATCTGTTGCGATTTTGTCTTTTAAGATCACATGTTCCTAAACCAGTTTTAAAAAATGTTATTAAGCGAGCCTTTGGCGAGCTAAATAGCATTGTCTTGGTGAGTTTATGTGATCTTAAAAGACAACGAACATCAGATTATTTTTCTTACATAACCAAACAGTGTATATATATATATATATATATATAAGTTCAGGAGAATGTTGCAAGCCTGGGACCGCCCCATGTGTGACCGCTCGCACTGTTCAACCGAAAGTATTTTAGTTTGCTTTACAATGTGTTTTATTTTGACTGCTTTATCATTTTTAATTGCTTTTTTACTACCATGTTATTTAGCAAGATTTGTATAGTTTAACATTATGACCTGCTTTGCATATATGTTTTCTAGATCTGCTTTGTAAAGTTTGTATGTGTGTCTTCTTCTTTTTTCTGTGATGCTTGTCTAAATACCACAAGCCAAGGTTCGTGCGCTTTTTAGTAAATGCTTGCAATTGTGCTTGTTTTCATGTGTAGTCTTAATTTTGCAAGCTTGTTGTTAACTGTTGATTTACTTTTGTTTTGTCGGAATAAAAGCCCTACAGGGTTTATGTTGTATTGTTTGCTGTATCCGAGGGAAAATAAAATTTGTCTATGTCTATAGATTTATGTCTAGATATAGTTTTGCCCTTTTAATGACATGAAAACATCGGTTTTCCCCCAGTTTGACGTCATATTTGAAGTATGACGTCATACATATTCTAAAGTGTTCTTACACGTGTTACTGATAAAAGAATTTTAATATTGTTCTAACCCGGAGATAAGGGAAGTTATGTGAGAACTTAATATTCAAACTAACGAAATGACATATTAAAACGGTGCATTCTGTTACAATTAGACCCAATGCTTTCAAATCGAAAAAACACCCCAACCCGCAACAGAATTAATCCATTAAAAAATTGGATGAATCGTTTGATAACGGTTGTTTTCCAATAGTGACTTTACATACTCCTGCTTTCAGCCTATGGTCAGCCTGCTACTCCTGCTTTCAGCCTGCGGTACTCCTACTTTCAGCCTATGGTCAACTTTGTTGTTTAATATGCTTAATATTTAATGTTTTCGTCTTGATATGCGTCCTGTTATGTTTGCATTGTGGCTATACCGTTTCTTGTCTGATGTTGTTTGGTGCGGTGTCATTTCGTATGTGGCTCTCCCTATTTGACTATTTTTCTATATTTACATGTCCTTAATATGGCCGTTTCTATCGCTCTATTGTCCCCGGGGACGTTTCCGTTTGTTTTGTAATTATAGTACACTTTGCATCTTGGTTAAACCGTGCCAACAATCATTAACATTCACGTGGACGTTTTGAATTGATTTAGTTGCTGTCTGATTAGGCCTATTTTCAATGAGAGAGCCAGTTATTTAATGTTCAATACCAACAATTGGGGAAAATAGTTCTTGTCATTCTAATTAGGAATATATATGTCCGAAATATGCTGAATTACAAGGACAAACGCTAGTACTTTGTACGTAACCATGCTATTTAATTCATCCAATATGACGGTTGAAACTTACCTCGCTCCGCCTGTATCTAGTGGTCCAAATATCACAGAACTTACCTACGTATGTCGGTACAAGGTTTGCACAAATGCACTTTTTACCTCGGTACAAACGTGCCAAGCTCAGGCATAGACACATTCAACTCATAACATGTGTAAATCCAAACGTCAAAACAGATGTTTGAAAGTTGTACATAATATTGGCATTTTCATTTCGTCTTTAAATATGTCATTCATACCGTCTTTGCGTTCGAAAACATAAAGGGAATGGATAAAATCAGCATGCACGTCATATATAATTTGAGTTTGCCGTCATTAAAACGTTCATTGAAGCAGACCGTATTCTAATATAATTAACGTTGAAGTTAGTGCGATATCCAGTTTAAAACGATTCAAATATGACATGAGTATTATGCTTAAATCCAACAAGAGCAGACCCAAGAAACATTTACAAATCACTTTCATACTTTTGGTAAAGAAGTTGACCTGCGTGTGTCCGAGATGTCAAATATACAGACCCTAATGAGATGATAATTGTGCATGATATTCCATGCTTTAGTTAGTCCGAATACATTGCAAATATATCCTTTGAATGCAAATATATATTTGTATCTTGAAAATATACGGCCGAAAATTAAATAAAGATGAAATGAATAAAGATATTGAAAAAAAGTGTATGTTGCCTTTGTAAAATGCATAAGATGTTATTATGGTGTCATTAGCGATCATGTGAATTAAGATATTAAAGAAAAAAAACACTTTTTAATTTAACCTTTTGCACACTACGGGCGAATTCATAAGTGTTGCAAACTTTTTGGATCCAGATGAGTGAGATCCAGATGATACACAGATGATACACAGACGACAGTTTGATCGCCAGCAGAAAGTTAAATCAGATTTAATGATTTAAAGTACTAAATGACTTCTCACAAAATACAGTTTAGAAAGCTACAATATGTGCGTTTGTATCGCATTAACACTTACCCCGCCGTACTTACCGTCTGCTGGTACAATTAGGATTTATGCATTTTAAAATTGAGTGTCAAAACGTTGAGATCCAGATCAGATACACAGTTACACGGCGCCTGGTCTAGATCCAAACTGTTTGCAAATACTAGTCAAGTCGCGACCGGCAGTATAAGGATTAATGTCACTTTGTCAACAGGCTATATTATTCAGTGGTCGCTTAATACCGGTTTGACTGAATACTGCTTTTCGTTGTTATTTTTGAATAAGTATGTATCTAAGTGTCTAATATAGCGTGCTACTCTTGGTTTTCTTCGTTTCGTTTCGACGGAAGAAAACACCCTTAATTAAACCTATTCGTGCTACTCTTTACATTATTCCTCTTTTTGTTTCGTTGGAACATTGTTCTAAACATAAAGCGTACATTAACTCTTGTTTGAATGTATCAGGCTATCTATGTGTCAATATAACGTGCTACTACAGTAACGGCCACTCAATTACATTAATTACTGGCAGGTCTAAAATTCCTTTAGAAGCGTTTTGTTTTACATTCATATTGCTTTAAGCAGCCGCCTGAACTAAATACCAAATAGTTAAACCATTTAGTGACCGTGATAGAGAGGTTTTACTGTACTGGTTTCGATGGAAGAAAACACCGTTAATTAAAATTTTAGTGCTACTTTTTACATTCTTCTTTTTCGATGAAAGATTGTTCTAACCATGAACAGTACATTATCTTTTGTGTACTTCTGTCAAATATTACAGCCGTAAACCTTTGCCTCTGTCTGCATTATGTACCTGTATTTAAAAAATACATTTTGTTCTCAATTTTATCCCCGCGTTTTAGGCATGCGAATACACTTTCCATCAAATTCTAGATACCGGTATTTGGTTCCAATTTTTTAACGACAAGAGTGTTCGGAGGAACACGTGTGTCACCTGCTCGCAACTGACACAGAAACTTCTTTTTAATATGAAAAAGGGGAATAACTATAAAATATTGATGCTAGAGTTGTGGCCCTTGTGCCTGACATTTCCTCTCATCATGATTGTTCAATGTGTGCAATTTGAAAGCTCTATAATGATTAGTTTAGAAATGACAGCCACAAAAAGAAAGTGTGACGGACGGACACAGACGGACGGACAGACAGACAGACCACGGAAAAGTGATCCTAATTGACACACTGCCTCTCGGCAGATGACACAAAAATTGCTTTTTGATGAATATTGATTTGGCGTTTTATATACTGCATTGCATTTTAATACATATTAAGATAAAACAATATAAAGGTTTGGTTCCAATTTTTTAACTATTTCCGCCGCATATAAGCACAGTATGACTCCTTTGTCCCTTCTGAACAAACACCTCAGATGAATATTTAATGATGCTGCTGAATATACGTAACAGCTTAAAGCACTATAAAATTTTAGAATTACGTGACAATGCCCCGAAACGAGGGCACCTTATTTCGGGAAAAACTTATTCCCAATGTATAATAGAACCTGTGTTAAGTGATCATTAAATAGAAGTTTCAAGAAGCTTCCAAGACAGGTGGCTGCTTAATACTCATAGTAGACATGTAGTAAAATTCTGAATTAATTCCGACATGCATTAAGCTGTAACCAGTCATTGATGCTGGCAACATTTATTGTATGCTTCCTCACAGCATGTTCACTTAAGACAGGTTTTACTTGACGAATATAAAGTGTGTTCCCTCTGTACCTCGTAAACATACAGAGGTCAACTAGAAATGTTTGTAAATCACGAACGTCCCGCAGCATGCTTGACCCCTCCGTTTTGATCTCGAGGGGGGGGGGGGTGGTTAAAAACACCCCATTCTGCAATATTAATGTAATACTCAAAACCTGCATTAACGCTTTCTGTGCTGGAAATGTACTTTCTGCAAACAGGGCAAACCCTTATCAGGGTCTGCATTGTTTGTTTAACTTTACTCCTAAAATTAGCATAAACGTGTCGTTTTCAAAGGAGGAATCCTTATAAAATTAGCATAAAATAGGTTAAACAGGTAAACTATCTTTAGATATTCCATTGACTTCTTCAATAAATAGTGGCTGACCACTGGTTTGATTGTATTTCTACAACAGTGTAATTTGAGACAACATTGACACGAGACCTGTGCTGTTGCAATTAGATGCTTTTTGAAGTCACCACTTGTGTCATATTTAATATCATTCTCAATGAGGGTGCCTTTGGTCACTTTGTTGGGTCTGGCAACTGTTCCAAAATAGAAGACACAATACGAATCATTGAAATTCCAACCATTTATTTCCTTACACACCACCAGACATAACTTTTCCCATAAAAATCAATTCAAGCATATAAAGAAACAAGAGGGCCATGATGGCCCTGATATCGCTCACCAGACACTCAGAGGAGAAGATTTTCAAAGTTTTCACTATGTTTCTATAGAAAACTTACCACCCCTGGGGCTGGGCTTCATTTGAACCCATGGGCATAA